>JASEVX010000007.1:73301478-73672032 GCA_031761405.1 Serripes groenlandicus | reverse complement strand
TAGCCATTGTTAAATTGTCTGTATGTGTCTTAGATGTTACCTTCAACAAATAAAGATATAATTATTATTATAAGGGCTGACATAATAATTGTTAATTCAAAGTTGTGTGCATATATGTCCAGGCAAATCAGACACTCTGTTTATCACTGAGCAGTCATGTGTTGTTTAATAAGTCCTATATCCAAATATTTTGCTATTTTGGTATATCGTTAAATCAATTTTGACTAAATGTTATAGCGAAATGATAATTGAAAGTTCTCCGCGGTACGCAGTATAGTGGAGGACGTTTGTCTTGGCATATACGAAGACACATATCGAAGATATGCGCACGTGATCGCCGTGCGATGGCTGAGTATATAAGACCGGTTTGACGGGTTTTTGTCAGTTCTAGCAAGACTTCGAACGGTTAACTTCTCACTATCCGAATTCAGTATCAATATGTGGGTTTAATAGATATTTCTGTATTTCACTTGTGTTATATCATCCTCGGAACCCAGGCTATTCATAACATATATGATACCCTGGGCAAATTGGCTAGCGAAACTTCGTAAAGCGTGCACCTCGATTTTCTCCGTAACTACGAGGGGTGTTCAGAAAGTTTCGGGACAAGTGCCGTAACATTCTTTTTTTTAAAAATATGTGTACACAATTCTTTCAACATACATAGCTCTATATAACTAGCGTCTTATTTTTAATTTTGTAATTTTGCTTTAGAAAATGAATAAATGGTATATAAAGCTATGTTTATTTAAAGAATTGTGTATAATTATTAAAAAATAAGAATGTTAAGGCACTTGTTACGATACTTTCCGAACACCCCTCGTACACTGTTATTACTGTACATCGCGTAACATTTGTAGCATGCAACCAATCAAGCGGCTGGATTTCACCTCATGAATTATTCATGACTATGAAGTTTCGCTAGCCAATTTGCCCAGGTTGTCATATATGTTATGAATAGCCTGGGTACCGAGGATGGTGTTATATGTGCTTGGAAGAATTTTACTTCCTCCTGTGAATAAATCACTGTCTTGCTCATGCAATAGGTGTTTGCTTGTGTTTAGTAGGTACTGTGTTTTGACTGTTACCAATACTCATAGTTATATTCGTGTTATATCTACAACCTGTGTACATCAAGGTCAGGTCGCATTATCTAGTCAAGCCCTTCCCATATGTAGACGCATTTTCGATGCATCTACATCAAAATACTTTTGAAAACATTGTGACAAAAGGATAAATTGCTCATAATGAGAAGTGTACTTTGGGACAATGTTTCAACGAACATTATTCTCGTGAATAATTGAGTAGCGCTCTATGTAAAATCAAAGTGCCGAAGGCAAAATAAATGACGATCGTGTAGAAAATCCTGCAAAGTAACAAGCAGTATCTCGGTGAAGGCCTTGCGATTTTCAATAATAGTGCACTATGGTCCGGTTAATTTTGAGAAAAGCTGCACCTTTTGACAGTAGAATAATGTAAGTTTGCCAGAATGTTTGTCTTGGTGATTTTAAGTTACGTTCTAAAATGGGTCATCATGTGTTCAAAATAAGGCCATACCAAATTTAAGAAAAATCTAGTTGGAACTTGATATACCACCGTTTAAGCTCAAGAACGATGAAACTTTATTAGAGTGTTTGTCTTGTTCATATGTAACCTGAATTTATTGGGTTATCAACTTATCACTTATCAGGTGTTGGTTTAAACAATATTTTATTTATATTCTAATATACATGTACATATTATAACTTTTAAGTCTTTCAAATCAAATATAAACAGGATTGAGCAGAAAGCATTAAGCTTATTTAGGAAGCTCTCTCCTTGTGATTTGTATATACATAAACTGGGTTTACCAGTAACTTAATGAAATTAGAAGAAGAAAAAAGAAGAAGAAGAAAAGAAGAAGAAGAAGAAGAAGAAGAAGAAGAAGAAGAAAGGACCATTCATCTTAATTTTTTTTTTTTTTTAAAAAACACCAAAGGAGTGTTTTATTAGTTTTGATTTTGTTGTAGTGGCTATGGGTCAACTCTTTTAGTTTTTAGCAAGGGGCTCTTTAGAGCCGATTGCTATAGTAGCTGATTTTCGGAACGACGCATCATTTTGAGACTGGAATCTAGACAGCGTTTTACGATATCGGCATTGAATTACTTCACATCTGTCTTTCTGCATCAGCTCTCCGTTTCTGAACACCATCTCGACTTCATATAGATGTATTGGTGGTTGCAGATCGTACATAATGTCAATGAAAGTGGATGATTTGTGGAATATTTTGTTAAAAATGAAATGACTGTTGCCAGCTAATACCCATGTTGGTCATCTCGTACCGCCAATAGTTCCTGTCTAAAAATCAAAATGCGGTAACTTGTTGACATATGAATCCGAAAATTGATTTGATTCGACATCACTAACCCGAAAGAAATAACTCGAAAGAAATTTTATGTTAAAATATATGAATTACATGATTAATAATTAAAATGTATTTCTACGCTTTCAACATACTTGATCGCGCGTAAAGTTCATTGGTAATTCCTAAATATTGTAAATCGAATGGAGGCAACTTTTCGATTCCGACTCAAAAACTAATTTAGATAATCGAGTCCCAATGATAACATATATACTCAAATATTCAAATTATTTAAATGATAATAAAATAAATAGTTGACAAAATATAACATATACGGTGTAAATGTGCAAGTGAGCCTAGGCGTCGGATTTTCCAAAATCCTTTCGAATAAAATGTATTTTCAGCGGTAACGTTAATCAGGAATCTAAGTACTAGAGTATTTCATTTTAGATTCCTGCGTAAATACATCACATTCTCAACCAAAATTAACCTGAACAACCCCAGCAGACGGAATAAGATAGTCCCAGTTATAAAACAAATGATTTAAATTACATTTGTTTTTTTATCAAGATAAAACGCTTCAATACTAAATAATTCGCTAACTCGTGTATCGGTTTATAATTATCTTATAAATAAAATCCTCCAAATAGAAGTGGCCGCGTAACGTAGCGGTTAGCATGTTCGGCCGTGAAGCGGGAGACTAGAGTTAGATTTCCGCTTTGGGCAGATCTTTTTTTTTTATAAGAATAATATAATATTTTTTGTCTTATAAATTGCCGATATCAGTGGTGCAATTGTCATTTAACACCGCTGCAATAAACTCTTTCAAAATGTTGGGATTTAAAATGAATTCAAAAGCAATATGCATTTAAAACTATTCACTTATGCGTTGTGAAACACTAAGAAATGATTAAATCGTGTGTATGATGTTTTACGTCGCTTTTAACAATATTTCAGTCATTGCAGGCTGAAGAAATTGTAGATAGTACAGGATTTTATTTCTGCTTTGAAAGTAGAATTGGACTCTCAATATAATTATCATTGTTAGGTTATTGTGAGTTTGATATGAAATGTATATGTGTTAATTGCATTAAAAAAAACACGGCTAAAAAGCCATTGTAAACCAGGCGGTGTGCTAAGCAGAAACTATCCAGATAGCAGATGCGCATGTGTATGCCAACTTTTAGTTTATCGATAGACCATCATGCTGTGTGTACAGTGTTTTGCTTTACTCTTTTATCATTTAATATATGGATATAAAGTGCTAACTAACAAAGTGCTAGTGTAAAGTGTTCAAGTTAGACTTTTGGGATCGGTAAATACATGTCCAAATGTTATCTGCAGTTAGCCCCTTGCTGTGAGCACTTTCAGTGCTTTGATTTGTATATATTCTTGTAAGTGTAGAAAGATGGAGTTATTAATATTGTATGGCAATGTACTGTCTCCATAAAGCAAAGTATGATGAGTCATGTCTGGGACCAGAGGTGTTACCTTAGAAAGGAGATGTATGCGTTATATGTTGAATAAAGGACACATAAGTATATAATGATGATTATTTTCAACCCCTCCGCAGGAACACAGAGGACTTTCTACAATATGTTTTGAAAATAAATGTTCATTTAGTGAACTACAATGGGTCCTTAGTTGACTGTGTAAAATTTGATACTTTCGCTCGCCCGTGTAATAAAAGTAAGGTGTTTTCACAGTGTCTGAGTACAACTTTGTTTTAAAGAATTCCAAAGAGGGAGCATTTCTTTTTTCATCAGAGAGCTGGTTCCAATCTTTTATGGTTGAAGTTAGAAAAGAGTTAGCATACAGTTGTGATTTACATTGCACGGTTCTAGAATTGCTAGTATTTCTATGGTTGTAAGCCGAGGGATGAAAGATATTGAGGTTAAAGACCATGTTTCATTTTATAAAATATAATTAATTTATGTTTTGCTCTTCTAGACTTTAGAGACTGCAATCCGGTTTCACGATACAGGTTTTCAGTAGACGCTAGTTTAGTTCAGTAGACGCTAGTTTAGTGGCTCCAGATATTATTCTGTCATTTTCATCTCGGATGGTAATATTATCCCAAGCAACGTCCGAATATTCGAGAATTGGCCTTATAAATGATTTGTAAATTTGCTCTTATGATTTGCGATCAAGAATGAATTTCACACTGCGCATTACATTCAACCGTTGCCAAGCTTTCTGTTTTATATTTAGTATGTGTTTATGCCATGTTCCGTTGTGTTCAAATGTAACCCCTAAGTGTTTATGAGATATTACATCATTTATTTGTTCGTTTTGCATAGTCAGTGGAGGATGTGCGACCTTGTTAACTTTTCTTGAGATAAGAAGGCTTTCTATTTTATTAGGATTAAATTCTACTAACCAACTTTTGGCCCATTCAGATATTTATACTCCCGACAAACGAAGTTTAGAGGGTGTATATTGGAGTCATCCTGTGGTCGGTCAGAATAACTTTAAAACCACAACATGGAATTTAATACAACTTCCTACGATAAAACAAAACATTAAGCGGAAGTGCAGTGTACAAGAACCATAACTCTATTTGTTACTTTTTCATGTTCGGAGAATAACTTTATAACTACGAGATGGAATCTACTAAAACTTCATGCAATGGTAGAGCACAATGAGAGGAAGTGCTGTGTACAAGAACCATAACTCTAATATAGCTAATTACATGGTTATTGTCCTTTGTTACTTTTTGTTGTGCGTAAGAATAACTTCAAAACTACAAAATGGAATTTAATAAAACGTCATACGATGATACAATACATTGAGAGGAAGTGCAGTGTACAAGAACCATAACTATATTTTAGCTAATTACAGAGCTATTGCCCTTTGTTATTATTTATTGTCCGTAGAATAACGTGCATTGTCTTTTCTTACTTTTTTCTTGTCCGGAGATTATCTTTAAAACTACAATATGGAATTTTGGCTGGGGTTTCTTAATATTCCACTACCTTTCCTATCAGGGCTGCGTTCGGGGGTATTACTCACATTTAGTGATAGTTCTAGTTTTGACAGATCAGAGTTTAACATATTTGCTGCAATCAACGGGTCACCAACGATGATGTACAAGCTAGTATCATCGGCAAATAATCGAATTAAAGAGTTTATATCTTGTACACTATAGCATTGCTAAAGATGAGAAAGATAAGTGGTCCGAGGATAGAGCCTTGAGGCACGCCTGCCGATATATTAACAGTATGGGATGAGCCACCAGGAAGAACAACCTCTTGCTTCTGATCAGGCAGATAATCAGCAAACCAGTTCAGCAGACACCCCGAGATACCCGTGGATTCCAGTTCATACAAGAGTCCTTTGTGCCACATACGGTCAAAAGCTATAGATATGACGCAAAAGATAGCACGACTTTCTTTGTCTTTATCAAGGGCTTGACAGAACGTATTATATATATAGAGACAAGTTGGTTGGCTTGTGAGTCATAAGGAACAAAACCAGATTGAAAAGGTGTAATTATGCTGTGCGCAGAGAGGAAGTTGAATACATGTTTATGAATAATCTTTTCCAAGACCTTACTGATAGTGCTTAAGAGTGGAATGGGTCTGTAGTTTGAGGCAAGTTATGGGTCACTTTTTGTGTCACCCTGCATAGCATGGTAGGCACTTAGGGATTACTTTTTTTGTGAGGCGTCTGTACGTCCGTCTGTCTGTCCGTCATACTTTTTCGTCACACTTTCAATGAGCAGGTGCAGATGACACACATGCTCCGCAGAGCACTCCATTCTAGTTTTATGAATGGGCCAGTTTTCACTGTGGTGTGAATTTGCCACTAGTAATTGATTTGTTGAAAAGTTTGCTCAGCGGATTTGCTATTTGTTCTGATAGCTTTTTAAGAACTCTGTTATTTATATTATATATTATATTATATTATATTTATATTATCAGGCCCTGACACTTTTCCTAATTTAAGATTTTTGAAGGCTGCAGTAATTTCGTGTTCAGTGATTTCATGTTCAAGGTGAGTAGTGTTTTGATATATGTTACAATTTGGTATTTCTTTGTTACTGTTATTCAGAAATGTTTGTGATTGCAAAGGGGTACTCAACAGGTTAGCTTTGTCCGTGTCATTTCTTATGAAATTTACATTATCATTTAGTGTTTGTACTTCTTTGCTTGTACTCGTCGATATGAATTGATTCAGGATTTTCCAATAGTCTGATGTGGTTAATGTTTGACTGTGTCTGTGCTAAGTGTGTTTTTGCGTTTCTTAATAGATTAGTATTTGTTTCTGATTGCTTCATAGTGTGTCCAGTGCTGTATAGCGTTTTACTTTGTCATAGGCTCTTTTTCTTTTTCTTATATATTTCCTTATTTCAGATTGCATCCATGGATTGTCTTATTGTTACTGTCTTGCTTGGTATGTGTTTGTTAGATAATGATATTATTTTTTCTGTAATGATTTGTGCATTTATGTCGATGTTTTCGGATTCCAAGGTAACCCAGTTAAAAGATTCGGCTTCATGTCGCATATTTTCATAATAACCTTGAGCAAACTTCCATGCAAGACGTTTGTAGGATTTGGGACATGATTTTGTACAAGAAAGACAGCAAAATGAAGGGCATTGATACCTGTGGTTTTGATCAAGAAAGGGATCTTCAACACCCGAAATATAAACATTACATGAAGATAAAATCAAGAAAATGTCTAAAAGAGACTGTGATGTTTCTGTGTAGTGTGTAGGTTCGATTATTAATTGGCTGGGGTTATATTGTGTAACTTATTCGTTAATGTTCTTTTTTGTAGTTGCCTTCAACATGTCGAAGTTAAAATCACCTGTAATTATAATGTTACTAATTTGTGTGACGAAAGCAAGACCAACAGAGATTTCAATGTTTGTCATGACACTGGGAGAGGAATTTGGTGGACGATATAATGTGCCATATAGAAATTGTGTGTTCATTATTCTCAGTTCGATCCATATACTTTCTACTCCATGGATTTCTAAGTCTGGTCTTTTAAAAGTTGGAATATGATATTTTACATAAACAAGAATGCCGCCGTGACTATCTACGACTCTATCTTTTCTGAAAGGTGTTGCGAAATTTTCAAATGCGATCGAGTTCGTTGAGGTATTCCTAGCCATGTCTCAGTGAACAAGATGACATCGTAATGCCGTAATTCGCATTGTAGGATAGCTCTGAAGAAGCTCTGTATGTTGTAATTAATGAAGGATAGTGATTTGCGAAAGTTATCTGCTAGTTCACCAACAGAGGAAGAGGAAGAAGTACTGTTCGTGATAGGACCTGGATTTTCATGAATATCGCCTCCAAGGAGGAATATCAACCATGTCACCAGATCAAAACGTGTAGGGAATCCGCTGTGGTCGAGTGGTTAGCGTCGGGGATTTCGAAACCGGGTGTCCCGGGTTCGATCCCCAGTCGCGGCACTACGGTCATGGTGGAGTGCCCTTGGGCTAGGCACATTTTCTAGCCTAGTACTGGTTTGTTTACCCAGGGATCAAATTTAATTGCGCGCTAAATGACCTTAGTTATCGATGCGCCATAAAACACATACATTCATTCATTCTTTCAAAACGTGTAAACCGACACAAACCTTTAATTGTCATGTGAAAACTGACGAAAAGTTCTATCCTCACCCTATATACTGAAAGCTCTACATACATTGATAATACCTTGATTAAAAATATAATAGGGTGAGGTGTTCCGTTGTCTTTAGCGATTTTCAGAGAGTCTGAGAGAGAGTCTAAGGGGAAAAGTGTAGATAGATAGTAAAGAAGAGAACACTACTATTATCAGGTTTTCATCACCAGGTCGCTAGGCCATATTAAAATTAAACAGTTTGTACACTTTAGACCATATTTTCGAATTCAGCATGTTGAAACCCTTTGTCTTGATGACTTCTGGGCTATGTTCAAAATAGGTTATGTTACTTTCAAAACAGGAATCCGTCGTGGCCGAGTGGTTAATGGCGGGGATTTCAAACTGCGTGTCTAAACTAGAGTGTTTACCCAGGGAGCATGAATATAACTGAAATAATGTTGAAATGGTGTCAAATCGCAAAACAAAAGGGCCTATCAAAAACAAAGTCACTTTGCAAAATTGAAGACAAATCTTGTTGACTCTCAAGGAGCTGCATTTGGAAGGTATTTATCTAGTTATAGAGTTGAGCGTTACAGGTCTTACTTGGCCATCTTTAATACACCTTTGCTAATGGATGAACTTTCCATGTGAGTTTTGATGCCTCTGCAGCATATATATATATTAGAAAGTTCCTCAATTCACTATGCTTGCAACTTATGGAGATTATTCTACCAACTTCTAAGATGCAACATAATTTTAATATTTTTTTCCCAGAGAAAATGACTTAATTATCATTGAAAAGTAAGACAACTAAAGTATTTATTAGTTTGGGGGTTGTTTTCAATGATGTTTGATATTGAACAAGTCTGTTGAATTCCAGGTAGTTCCCTCACATTGACGGTTTTCTCCCTAGAAACGTTTAACTGCTTTAAAAACATTGTGAGCAAAAACAAATATAGGCATATATGATAATGCTCGATCTCTAACTCAATTGCGCTTCACTGTCAGCATTGATTGGTAATTCACGCTAAAACGTACAGTGATGGTTGCTCTGAGGCGACTCAGTGATACACAAACATATATGCATCACTAAGTCATCTTAATGTAAGTATATTCCAAAGTACAGGTTTATAAGTTAAACAAATTGACATTTCATGGGCTTCATGAAGAAAAGTGGATCAACTTATTGAACATAATGTAGGTAGTGCACCTGTTGAGCATAGTTAAAACTGTAGTGTTCTACTCGATTATTGGAACAATGAGGTTGTGTGGGGGAAGAAGAATCTGATTACATAAACTTGCTTTTTGTAAGGCACGTCATAATCGTTAACATAATTAAACATGAATAAAACCTTTCAACAAACAATGAGCAAATTCTTTGAAAAACTTTGGTTCCACGACATTAGCCTGCACCGGACTGCGTAGGCTGATCTGGTTCAATACATTACGTGGGGTCCATAATGTTGATTTTCTCGTGGAACGGCTTATTTTTGGGATAGGGACTTTTCGCCTCTATCCCATTCCTAGCATGCTTTTCGAAAAGTCGACTTACGGCTGCAACCAAGCCTCACTATTGAATACCTCCGCGAAATTCGAGTTTGATTGGTTTGCCATCTGGTTTACAATTATTTCATTGGTTCGACCAATTAACGAAAAACCACCCGCTTCCATCTATAATGAGACAAAAGAGTTCCAACGAGTGAAACACACTCTGAACTATGATTGATGTCAGTAAAGTTAGTTAACGTCGACCGTGCTGTGACCCCACTTGTCTACAACAGTCGACTTAGAATACACATACATACAGAGAAATATACAAATCACTGTAAATAAAATTATAATTATTGAAAAGAGTTTGAATAAGCAAATTCATATGTTTTCGGCGATAGATGATTAACGTGGGTTTTGACCTAGATGTTAAACAAATGATCTAGAGTGTAGACCAATCAAATGTTGTATTTAATGAATAATGTCGAAGAAATAAAGGAAATGAAACGTTTTGATTGGTTCATAGTTAAGTTGGCGATCCTACGAGGGGCACTAATAAGAGAAGTTTTAAAATGAAATTTTCTGCAAACTAACCTTTAATTGTTTTCCTTAAAAATAAATTTCAGTGAAAAAAATCAGTGAAAACGTATAAAATATAATATTTAAGAGCAAAATATTAATTATTTTTGAAACATGATATGTTTTCAGTTAGTTATTGTACACCTCTTGGGAGCCTCGCAGGAATCCGCTGTGGTCGAGTGGTTAGCGTCGGGGATTTCGAAACCGGTTGTCCCGGGTTCGATCCCCAGTCGCGGCACTACGGTCATGGTGGAGTGCCCTTGGGCAAGGCACATTTTCTAGCCTAGTACTGGTTTGTTTATCCAGGTATCATGAATAATTAAATTTAATTGCGCGCTAAATGACCTTAGCTGTCGATGCGCCATAAAACAATATACATTGGGAGCCTCGCGTAATCTCCTGTCATGTGACTTATTCTCGGCCTTGAAGTGAATATCGTCATGTCGCGCTAGTTTAATGTATGTTGACTTGATTTGTCAAGTGAAAGGTCTGTGGTTCGCTTCCCGGCAGAGGCAAGCTTTTTTTTCTTCTCTCTCATTCATATCAAAACCAAAGTAAACATTTATAAACCAAATATTACCTATTTAACGTTATTGTTTTCTGTCATTCTAATAAGTAAGATAAAAGATCAAATAATATGCGCATGTTCCATTTCTTAGTGTTTTCTCATATTGATCGCTTTTTATCTTTTTAAAGATATTTCTTGTTTCACGATATTTTCGAATGTCGTCTGCTGCACATGCGTCTGTAAGCGGAAAATGGTTACATCCTTTCCATGAAAACGGAACCCTTTCCGTGATACTATAACAGTCGAATATTGAAAAATATTGTGGAAAATGGAGCTATTGCTGACAATGAGCAATTCCTCCTTTTCACACAATGCTATCAAACACGTTTAAATATTTAAACGTTTTACTACGGACATTCTTTTACCCTTTCCCCCTTCCGGACACATTTTAAATAACATGCAAGAGATAATTGATAACGAGCAATTTTGCCTTACATCCATGGAAAAATATATAGTTGAAACCTTTGTGGAAAAAGAGGAAATGGGTCACAATAAGCAATTTCTCCTCTTGTCACGATGTATTCCAATGCCGTTTGCTGCACATGCGTCAAAAAGCGACTGTAAGCGGGCAAGGGTTGAACGTTTCCGTTATAGCTACTTAGTGACAAACGAATATTGAAAGTATTTTTGCAAAAAATGACAATGATCAATTCCTCCTTTTCACAAAATGCCGTGAAACATGAATCAAGTTTTTCCCCTATAATCTAGATAACAAAAACCTATGCCTACAGTTATTATTTTCACCTTTGCCCCCTTCAGACACATTTTGACTATCCTTCACAAGTGAATGATAATCCACAAGTTTATCTTTTTCCACAATGTTTTAGTTCAATATTGTTTGCTGTAGATTTAGTATATGTGGTCAGCGGGTAGGAAGACTGTATCATACCATGTAAACTTGTTTTTACATATTTGGTCCAAAGAGAGAGCGTCTTACTGTTTATACCTGTCATGAAAGAATGGTACAAACGGTATCACAGCTACTGGGGAATTATTGGTAAAACAGGACGCGTTTTGTGTTGAATATTCTCATATGTCGCTGGAATAGTTAGTTTTCCATCATTCCGTTTGTCTGTCTGTCAGTATGTCGACCCAACTAGTAAATAAAAATTCAATCTACAAATTAGAGATTTGTTAATTTCAACAAACACACGAGTTATAACCGCAATGTCAATATTTATTTTAAAAGTTTAGCGATTTTGGGACTTAAATTATAGTGTTTTGCATTTGCGTAAATTGAAGACTCAACGTCTGTCAACAGGTAATCTAGTCCTAGATGTATCTGTTGACAAATAAACAAGAAATGTAGCCTAAATAGGTTTTTGTCAATTAACCTTGTATGGTCCCGTTTCGGAGATTCAATTAAACTGCAAATCTCTAAATGCGGCTTATATGTGATAAAAAATTAATTACAAATACCATAACATGTTAACCCTTTCCTAAACAAAGGCTTATTTTGACGCATCGAACCAGTCTTCTGTAATCAATACTTTATGTGTTGTCTCTGTCTGTAAAGTTCTGGGGGCATTATCAAGCGTCCGGCCGGCTGTCTGCCTGAACGTGTATTAGTCCGTCCTTCAGGGTTTGCATTTATTGGTCAAAACGTTGTTTCTGTTTGGCAAATTCATTTCAAAGTGGTCACAGGAGAACGGAAAATACTAGGTACATAACTCTGGTCTGCTTATTTTTGTTATTTCCATTTTTTCTTATTTAGTTCAACCTTTCCATTGTATCCATTTCAAACTTGGTGTGTATATTATTCTTATTATCTATAAATGTGCAGTGCACAATAACCATAACTTTAGCATGCTGTTTTTGGAGTGTGTATATTTTTGTCCGTCCATGTTCTCACTTATTAGTCGCCGGGCAGAAGCCCGCGACTTCTATTTTTAATAGCTTTTCGGAAATGACATGGGAGGAGAGTTATTATTAGAAAAATACTAATTTAAATGTCTTGAACATATTACAATTGTGATTGTTTAAAAACACTTAGTTATGACACATCTAAAATGAAATAAATAATCCGATGATTTAAGTATTTGCAGTTTCTTTATTTTGACTCGCATTTATGTTTTTTTGTCTTATTTACGAAGACAAAAGAGTCCCTGCTAGTTTTGCTGCAGACTGTTATGTGTCAATATCGAGATAAAAATCACGTCGAATTCTCCTTTGAGTAGCAATTTTAACTTACTGAATGTTATTTTCATGTTCAAAGGGATGTCTTGATTTATGTAGAATTCGTTTAATAATGTTAATCCATGAATATCTAAAATAGGAACTGTTTCTAAGCTAAATATGTTGATCAAGTGACTACCGACTGCGTAGATAAATCTCCTTTGCAGAGAGCCGTTCTTTACACTCACTTACAAATAGTTAATTATAGGTGATTTAAAATGTTTATTTGGTTCGAAACAAATTACGAAACGGACAATCTGAGATAAAACTGGTTTTAATATAAAAATCACTTTGAATGAACACTCTCTGCCTATAAAGAGAGTGTAAAAACGACAACTATGCGACGAAGAAACGAATCGGGTATTTTGTACAAAATTATTTCGTACTTGACAATTTTAAATGTATTATTAGATTCCCTACACGCATGTTGCTTGCGATCTGCATAGTGTTATGCATCATTGACACAAGGGCGCTCATCATTATATAATTTTAAAACATGAGTAGACTAATGATTGGCAAGATTACTCATTTCCTGTTTATGATCAATAATTAGTTGGCCGTGTATATAGTATGGATTTCCGGCGACATTGATGCGTTGCATCAACTTTCTCTGGTTAAGTTATTATATGATTTTCGCATGCAACACCTGCGTTAAGTAAAATGATCTTGTGCGTTAATGAGTGCTTCCCCAAGCTTTGTACTTTGTCCGGAGCGACTGACTGTCTGTTCGTCTTTGTGTTCATCCATCCATCCCTGTCCGATACGGTTTGCATTAATGGGTCAAAACTTTGTTTCTGTTTGGCGGATTCATTTCAAAGTGGTCACACTTATACATTTGGATGAAAACCGATACAATATTTCAAACACAAATCTGATCTGGGTCTTTTTAGGTGTTAATTTTTTTTTTCTTCAGCCATTGTCTCAATAAATGTTCAATGTCAGACTTGTAGTATAGTACAATGATGATCTACATATGTGTAGTGCACAATAAACATAACTATAGCATACTTTCGATTGTCAATTATTAACAGCATGATTATAATATGCAGTGTGGAACTTTCGTGTTCTCTGAACTGGAAATATTATACTTAAGGGTCGCTGCTCGGTTGTTTTGTCCTTCGTAATTTATTTTGTTTATACAAGAAAAATGTCAAACTTTGATAATGAAATGGTAATATCACAATTCTGACACCAGTGACTCAGTCGAAATGGTAATATCACAATCCTGACAACAGTGACTCAGTCAAAATGGTAATATCACAATCCTGACACCAGTGACTTAGTCGAAATGGTAATATCACAATCCAGACACCAGTGTCTCAGTCGAAATGGTAATATCACAATCCTGACACCAGTGACTCAGTCGAAATGGTAATATCACAATCCTGACACCAGCGACTCAGTCAAAATGGTAATATCACAATCCTGACACCAGTGACTCAGTCAAAATGGTAATATCACAATCCTGACACCAGTGACTCAGTCAAAATGGTAATATCACAATCCTGACACCAGTGACTCAGTCGAAATGGTAATATCACAATCCTGACACCAGTGACTCAGTCGAAATGGTAATATCACAATCCTGACACCAGCGACTCAGTCGAAATGGTAATATAACAATCCTGACACCAGTGACTTAGTCGAAATGGTAATATCGCAATCCTGACACCAGCGACTCAGTCGAAATGGTAATATCACAATCCTGACACCAGTGACTCAGTCGAAATGGTAATTTCACAATCCTGACACCAGTGACTCAGTCGAAATGGTAATATCACAATCCTGACACCAGTGACTCAGTCAAAATGGTAATATCACAATCCTGACACCAGTGACTCAGTCAAAATGGTAATATCACAATCCTGACACCAGTGACTCAGTCAAAATGGTAATATCACAATCCTGACACCAGTGATTCAGTCAAAATGGTAATATCACAATCCTGACACCAGTGACTCAGTCAAAATGGTAATATCACAATCCTGACACCAGTGACTCAGTCAAAATGGTAATATCACAATCCTAACACCAGTGACTCAGTCGAAATGGTAATATCACAATCCTGACACCAGTGACTCAGTCAAAATGGTAGCTCCTTCTCGCCAAGTAGGGAAAGCCATTACTACCATTTTAAAGTATTTGGTATGACCTGACCTGTGATCGAATCCGCGACCTCTGACATCCGAGGTGGACGCTCTACCGCTATACCACCGAGGCAGTCCTAACTTATATTGCAATGCTCAATATATTAGCAATCGCACTTTAAAACATATACGGCAAAATATGGGGAATGTCTCTGAATGAAAGATAAAGAAAATGTTAACAATATTTTAATAAGTTGTCTGCTGCAAAAGCATCAAAGTGCATCGGCATACATTAACCCCCACCAACGTGCAGACGCATCTAACACATCTGCAGCAGACGTCTATTGAAAACATGAGCAATTACTCCTTTTGCCACAATGTTTTCAACTTTACTCAATAATGATACTTTCATTTTTAGAGATTTTCAGTCCTTTCCCCTAGATGTTTTCAAAGTCGTCCGCTGCAGAGTTGTTATATGTGGGAAATAATAATATAACTGAAAGGGTTAAATCAGTTATAAAACAATACCTATTTGTGTCTTTTCTTCATTAACACATTTGTAAACTTGTTTTGCTTCCTCAAACGATGTCAATTTGCGTCATTATTTCGCTGTGTATTGGCATTGCTAATGTGATTTTCAATTGTCTTACCTCACACAGAGAACAGTTGGTAGTATGAAGTTGAATGTTTTAAATGACAAGATCATTTACTCTCTAAATTTCTGCATCTGCCAAATAATAGCCTCTTCAACTATTCATCAATAAACTGCCATCTTTGTATAATAAGATATTTTGGTATACTACTCTAACTTAATTCATCCATGTCGATGTTAATCCATAAATAGTTATCAACAATAACGGCTGAACAAATTATATACAATACAATACGCTGTTCTGTTTCAATGTCTGACCTAAATCGGTGACGTTTTCATTTTGCATGAACGTGCTCTTCAATTTCTATGTTGTCACTGTTTTTTTGTGGTCGCAAGTTTGAACACATTGCTGTCAAAAACCTTGGACTCTTTTGTTAATATGGTTAAAAAAAACTAACTACAGAGTATGTTAATAACCTAGTGAAAAAAAATGAAAAAAATGTTAACGTATAACAGGGACTTCTTATTCGTATAATTAGTACATTTAGTCCCAGCATATAAGTATCATTTTTCACCTTTCTGAAAAAGGTCCACCAAAACTCTTTTTTATATTCAATATGTTGTATTGAATGCTGCACTAAGTACTATGGAAAGCCGGCGCGCCATGTGAATTGCGAATTGCGAATTGCGAAATGCACTATGCTTTTTGCGAAATGCTTCTTGCTTATTGCGAAATGCTTCTTACTCAATGCGAAATGCTTCTTGCTGAATGCGAAATGTCTTCTTGCTTAGTGCGAAGTGCTTCTTGCTGAATGCGAAATGCTTCTTGCTGAATTCGAAATGCGAAATGCTGAATGCGAAATGCTTCTTTCTGAATGCGAAATGCTCCTTAATGAATGCTTCATGCGACATTCAAAATGGAATATGACTAGTTGCCACTTCGCATTGTTTTGCATCTTTTTATAGTGACACTTGCTATTCATAGTATCATAGAGGTCCTCAATTGTCACAGTTTCTTAGCGTTTCTCATGTAGAACACCATATATCATTGGAAAGAGTTACTTCCTAGCTTTAAAACAATCCAAAGAAAATGTGGGGTCATGCATTATGCAAGAAAGAACTCACCAGGCGAAAATGGTTACAGTCATTTTGAACCAAATCGGGCCCGGACAAAACCGGTGTTTAGCATTCTCTACTTTCACTTTCAAACAAGGTCAAAATGCTAAAAGTGATCAAATCAATCATTTCCAGTGCATCCTATACACATTCACAATGCATTTAAACTCAATGTCATATATTCAATACTGGTGATGTTATACACTCATTTCTACACAAACAAAGGTTTTTTAGCTCTACTGGCCAAAGGCCAGAAGGGCTTATGTCGTGGCGATGTGTCCGTCGTCCGTGCGTGCGTGCGTGCGTGCGTGCGTGCGTGCGTGCGTGCGTGCGTGCGTGAAAAACAATTTCTTGTTAACACGATACAGTCTTCACTTTTAATTGTATCTCAACCAAACTTATACAGTAGTTAGATATTCATGAGAGCTCGGTTCCTTTCGAAAACCAGCCAGATCCGCCCATGCAAGACTGGATTATGGCCCTTGGAATGGTCAAAATTGCTATAAAAGAGCTTGTTAACACGATACAGTCTTCACGTTTGATTGTATCTCAACCAAACTTATACAGTAGATAGATATCCATGAAAGCTCGGTTCCTTTCGAAAACCAGCCAGATCCGCCCATGCATGACTGGATTATGGCCCTTGAAATGGTCAAAATTGCTATAAAAGAACTTTTTAACACGATAGTCTTCAGTTTTGATTGTATCTCAACCAAACTTATACAGTAGTAAGATATCCATGAGAGCTCGGTTCCTTTCCTAAACCAGCCAGATCCGCCCATGCAAGACTGGATTATGGCCCTTGAAATTGTCCAAATTGCTATAATTGAGCATGTGAACACAATAGAGGCTCCATTTACTATCTGATCTTCACCAAACTTAGATAGTAGTTAAATATTGATGAGAGCTTGGTTCCTTTTGAAAACCAGCTAGATCCGCCCATGCAAGACTGGATTATGGCCCATGAAATTGTAAAAATTGCTATAATACAGCTTGTGAACACAAAAGAGCCTCCATTTACTATCCGATCTTCACCATACATACATGCTCTGGATTGAAAATGACCAAAGAACCATACCAGTAGAGCATAGGCCCTCATGGGCCTCTTGTTTAGGGACTATAGTGTAGATCAGTAAGTCAACGGATGTATTTACCGTAATTTGACCTAGAGGGCAAAATTTCGTCCAATCAAATTAAACATTTGTATCTGTGTGGATATTTTTTCAGATTTTTGCATTTTGCATTCAGCAAGAAGCATTTCGCATTGAGTAAGAAGCATTTCGCAATTCGCATGGCGCGCCGGCTTTCCATAAAGTACACTTCATGTCTTTTGTAACACAGTCACGTTAATTGGATCGGTCACCACCCTTTTATCATGTTCACGGTGTGCTCTAGAGAGCACAGTCATCTTATAAACAGCGGGCAACCTTCACTCTAGATTGTCGAAAGATCCTCGGATACCCAGTTAAGAGACACGGTAGTTTCCAGATTCATTCGCGCAGAACTACCGAAAAATGAAAAGCAATCCACTTTCCTGTAAATATAATTTACATTCCGGTAAATTTATAATTTTGTTTGTTGATTAAATAATCATAACAAATGAGAAGAAAATATGAAAATTGAGACAACATAGAAATAAAATATAGGAAGAACACAGGGACTAGTTTAAGCAGCGGAAGTAACAGGGAAAGATTGTGTGCTCAAAGTTAACGCGGTCATTCGAGGACAAATTGCAAACGAAAAGCTTAAAATAAAATTTTTTGAGAATTTTTTTTTCGTTAAAAATGGTTACTATAAGAAGTAGATTTTACTCTAGAATAAAATTACAATTAAATTGCATGAAGACATCAACCTTTCAGCCCTTTTTCTGATAAATACCACTTTTGACACCATTGATACATTTATTGTTACAGTTTTCTAGATATAACATATTTTCCCCAAACTATATGCCCACAGGCAACATATAGAGCCCATTTCAAGGGTTTTGTCACAGACATAGTGCTACGCTGCTGAAGCAAAAAAATGCGACCTCTACTAAGATTTATTTCAATTTGGCATGGTGACCTAGTTTTTGAACAGACATGACGCAAATTCGAACTTGGCATACATAACATAAAAACAAACATTCTGATAAAGTTTCAACATGCTCAAGTTAAAAAGCAGCCTCCAGAGTGTTAACAAGATTTCCCTTCAATTTAGATATAACATATTTTCCCCAAACTATATGCCCACAGGCAACATATAGAGCCCATTTCAAGGGTTTTGTCACAGACATAGTGCTACGCTGCATGGTGACCTAGTTTTTGAACAGACATGACGCAAATTCGAACTTGGCATACATAACATAAAAACAAACATTCTGATAAAGTTTCAACATGCTCAAGTTAAAAAGCAGCCTCCAGAGTGTTAACAAGATTTCCCTTCAATTTAGCCTAGTGACACAATATTACCCATATTCAAACTTGACCTAGATATCATTTAGACAAACATTCTGAGATAATTTCAAACTGCTGAAGCAAACATTGCGGCCTCTAGAGTGTCAACGAGATTTTCCTTAAATTTGCCCTATTGACCCGACATGACCCATATTCTAACTTGACCTACATATTATCAAGACAAACATTTAAATAAAGTTTCAACATGCTCAAGTTAAACATGCGGCCTCCATAGTATTAACAAGATTTTCCTTTGATTTGACAGTGACCTTGTTCTTGACCTCATATGGTCCAGTTTTGAACTTGTCCACGATTGGATGGAGATGAATGTTCTGATAAACTGTCATGAAGATAGGATGCAAAATGTAGACTGTAGAGTGTTAACAAGGCAATTGTAGACGACGGACGGACACCGGACAAAATGTGATCATGATAGCTCACCTTGAGCACTTCGTGCACAGGTGAGCTAAAAATGGTAGTAATGATTTCCCTCCTTGGCGCTCAGGCTTGCGGGGTAGGCATTTTAACTGATTCATCTTTGTCGGGATAAATAATACCGGTAGTACTTGTCAATTACACAGGAAACGCAGTGGTATTACTGAAATATTGTTGAAAGCGGCATGGGATTTGTGTCTGTGGGGTGGGTACGTCCTAGACTTAACGACCAGCGAGGCCCAGATCAGCCTGCGCATGTTCTCCTACATAGTCGTACAAGCACCCTGATAGCCTCTAGAACCATGTTATAATCAACAGCCGAATAGACAAGTTATGCAACATTTGTGAATGACGGTTTATTTTTGACATTGAAACAAATATGTACATCATCTCGCAAAAAACATAGGAGTTTCAATGCATATCCGTTTCCGAACGTTAAAGCCACTTTTAATCTCGCACTGCCCCGCATTAGGGCGTGCCATTGCATGACATCTAGAGACACGCAACCTGATCAACAAACAACAATCGTGATGCATAGTTTGTGAAATTATGTGCCATTTTCATTAATACGTCACGATAATTTCACGAATTTACGAAAAATGATGAAGTTACAATATTTTATAAACATTCTGAAATTAGGCAACAAACGTACTTTTACATCTACCGCACACCCACACGAAAACTCGCCAAGGTACTTCCCTCATTGGTACCCTACATTTAGTGATATGTCGTAAACAATGTTGCCATGTGTAACTAATATTTAGTGATATGTCGGGAACAGTGTTGCCATTTGTAACCTATGTTTAGTGATATGTTATAAACAATGTTGCCATTTGTAACATTCATTTAGTGAAATGTTGCCATTTGTAACCAACATTTAGTGATATGTTGTTAACAATTATGCGTGCAGGTGTTAATCTACCTTTCCATAGGCGTGAAATCTTTTTTGCTTCAAGTCTAACTTTTCAACAGTACATGTACCTTGGTCTAGGAGTGTTTTACATGTAGAACTACAGTTAGGTTGTGTCGAAACAATGTATATAGCGTACGGGTCATCACTGATCATCGCCTCTTACTGATTAAATGTATCTTATGTTTTTAAAATTTCAGATCCAACAAGAAGGTTTAAATACATTGACGTAATTTTCCGAGCTGTGAATGCCTGTGGTCATAGTAATTTTTCTCGGTGTTGTTTCAGTTTTTAAGACAGACACTGTGTCCTTTACTTTGATTATTGGGTGCATGGTCCCCATAGTCTGTGTTCACTGTTTTATGCAAAAAGAGATTCTAATATTCAGTGCTCTGCTTATTCGTGAAACATTTACTAGCTAGTCTTAAAACTCTATTTTCTGCATTAACCCTTTCCCTCATATAGACGCTTTCTGACGCATTTGTAGCAGACGGCTTTTTGAAAACATAGTGACAAAAGAAGAAATTGCTCAAAACGAGCAATTTCTCCTTTTGCCACAATGTTTTCCACTTTTAGTCATAGGTTATCCATTCAATTATAGAGATTTTCTATTTTTTGACAAAATATGTTCAAAGTCGTCTGCTGCAGAATTGTTGTATGAGGGAAAGGGTTAAGCAATCATAATAGCCATTTATTTGACTAAAGTATTAGAATAAGTGGACTATAATGGATATCACATATCATTTATGATTTATGTTTTATTTTGAACAGGAAAGATGACTACAGAATTAACGTTTCTAAAATTCATGCTTAACATTTTGCAATAGATGTAAGTGTAAGGGCAAAGCTTTGATAGCAACACAATGAAAATGGTTATTACAAGCAATTCCTCATTTTGAAACAATGTTTTCAAGTGTATAAAAGTGGGAAAGGATTAAGACCCGTTTTAAAATCTGCATTTCCCAGGTAATAATTGAGAGAGATAAATAGAGAGGGTTTGAGAGAAGGGAGGAAGGAGACCTTTCAAAGTTGTCTGCTGCAGATTTGTTGACATGCTTACAGCTCTTTGTTAACCAAATAAAATGTTGTTCTTGATAGGCTATAGCAACCAGAAGAAGGAATCCGCCGTGGTCGAGTGGTTAGCGTCGGAGATTTGAAACCAGGTGTCCCGGGATAGATCCCCAGTTGCGGCACTAACGTCATGGTGGTGTGCCCTTGGGCAAGGCACATGTTCAAGCCTAGTACTGGTTTGTTTACCCAGGGATCATGAATAAGTGAACTGTCGCCGTGATATAACTGAAATAATGTTGAAAGCGGCGTAAAACCCCAATAAAACAAACAATAGCAACCAGAAGGTATTTGTCCCTTGCTGTCGGGAGTTTCAGTGCTTTGATCTATTTATTATATGTTTTCATACCATCCTAATAGTAGGATACGACTGCCCACACCATTGAATTTATGTCAGCTCAGGGAAAGCTCCAACGATTTGTATGAAAAGTCGAGCATAAAATGATGAAAATAATTTACAATTCTTTTATATTTATTATTTTTCAATGATCTGTATAAGAAATACAAGTTTAAGTTGCCATATGTCCAATACATGATTCTTATACCTATGAGAGTGTTTCAATGACAACTAAAAATATATCATTACATGTATATAATGAACTCGCCATCATGCTCTACTCTTTACCTCATCCTTGTATAGATAGACCCTGCTTATTGAATGTCTTGCAGCAGACGACTTTTGAAACTCATTTGGAAAACCTTACCCCTTTCCCTCAAATAGACGCTTTCTGACGCCTCTTGAGCAGACGGCTTTTTGAAAACATAGTGACAAAAGAAGAAATTGCACAAAAAGTGCAATTTCTCCTTTTGCCACAATGTTTTCCACTTTTAGTCATAGGTTATCCATTCAATTATGGAGATTTTCTATTTTTTGACAAAATACGTTCAAAGTGGTCTGCTGCAGAATTGTCGTATGAGGGAAGTGGTTAAATTGCAAACAATTGACAATATCTCAGTTTTTCATAACGTTTTCAACACAGTATATATTATATATAAATCAAATATTTAAGATCTTATAAATTTTGTCTTCAGGAAGTTTTCCAAAAAGACAACTCTAATAATATATCATAACATAAATGGTTAAAACATCATCTGATACTTTATTCTTAGTAGGTATAATATAGTAACACAGGGAGCCTTTTGCATGAAATGTTTATAATATCAATATTATTATGTATGTTGTGGTAATTTCTAAAATGCTACCCAATTCTTAAACCTTTCCCTCATATAGATGCTTTTTGACGCTTCTGCAGCAAACAGCTTTTTGGAAACATAGTGACAAAAGAAGAAATTGCTCAAAACAAGCAATTTCTCCTTTTGACACAATGTTTTCCACTTTTAGTCATAGGTATATCATATCGGGTTGTACCTAGAAAATAAGTTAACATATAATATCCGGGCAATGTTAAATCCTTTCCAATATACAACAAATCTGCAGCAGACAACTTTGAAGACAGAGGTAAACATATGGAAAATCTCTTTAAATTAAAAGTTAATTATCAAATAGAGTTGAAATCAATATGGCAAATGGAGAAACTGCTCCTTTTTCAACAATGTTTTCAAAAGTCGTCTGCTTCAGATGTGCCAAAAGGTCTGCAGGTGGGAAAGGGTTAATACAATTCATCTTTGTTTATTTAACTGACCATTGCTACTACAACCAGAGCAAAGGTCAGTTGTCCTTTCACTGTTAACTCTAAAATTGACCTTGGACACCGAATTTATCTTTATGAATACATTCAAAGTGATTTTTCTATAAATCTACACTATATACATGATTAAAGATCACTTGTTTGTTTATATGCGTTTTTACTTATTTTATCAATAAAAAATATTTTTATCAACTAATATATACTTTGGCATATGAATGTTTGCAAATATTTACAAAAACAGGGTCTTTTCATATACAAATATGCTTACCATTAATAACAGATATATCCCCTTTTTAAATAAAAAAAGAAGATTACCAAAAAAGACCGTCAATCTAAATGTACCAAAATTGTGAAATTCTAAAGGTAAACCCACCACAGGTTAAGACAAATGATGACAACTATTGACCAGTCTGCGGCCCACACATTTAAACACACACGAGGGACATGATCACTCTACATCAATCACCTGAGTACTCACCTAGTGACCCCTTGTGACCCAGCCTGAGTACTGACCTAGTGACCCAGTCTTTTGACAACCAACCTTCAAAATTGATCCAACTAGAACTATTACTGAAGATGATAAATACCCCCTAAACAGCACCTTGACCTACACCATTACTTAATAAGTAAAAGGGTCATAACTCTGTAACATAACATGCAATTGTAACCCTTTAGGATCTGCACATCTCCTCTTGGTATAGAAGCTTCATGTAAAATGTTATTGAATTCCACCCAGTGGTTTGCAAGAAATAGGCCAGACAAAAAATATGGCTTCCGGCCGACCGACACAGTGACTCCTATAATACCCCCTCTTCTTCGAAGGGGGTATAATTATTGATTGAGACAATTCTTAGACACCATTACCAGAAGGTCAGATAAAACATGCTGAATCTTGAATGTTCACAAGGCTATTCTAAGAGTTCACCTACTGACTATTGACATGAACTGATCCTGTTTTAAAATGTGATCATGATTGAGTAATGACAGTTGGACAAACAACATTTCATGAAAATAAGAATTATACTATAATCCTTAGGGTGATGATAAAGTCGTCCCAATGTTTGACCTCATGACACAGTTCTTGGTGCCACATGTGCCAGTTTACAACCAAGATTTGATATAAACATGTATCTTCTGACAAGATCTGATGAAATTTGGATGGAAAACATGGTCTCTAGAGTGTTAACAAAATATTTCTAAAACTTGACCTAGGGACCTAGTTTTTTACATCAAGAGCCCTAGTTTTGATCTTGATGAACATGAAATTTGATGAAGATGAATATTCTTTTGCCATCATCTACCATGAGATCGGATGAGAAATATGGCCTCTTGGATGTTCACAAGGTTATAAATTAATTCAAGTGTTAACAAGGTATTTCTAAAACTTGACTTAGTGACGTTGATTTTGCATTGGCCCATAATTGACAGAAATAAGCGTTCTGCTAAATTTTAATCAACATCAGATTTGACCAGTCACCTAGTGACCTTGTTTTTAATCCCAATGTGTGCTTGTTTCAAACTTGACCAAGCCTTGATAGATATAAATCTTTTGAAAATAATTCATGAATTTTGGATAAAAATGTGGCCTATAGTGATAACAGATACAGATGTCTTTAGTTGTATCTGAAATAGATAATCTTAAAATTATTTTGGGAAAGGAAAAATTGCTAATGAAGTTTGCTTTTTTTGTTTGTTTGTTTGTTTGTTTGGAGTTTAACGCCGCTTTCAACAGCTTTGGTCATATCACGGCGGTCAGTGCACCTACCCATGTTTTCCTGGCTTTCCCACACCAGTACTTACACAACATTCTTTCGAAGCCACTGACTACTTTCTCACATAGATCAGAGGTGAGAGGCAATGGAAAACATCGCCCGAAAGAACGTCGCCGCAACCGGGTATCGAACCCGTGACCTCCAGATCACGAGTCAGATACGCTACCAATTGAGCTACCCGGCCGGGCTTGCTTTTTTTTACAACTTTAAGGTAAACTCTTTAATTTGTTCAAATTTTCATTTCTTTTCCAGATGTTTTTTTATTTGGACAAGTCATAATCCCAAACTTTTTTTTCCTGTTTATTTTTTTGTTTATCTACAAATAATTCCTCAATTAAATCATCCAAAATAAAGTCATTGCTTGATACCTGCAAGGAATGACTCTATTTTGTTTTATCATAACCATATTTCTTATATAAAATACAAAACAGTTATTTCCATTTTTTAGCAGTCATAAAGTACAAGATTGTCTCTAGATTAGATGATTATGTACTATTTAGAAAAATTGAGACAGTCAAAAATGTTACTCAAACAAAATAATCCATAAATTGTACAAAGATTTACCAGATAAGCAATAGACATTATCAAGTATACATGTTTATCAAATTTACAAATTATTGGCCAAGAATTGAACTTTGAAATGACAGTCTATAGCTTACTTTCAAATGCATATTTATGGTGCCTAGCTTTGGGCTGTTTAGCTGGTTAACAAACTTAGTACAGACATTATGCCTACAAAAATGTTCACCAAGTTTGGTGATGATCTGATTTCTGTTTCACTTAGAGAATGGACAACGTATG
The DNA here is from genome assembly GCA_031761405.1 of Serripes groenlandicus. Lineage (NCBI taxonomy): Eukaryota > Metazoa > Mollusca > Bivalvia > Cardiida > Cardiidae > Serripes > Serripes groenlandicus. The sequence continues at coordinate 73,646,437 of JASEVX010000007.1, read as the reverse complement.
TGGACACCCCCCTGCCACAGGTGTTGGCATAATACGGCCAGTCTTTCAACAGGCATATAAATGTTATTTATTATGATTAATTTCCTCTTTTGCCAATTTTTTTTCAAAAGTCGTCTGCTGCAGATGTGTCAAAATACTTTTGGTAAGGAAAATGCACCAAAATTATAACTTGATTGCCTTATCCAAAATATGTATCAGTATGCAAAGATTGGTTTGAAAAACTCTGCCCAGCAAGTTCAATAGCTCGGCAATTATAAATGGTACTATACAAGAGCGCCACTGTACAAATGCCAACAAAAACAAGAGGGCCATGATGGCCTTGGATCACTCACCTATGTAATATGATTTGTAATGTGGTCAGGTAAGCTAATACAACAGGTCCAATGTCAAGTATAGCTCCTCCATTTGACACCAGTTTTCCCCTATATATATCTATGTAAACAAGCCCATTGGTTTAGTAGGAGAGGTCATTTGTAGGAAAATTGTTAACAGACGTACATACAGATGACGACGATGCCGGTTGATCACAAAAGCTCACCTCGCAATTTGCGTTTAAGCAAGCTAAAATTGGGCATTACTGAATAATTATTGAAGCCAGATGTATGTGACTTGGTATAGACATGTGTATTGTTCCTAGAAACATGTGTACCAAGAATAATTTGAAAGAGTTGAACGGTTTTTAAGTTATAATATATTCAATATCATTCTCATTCAAACCACATGTTTATCCTTTTTCTCAGAAAAAAGAATACATTTTTATGTCTTTGAAGAAGAAAACTGTTAAAAATATAATGGAAAAGTGAGAAATTGTTGATTCTGAGCAATTTCTTCCAATCCCATGAGTGTTTTCATACTTTGACTCTAAGGAGTTAAAATGCTGTGAAGGAAATATTTAACCTTGTTGAACAATTATATAATGTGTGGACCCTTCCCTTATATGCTCGTACCATACTCTTCATTAAATGAATTTGTGGAAAACAATGGCAAAGCTAGACATAAAATAGTATAGTTTTAGGAAAAAATATTGTTGTAAAATGACAAAATACTTACTACTAATAATTTTCCTTTTCCCAGTAAGTTTTAAAAAGTTATCTATTATATCCTTTTGTCACAGTGTTAACTACCGGTACTCTCGTGTCAAAAACATTTTTTAAATTTTCTAGAAGTAACATTTTTTGTTCTGCTCTAAAACTCTAAATATGTCATCTGGTAAAGGGTTGAAATTAGCCCCCTTTTCCTGCTGAGGAGTCAGACCGCGACTGCATGTGGGAAAGGGTTCAACCACCACTCAAACAAACAAACTTATCTAGAAATACAATATAATGAGGGCATGGGTTAACCCTTTCCCACATACAGCATTTTTGCAGCAGACACCTTTGATAACATCTGGACAAAAACCTGAAAAATCTCTTTATTGTTAAATAAAGTTGAAAACATTGTGGCCAATCTCGAGCAATTTAACCTTTGGCCACAATGTTTTTAAAAGTCTGCTACTATAGCATCGAAATGCGTCTGCAGGTGGGAATGGGTTAAATGATAATACTAATTAGAACACATGCTCAAATGTATTCTTTTGTGACCATTATACTTTTAGAAGCCTGAAGAATATTTAACCCTTTCCCACATGTAGGCCCATCTGCAGCAGCAGATAACTATTGAAAACATTGTAGCTAAATGAGAAATTGCTCATAATGAGGTAGTTCTCCCTTTGCCTCAAATGTATGCAACTACATTAAGTAATTATACTTTCCATATATACCTCCAGATGGTTTGTAACTCATCTGCTGCAGGTTTGTTGTAATTGGGAAGTTTGACAAACATGGAAGACCCTAAACTGTGCCAATGCTCCAAAAGTTGCTTTTCTTGTGAAGTTGTTTATAAAAATGATAGCTGTACAATACAGTGACAAAAAAATAATCTACAAAATGTACAAATTGAGTTGTATAAATTAAAACTAATGTTAATGCAGGATTCTTTATGCAATTGAAAAAGAATCTAGATACCAAAAAACGTAAGTATATTAAGCCTTTAACCCTTTCCCTCATATGCAAATTCTGCAGCAGACAAACTTTGAACATATTTTGTCAAAAAATGGAAAATCTCTATAATTAAATGGATAACCCATGACTTAAAGTGGAAAACATTTTGTCAAAAGGAGAAATTGCTTGTTTTGAGCAATTTCTTCTTTTGTCACTATGTTTTCAAAAAGTCATCTGCTGCAGAGGCGTCAGAAAGCGTCTACATGAGGGAACCAATTTTATGAAGCCTGTGTCACCAATTTTGAGCCAGGCCAACTGGCGCATATGTACCGACTGACCAGGCTCTCTACTGTAACTTAACAGTTTTATCTTGATATTCCTAACATTGGTCTTGGACTCTCCCAAATGCAAAGCTGGACAAGTCCACTTTAAAAATTCAGCCTTGTAAAGGTTAAAGCCTATATTGGCCTTTCACCTCTGTGATCCTCTGATATTCAACCATAGACAAGTAAGTTATCACCAGGACAATAAACCTAATCTACTTCCTCTTTTAATAACCCTTTCCCACGTTCACAAAATCTGCAACTTGGAACCCATTTAGTCACATAATGGAAACTCAGAAAGCGTCTGTATGTGGGAAAGGTTAACTGAGGCAACTGAACAAAGATCACTGTAACCTGGTTCCTCAAATAAAAAAAAATATCTGCAAACAACAAAGAAGAGCACATGAGAACCGGTTCAAACCATCATCAGTGAAAAAACAGTTCTAGAAAATGACATATTTTCATAACAATTTAAGCACTGTAATTTATACAAAATACATGCCGGAGACAAACATTCTGACAAAGTTTAAATATGTTCAATTTAAAAAATGCAGCCTCCAGAGTGTTAACAAGATGTTCCTTCCATTTGATCTAGTGACCTAGCCAAACATGCTGACAAAATTTCAAGTTAGTGAAGCAAAAATTGCAGCCATTAGAGTGTTAACAAGATTTCCCATCAATTTGGCCTAGTGACCTACTTTATGACCAGACATGACCAATATTCGAACTTGGCCTACATATCATCAAGACAAACATTCTGAGTACCGGTAAGATTCAACTTGCTCAAATTAAAAATGCGGCCTCCAGCGTGTTATCAAGATTTTCCTTCAATTTGACCTAGTGACCTAGTTTTTTACCTCATATTGCCCAGTTTCGAACTTGTCCAAGATTTGATAGAGATGAATGTTCTGTGATCAACTTTCATGAAGATTGGATGTAAAATGTAGCCTGCAGAGTGTTAACAAGGTAATTGTTGATGACGCACGACAGATGGATGACGGACAAAATGTGATCACAATAGCTCACCTTGAGCACTTTGTGCACAGGTGAGCTAAAAAAGTCTTCAGAAAAAGATGCTTATTCAAAGTCATAAATAAAATTCATAAATTCGGCCAATTTTCGAATATTCGAATATTCGATTAAATGTTGCCATCCCTACAAATGGTAGATATGAATTTAAGTCTTCAGGGGGTGAGAAAATCCGTATAAATCAGTATAAAAAAACATTCTCTCCTGCAGCACCATTTTCTAACACAAACTAGAGTCACACAGTTATTTCCACAAACCCCTTTTTCTGATAGAATCTCACTTTGGCTCAAAAACATTGTTGTAAAAAGAGAAATTGCTCTCATCAGCTGTTTCTACCTGTTTATCACAATTTTATTAGACTCTTTCCAAAACTCATACACTTTCTGATGCCTCTGCAGCATGATGACCAATTTCTTTTCTTGCCACAATGTTTTCAACTCTATATAACAATTATACACATGTTTATAAAGATTTTCCTTATATGTATTTGCCTCGATTTTTTGAAGCCGTTTGCTGCCAATCTGTTGAATGTGGAAAAGGGTTAAATATACATATACTGGTATTTTTTATAACCTTATTGTAAACCTGATATTGTAAGAAAATATCAAGAAAATCAATAGAATATCAGGAAAACTAGAAAGTATATATGTCATAGGGTCATAAGTTTGTATCGCCATAAGAAATTGATACATAGTTAAAAATGAACCAGGAAAAAAGAAGAATTCTGACAATGAGTAATTTTTATTTCTCTTTATCCCTTTCCCTCATATAGACGCTTTCTGACGCCTCTGCAGCAGACGACTTTTTGAAAACATAGTGACAAAAGAAGAAATTGCTCAAAACGAGCAATTTCTCCTTTTGCCACAATGTTTTCCACTTTTAGTCATAGGTTATCCATTCAATTATAGAGATTTTCTATTTTTTGACATAGTATGTTCAAAGTCGTCTGCTGCAGAATTGTCGTATGAGGGAAAGGGTCAACCCTGTGGAAGCAATTTCTCCTTTTGACACAATGTTTTCCACTTTTAGTCATAGGCTATCCATTCAATTATAGAGATTTTCTATTTTTTGACAAAATATGTTCAAAGTCGTCTACTGCAGAATTGTCGTATGAGGGAAAGGGTTAAGCAAGATTTTCCTCTGCTGTTTTCAAAGATAACTTGTAATTTAGCATGAAATGGAAACAGTTAGAAAGTTGATTCATCAAATCGGGGTTACATCAGATAAAGGATTCCATACAGACAAAGAAAATATATCTGAAATACAAAACTCATACAAAAACATTCACAACAGGAAGTTTTGACATGTCTAGCAGATGACTTCTGAAAACATGGTTTTGAAAATAGGAAAATATTTCTCAAAAATATTCTACTCTTCCCACAATAATTCCATATTTTAGAGAAAAAAGCCAAACCCTTCAGTATTTACAGATGTTCAAAGCCGATTACTAGGATTTTTTACAAAGAAGACATTTCTAAAAATTTCAGACCAGATTGACTCTCCCTTATTCAATTAATTTGTAACAGAAGACTTAAGAAACATAAGTCAAAAGTAAAGAAAATATCTTTAAATGAAATTAGAGACTATTAAATAGAGTTGAAAACATTGTGGCAAAGGGAGAAATTGTCCATTATGAGCAATTTCGCCTCTTGTCACAATTTGTTTTCAACAGGTGCTTGCAGCAGAGGCGTAAGAAAGTATATCATTATTACCTATGTAGGAAGGGCTAACAGATGCATGTTGACAATTCTTCTAAACCTTGTGGTAAAAGTAGAAATTGCTCATACACTAAATCTCTGTTGAATGTTTAATTATTGAATAAAGTTGAAAACATTGTGACAAAAGGAGAAATTTGCTCATGATGAGCAATTTCTCTCTTTACTACAATCTTTTCAATCTTATTCCAAAACGCTTTTCCTCATACAGACAGCGTTTGATGCTACAGCAGCAGATGACTTTTGAAAACATTGTAGATGTGTTGTTCATTTAAAGAGATTTCCCATATTTTTGCCAAAATGTTTTCAATGTCATCTGCTACATGATTATGTTGTATGTGGGCAAGGATTTATCAATTCCCACAACATCTGTCTATCATACAAACAACTACCGATGCATCTGCAGCAAACAGCTTTCTTATCTCATTAAAAACAGACCATAAAACCTCTCTGTATAAACATTGGATCTGACAAAACCTCATCACAGTTTTTCTAAAATTACTTTATAAACTTTGCTTCTAATGAGCACATGTATGTTTTTTTGGTCCAATGAAATGCAACTAATGCTCATTTCAATACAATCAGAAAACTGGACAATCACAGCTTCTCTATCTCAATTATTCATATGGATTATCATACCTTTTTTATACAATTTGGTTAGCCAGAATTTGATTGGCTGACCCAAAGGTCAATCTGAGTCGACCTTTATGGGGCAGTCATCAGTTTGTTTGGAGTTTAACGCCGCTTTCAACAGCTTTTGGTCATATCACGGCGGTCAGTGCACCTACCCATGTTTTCCTGGCTTTCCCACACCAGTACTTACACAACATTCTTTCGAAGCCACTGACTACTTTCTCACATAGATCAGAGGTGAGAGGCAATGGAAAACATCGCCCGAAAGAATGTCGCCGCCACCGGGTATCGAACCCGTGACCTCCAGATCACGAGTCAGATACGCTACCAATTGAGCTACCCGGCCGGGTCGGGCAGTCATCAGATTGACGTAACAAGTGAGCATAGTTTAGGTCTGGTTTAAATGAGATTGACAGCTTTCATAACCCTTTCCCGCATATAGATGCTTTCTGACGCCTCTGCAGCAGACAGCTTTTTGAAAACAAAGTGACAAAAGATAAGTTTTGCCACAATGTTTACCACTTTTGTCATTTTTTGACAAAATATGTTCAAAGTCGTCTGCTGCAGAATTGTCGTATGAGGGAAAGGGTTAAAACATTCAGAGAAAAGAATCACTATCTCCAGGAGAAATTATCTCCTTTGTTCAAAATTTAAATTGGAAGTGTACTAAAATGGCATAAAAAGGGTAACTAGTAAAAGTAGTAAATAATGGTGTATCTATATGAACTGAAAGTTGCTTCAGAATCATGGTTACATTTTTGTCCTCATGCATTTTTAAGCCAGACGAAACTAGAACAATCATATTTGGTATATGATAAAACTGACAAGCAGCTGGCCTTATTTCTCCTGAGAAAAAAATAAAGTAATTTTCTAAATGCACACAATCCATGATGTCATTAACCCTTTCCCTCATATAGACGCTTTCTGATGCCTCTGCAGCAGACGGCTTTTTGAAAACATAGTGACAAAAGAAGAAATTGCACAAAACGTGCAATTTCTCCTTTTGCCACAATGTTTTCCACTTATAGCCATTGGTTATCATTCAATTATAGAGATTTTCCATTTTTTGACAAAATATGTTTTAAGTCGTCTGCTGCAAATTAGTTGTATGTGGGAAAGAGAAATTAAAATTCGCTTTTAAAACTCTTCACAACAGAACAGAAAACCTTGAGAAAAATAATTGGAAATAATTGACCTTTTTTTGTTTGAAACCTAATACAAGCTACAATTCTCATCCGCTCAACAAACTAGTTGTCTTCTGCAAATAGCAGTCATAACACAATCATCTGCTGCATAAAGATGTCTTCTCCCATTACAATTCAATCTTCTTTTTACATAAGTATGTGAAGGGGCAGATAAATCTTCAGGGATAAGGATTATAAAGTTTCTTGGCCCCTGACCAGGGGATGGCACATGTGGAACCTATCACCAGGTGTATAGTGCTTTAGTTAACTTATGCCTTATATATCTCCTCGTTAAGGCCACATTATAAACACAGTCTTGTTGATTGACACTGAGTACAGAGACAGTTTGACCTCAACTTTAAAACAGCATACTTTGACGTCTGATTTTACCTGAAAAACACAGAAAAAACAAAATGGATACACATGTATATAAGCCACTTTTGACACTTTTATTGTCATCTGCTTTGAAATCAATTTGGAAAATGAGCTGTAACTGACACCTAAAATAACAAAATGAGTCGTCCCTTCAGAAAACAAACATTATGGCCTGCGCAGTTTGATACAGGCCGACACATTCAATCACAGGGTGATAGAGGTATAGAGTAATGATTCCTAAAACAGAAAATTCAAAGTGTCTATCCGGGTAAGCCTGCGCGGTATGCTTAGGCTGACCCGGGTCGATACTTTACGCAGAGTCCACAATGTTGGTTTCTCACAGGCCGGCTCATATCCAAGTTATCTACAGCCTCTGGTTGTAACATAATGAAAGTCTGAAGTATAATTGTAATATAGAAATAAAAGAAGCTGCTATTTTAAATATTTAACCCTTTCCCTCATACTACAATTCTGCAGCAGATGACTGAACATATTTTATCAAAAAATATCAAAAAATAGAAAATTTCTATAATTGAATGGATAACCTATGACTAAATGGGAAAACATTGAGGCAAAAGGAGCAATTTTTTTTTTGTCACACTATGTTTTCAAAAAGCCGTCAGCTGCAGAGGCGTCAGAAAGCGTCTTTATGATGGAAAGGGTTTAAAAGAGAGGTGTCAGGTCGTCTGTTACTGGTAAAGGGTAAGTACATGCACCTGAATATAATATATATATAGATTTACTTGTTTTTGTAAACATCATACTCAACAATACCTCTGATAGTTAATGATTTTAAAATCATCTGCAACAAAATTATTCAAAAAAGAAGATGCTTAGATTAAGTGATTCCCACAACTGTATAAATGATTAATATTGTGTGAAAAAAAGTTTTCAAATTGCAAATTGCATTTGATTTGTATGGCGAAATGTGAATCACCAAACTAGTGAAAAAAAAATTCAGTTATTAACAATTAATTATTTATTTATTTATTTATTTTGGGTTTTACGCCGCTTTCAACAATATTTCAGTTATATCACGGCGACAGTTCACTTATTTATGATCCCTGGGTAAACAAACCAGGCTAGAAAATGTGCCTTGCCCAAGGGCACTCCACCATGACCGTAGTGCCGCGACAACAATTAATTAAAGTCAGAAAATAATGTTGAAAATAAAATGGGCACGAATGTATCTTCAGACATGCCATTCTTAATGTCAAACAGTAAAAATATAAGCATTCATTTTGTTAACGAGACAATGACATTGATATCAGCTAGATAGTACAATAGTAAACATATACATGGGTGAAAGTGGAAACTAATGCATTTAAATTATCATCATTCACAACATTTAAGAACTAAAACCAATTTTACCTTTCAAATGATATTTCCTTAATGTTTTCTTTAATTAATCAATTTGCAATTTTATTTTTACAGATCTATCATCCTTTTTCTAAAATCTTTTCAAATTAGAAGAAAATCCGAAAAAAGTTTGAATGACAACAATCATGCCAATAGGTCATGTTAGTAAAAGCGTGATGGACTAACATAAGATTGATTGTTTGATGTTTTACGCCTCTTTCAACAATGTTTCAGTTATATCGCACCGTTTCCTTGGTAAGCTACCAGTACTACTGATCCATTTATCCTGACACCAGTCAGTCATTAGAGAAGTGATCCCGATGTGTCACCAATTCATTACAGAAGTGATCCCTATGTGTCACCATTAATTAGAGAAGTTTTCCATATGTGTCACCATTAATTAGAGAAGTTATCCCTATGTGTCACCATTAATTAGTTAATTAGAGAAGTTATCCCTATGTGTCACCCATTCATTAGAGAAGTGAACCTTATGTGTCACCAATTCATAAGAGAAGTGAACCCTATGTGTCACCAATTCATTAGAGAAGTGAACCTTATGTGTCACCAATTCATAAGAGAAGTGAACCCTATGTGTCACCAATTCATTAGAAAAGTGATCCCAATGTGTCATAAATTCATTAGAGAAATGATCCCTATGTGTCACCCATTCTTAAAAGAAGTGATCCATATGTGTCACCCATTAATTAGAGAAGTGATCCATTTGTGTCACCCATTCATAAAAGAAGTGATCCCTATGTGTCACCAATTTATTAGAGAAGTGATCCCTATGTGTTACCCATTAATTAGAGAAGTGATCCCTATGTGTTACCCATTAATTAGAGAAGTGATCCCTATGTGTCACCCATTTATAAACGAAGTGATCCCTATGTGTCACCAATTCATTAGGGAAGTGATCCCTATGTGTCACCCATTAATTAGAGATGTGATCCCTATGTGTCACCCATGCATTAAAGAAGTGATCCCTATGTGTCACCCATGCATTAGAGAAGTGATCCCTATGTGTCACCAATTCATTAGAGAAGTGATCCCTATGTGTCATCCATTTATTAGAGAAGTGATCACTATGTGTCACCCATTTATTAGAGAAGTGATCACTATGTGTCACCCATTCAAAGTTGAAGATCTAATAACCTTTCCCGGCCTTCTGATGCCTTTGCAGCAGACAGTTTTTGTAAAACATTGTAACAAAAGGAGAAATTTCTCAAAACGAGCAATTTCACCTTTTGTCATAATGTTTTCAACTACTTTCAATAATCATCTTTTCATCTGCAAATATTTTGTACATAAGAAAGATTTAAGGTACTCTTTTCAATTATTTCTGAAAATGGTTAACCCTTTCCCTCATACAACAAATCTGCAGCAGACGACTTTGAACATATTTTGTCAACAAGTAGAAAATCTCTATAATTGAATGGATAACCTATGACTAAAAGTGAAAAAACATTGTGGAAAAAGGAGAAATTGCTCATTTTGAGCAAGTTCTTCTTTTGTCACTATGTTGTCAGAAAGCGTCTATATGAGGGGAAGGGTTAAAAAATGGGTAATATATTTCATCACAGTAGGAGGTTGTTTTGTTTTGATGTTCACCGTTTATCCAATATAATATACATTGTATTTTGTCTTCAGCTTTACACTTTCATACCTACAACAAAACTGCAGCAGACGACTTTAAATAAATCTAGATAAAAATATGGAAAATTCTTACTTTGAAAGTTCATGTATGTTTTCGTCTGCTGCAGATGTGTCAAAATGCATCCGCATGTGGGAATGAGTTACAAATTAGAATTACAATTTTGATACTGAGTGGAAAACAGGCAATTACTCCTTTTCTCTCAATGTTTTCAAACCTCATCTGCTATGGTTATATCAAAAGTCATCTATTTCAGGGAATGGGTTAACCCTTTCCCACATACCACAAATGTGCAGCAGACGACTTTAAAAAGATTAGGTTAAAAATATGGAATCCCTCTTTAGATGAAAGAACAATTATTGAATGAAGTTGAAAACATTGTAGCAAAATGAGAAAGTACTCATTAGGAGCAAATTTCTCCTTTTGCCATCATATTTTCAAAAGTCGTCTGCTGCAGAGGCTTCAGAAAGTGTGTGTATATGGTAAAGGATTAAATGTAATTTGGGACAAGCATGTTTTTGTTTTTCTCACTTTTTTCTGGATCTGTCATAGGTGGCGTTCCAAATATCACTTTATCTAAAAATAACATCCACATCAGCTTTAATGGATTAACATAATTGACCTTCCCACAATCAAAATAACCCGATAATCGAGAGTCGTCTCATCTCCTTGAGATGAATACATATATGTACACTAGGCAGACACATGGGAATAAACGGGCTCAACACAACACATTTGTTAGAAGGAATAAAACACCTTGCAACATGCATGGTGGCCATTGTTTTCAATCATGAATGGATAGCAACAATTTGAACTATCTTGGAAGAGGGTCACTACGGAACAGTTGTGCCATATTATTTTCAATTCAGGTAACCACTTTTGTACAGAGTTTTAAAGTTTTGAGAAAAAGGAAAAATTTGAAACTTAAACTTTGAGCTTAACACAAATGTTAGTTGCCAATGACACCAACAGAGCAAGCCTTTAGTCTGGCCTTCGCTACAGAGTTGCAGCAAGACAAAATATTGAAATCAGCACAATAGAAAGTATGCATAATTTTGAGAAATAACAAAATGTTGGTGAATTGGAACCATTAGCGGTGCAATAAGAGACAACATTGAAACACTGAACAAGTATGTTCTATCTTAAATGAACAGAAAAGAACAGATTTGTATCACACACAGAAATCATATAAACGTCAAGTTATCCCATCATGGTGTGACTATAAATTACAATAGAAATACAATATTTAACAAATTTTAATATTTATCTCATAAAAAACACGCTGCCTAAGAGGCAGATTTTGAAAATAATGCATAAAGATGAGAAATTGCAGTTACTAATTGTTCACCATTGCTTTTTGCCCTCTTAAAAAATCATATTGTCATTTTCTTGATTGTCCTGCATTAGCCTCTTAGGTGTCTAATCCTGGCAGAGTGCGAATTGTTGTCATGATATGTTATAGAGATGTTTAACCCTTTCCCACAAGCAAAAAAAACTGCACCAGATTACTTTGAAATATGGAGAACCTCAAAACATGAAGATGTAATTAATGAATAGAGTTGAAACCTAAAAAAGACAGCAGCCAACAGATAAATTGCTCATCATAAGCAATTATGTTGACACAATGTGTTCAAGATTCGTCAGCTGAAGATGTGTCCAAGTGGAACAGGGTTTAAAAAACAATGTAATATTTAAATTTTTATGAAGAGTCAAAAACTAGTTGCCAGTGTTAAAAGTCAACTGTATCAGGGAAAGGATTAATTCAATATGAAGTGACTTGTAGTCCAATCCCTCATAATACATTTCTAATGTATAAACACATGATTAACCCTTTCCCTCATATATACTCTTTCTGATGCCTATGCAGCAGACAGCTTTTAGAAATCATAGTGACAAAAGAAAACAAGAGGGCCATGATGGCCCTATATCGCTCACCTGATTTAATAGAACTTCAATAGTTTTCAAAGTTTTTACTCTTTTTAGGCCAATACTTTTGGACAAGAAGATTTTTAAAGTTTTAACAATGCACATATAAGGAAAACAAGCTCCGCCCCCTGGTGGCCATGTTTTTCAACGGATCAAAAATATTTGAACAATCTTCGTAAAGGGTGCCCAAAGGAACATTTGTGCAAAATAATTTTTAAATCAGGCCAGTACTTTTGGACAAGAAGATTTTTAAAGTTTTAACAATGCACATATAAGGAAAACAAGCTCCGCCCCCTGGCCGCCATGTTTTTCAACGGATTGGAAATATTTGTACAATCTTGGTAAAGGGTGCCCCAAGGAACATTTGTGCAAAATAATTTTTAAATCAGGCCAGTTCTTTTGGACAAGAAGATTTTTAAAGTTTTAACAATGCACATATAAGGAAAACTATCTCCGCCCCCTGGCGGCCATGCTTTTCAACGGATCGGAAATATTTGAACAATCTTGGTAAAGGGTGCCCTAAGGAACATTTGTGCAAAATAATTTTCAAATTGGGCCAGTACTTTTGGACAAGAAGATTTTTAAAGTTTTAACAATGCACATATAAGGAAAACAAGCTCCGCCTCCTGGCGGCCATGTTTTTCAATGGATCAAAAATATTTGAACAATCTTGGTAAAGGGTGCACCAAGGAACATTTGTGCAAAATTATTTTCAAATCGGCCCAGTACTTTTGGACAAGAAGATTTTTCAAAGTTTAAACAATGCACATGTAAGGAAAACAGGCTCCGCCTCCTGGCGGCCATGTTTTTCAACGGATTGGAAATATTTGAACAATCTTGGTAAAGAGTGTCCCAAGGAACATTTGTTCAGCAACCAAAGTTCTACTTGGAATTAATTTCTTTGAACAACTTTGAAAGAGGACTACCTAAGGACCATTCCTGTGAAGTTATTTTGAAATCTGTCCATTGGTTTAGTAGGAGAAGTCATTTGTAGGAAATTGGTAACAGACGCTGACGACGACGACGCAGACCACGACGACGGACGGTGAGTGATCACAAAAGCTCACCTTGCACTTCGTGCTTAGGTGAGCTCAAAATGCTCAAAACAAGCAATTTCTCCTTTTAGCACAATGTTTTCCACTTTTAGTCATAGGTTATCCATTCAATAATAGAGATTTTTCATTTTTTTGACAAATTATGTTCAAAGTCGTCTGCTGCAGAATTGTCGTATGAGGGAAAGGATTAACCCATCATTATGAAGTAGTGTCTGTTACACACAGTTGTGTTCACAAGTGATTTTTACACCTCATGTACAGGGTACTTACTACACAAGGGTGAAATGAGAAGATAACAAATTATCCAAACTTGTTGTGGCAGCTTAAAAATTAATCAACTTATTAAATCAGTTTTAAAACAGCTCAGGAAAGATTGAAGATTGTCTGTTTGGTGGTTTCTGCGACTTTGAAATAAAGAACACTGATTTTGGAAACTGAAACTTTAACCTTAAGCCTTTCCCACAAACAGACACAGTTCCACATGGCTGCAGCAGAGAATTTTTCGAAAAAATATTGTAGCAAAAGGAAAAAGGAAAAATGCATCAAATGAGCATTTACTTCTTTTGCCACAATGTTTTCAACTCAGTTAAAAAATACAAGAGGGCCATGATGGCCCTATATCGCTTACCTGATTTAATAGAACTTCAATAGTTTTCAAAGTTTTTACTCTATACATATAAGGAAAACAAGCAACCCCCTGGTGGCCATGTATTTCAACGAATCAGATTTATTTGATCAACCTTGGTAGAAGGTCACCCAAGGAGCATTTGTGCCAATTTTTGTTTAAATCAGGCAGGTGCTTTTGGACAAGAAGTTTCTTAAAGATTTTACAATGCACATATAAGGAAAACAAGCCCCACCCCGTTGCGGCCATGTTTTTCAACGGATCGGAAATAATTAAACAATCTTCATAGAGGGTGCCCTTAGGAACATAAATTTTGTGCAAAATAATTATTAAATCGGGCCTGCACTTTTGGACAAGAAGTTTTTTTAAGATTTGGCAATTTTCCCCTTTTTGTAATGCCGCAGCAACCAAAGTTCTACTTGGAATTAAATTCTTTGAACAACATTGAAAGGGGACCACCTTAGGACCATTTCTGTGAAGTTATTTTGAAACTGGCCAGTACTTTTGGACAAGAAGATTTTTAAAGTTTTAACAATGCACATATAAGGAAAACAAGCCCCACCCCCTTGCGGCCATGTTTTTCAACGGATCGGAAATATTTTAACAAGCTTGGTAGGGGGTGCCCCAAGGAACATTTGTGCAAAATAATTTTTAAATCGGGCCAACACTTATGAACAAGAAGATTTTTTAAGATTTGGCAATTTTCCCCTTTTCTGATGCTGCAGCAACCAAAGTTCTACTTGGAATGAAATTCTTTGAACAACTTTGAAAGGGGACCACCTAAGGACCATATCTGTGAAATTATTTGAAATCTGGCCAGTACTTTTGAACAAGAAGATTTTTTAAAGTTTTAACAATGCACATATAAGGAAAACAAGCCCCGCCCCCTTGCGGCCATGTTTTTCAACGGATCGGAAATATTTGAACAATCTTGGTAGAGGGTGCCCTAAGGAACATTTGTGCAAAATAATTTACAAATCAAGCCAGCACATTTGGACAAGAAGATTTTTTAAGATTTGGCAATTTTCCCCTTTTCTGATGCCGCAACAGCTAAAGTTCTACTTGGAATTAAATTCTTTGAACAACTTTGAAAGGGGACCACCTAAGGACCATTCCTGTTAAGTTATTTTGAAATCTGTCCATTGGTTTAGTAGAAGAAGTCATTTGTAGGAAATTGTTAACGGACGGACAGACGACGAAGACGCCGGACGCCGGACATTCAGTGATCACAAAAGCTTCCTTTATAGTGAGTTTCCATGTTTACTTAGGTATTTTCAACCTGCAGATTTGATGTATAGGGGAATGGGTTAAGAAAAAGATGAAAATCTGCAAGGAGAACAATCAAGTCACAGTGGTAGAGGACAGTCAGATAGATGGACAACCAATCAAGTCACAGTGGTAGAGGACAGACAGATAGATGGACAACCAATCAAGTCACAGTGGTAGAGGACGGTCAGATAGATGGACAACCAATCAAGTCACAGTGATAGAGGACAGACAGATAGACGGACAACCAATCAAGTCACAGTGGTAGAGGACAGACAGATAGATGGACAACCAATCAAGTCAAAGTGGTAGAGGACAGACAGATAGATGGACAACCAATCAAGTCACAGTGATAGAGGACAATCAGATAGATGGGACAACCAATCAAGTCACAGTGATAGAGGACAGACAGATAGATGGACAACCAATCAAGTCACAGTGATAGAGGACAGTCAGATAGATGGACAACCAATCAAGTCAGTGGTGGAGGACAGTCAGATAGACGGACAACCAATCAAGTCACAGTGATAGAGGACAGTCAGATAGATGGACAACCAATCAAGTCACAGTGGTGGAGGACGTCAGATAGATGGACAACCAATCAAGTCACAGTGATAGAGGACAGTCAGATAGATGGACAACCAATCAAGTCACCTTGATAGAGGACAGTCAGATAGATGGACAACCAATCAAGTCACAGTGATAGAGGACAGTCAAAAAGATGGACAACCAATCAAGTCACAGTGGTGGAGGACAGTCAGATAGATGGACAACCAATCAAGTCACATTGATAGAGGACAGTCAGATAGATGGACAACCTAAAACTGATCCATAGGTATCACCCGGTCATGCTTTTTAACCCTTTCCCTCATACGACAATTCTGCAGCAGACGACTTTCAACATATTTTGTCAAAAAATAGAAAATCTCTACAATTGAATGGATAACCTATGACTAAAAGTGGAAAACATTGTGGCAGAAGGAGAAATGCTTGTTTTGAGCAATTTCTTCTTTTGTCACTATGTTTTCAAAAAGCTTCCGAGGCGTCAGAAAGCAACTATATGAGGGAAAGGATTGAGGACAAAGAAGTCCAAACTTCTGGATTTTTACTTGTGAGTCAAAGGCCCATTGTAACTCAGGATACCACCAATTTGTTAATGAAATCATACCAAGTCACACAGCTTCATAGGCTAATCAGCCATCATATGACTGTTGCACTTATTCATGTTTGAAGCAGCCCCCTCCAGAAGGGCAATACATTGATCTCCTTCTGCTACTTTGTCACAGTAAAACAGTAACAATGTTGAAATTGATACAAATCTCAAAGATATTAGATGTTTTTTCTAGATCACTTGAATTGATCTCTAGATGTATTTAACCCCCCTTTCCCACAAATAGATGCTTTCTGATGCCTCTGCAACAGACAACTTTTGAAAACATCGGAGAAAAAAGAAAATTCCACAAAACAAGTAATTTCTCCTTTTGTCACAATGTTTTTAACTTTGTTCAGTTATTATACCTATATTTATAGGCATTTTCCATTTTTTTGCCAACATGTTTTCGAAGTGGTCTGCTGTATATTTGCTCTATGTGGGAATGGGTTAGATAATAGGATAACTGTAAATTGCTACAATATAAATTGCTACAATACCTGATGAATTAAGAGATGATGATCTCATGCCTGGGTCTCTATGTAGAGTTATACCTGGTATAGTAAAGATGGACACAGCTGTAAATAGAAAGTTTCATACACTGACAGTAATACCGGAAAATAAAATCTTTATTCTATTTTTACCCACAGGCATCTAAGGTT
Organism: Serripes groenlandicus; assembly: GCA_031761405.1. NCBI lineage: Eukaryota > Metazoa > Mollusca > Bivalvia > Cardiida > Cardiidae > Serripes > Serripes groenlandicus. The sequence continues at coordinate 73,629,505 of JASEVX010000007.1, read as the reverse complement.
ATATTTCTGAAAAATTAATAATAGCATTATGTTTTATCCTAAAAAAGAATGGTTTGTATACTATGATAATAATGACTATTTAACAGTTACCGATATTAATAACCGGTTAATCGTTTCATGTTCCGATCGGTTAACCTGAGAAAAATCAATATTCGCTTACTTCCGTGTTTTGTTATTTTCCTTTTTATTATTGTTGTTGCTTTAGCTCCGTCATATATAAATCAGACCAGAACGCCGTTGTCGGAACGTTTTCATTCTTGCCAACTAACTTTTTTTATTTTATTTTTCATTTAACTGTTTTGTAATATCAATACAAATACTAAATATAATTAATAAATCATTCTGTTATTATTTCTGCACTGGGGAACACATCAAAGTTCTTCTATATGATACAAAATGTCCTTTAATTAATCGTTAGGTCAACCACAATTATGCAATTAACACTGCATAAACAATTGGTCATCAATGAATTGAGTGAGGCCGTTTTCACATTAATGTAAACAATGCCGATCGAGGTGAAAATAATTAATCTCTGGTCAATTACGTGTGACAAATTGACAAGAACACAACTGTGTATCTATTTTAGCTATTTTTCCGGGTACTCAGTTACTTGAATTACAAAACTGTTTAACCATATAACCGTTTCTGATGCCTATGCAGCAGACAGCTTTTTGAAAACATAGTGACAAAAGAAGAAATTGCTCAAAACGAGCAATTTCTCCTTTTGACACAATGTTTTACACTTTTAGTCATAGGTTATCCATTCAATTATAGATATTTTCTATTTTTTGACAAAATATGTTCAAAGTTGTCTTCTGCAGAATTGTTGTATGTGGGAAAGGGAAAATAAACGGTTAACCAGAAGATAGCCATTGGCATCCCTTCTATTTATAGAAACACTTCTTCTGTTATTCCCCCAAATATTTTCTCAAACAAAAACTCACGACACCTGTGCTAATACCTGTAGATGTTAGTTTCTCTGCATTAAATAACCTTTTCTCTGATGCCTTTTGCAGCAGACAGTATTTTGAAAACATTGTAGGAAAAGAAGAAACTGATTGGTTTTACTGTTTCCTCAATGTTTTCAAAACTTATCTGCCGTAAAATATGGCAGATGCTGTCTGTATCAGGGAAATGGTTGAAATCAGGCCTAAACATTTTTTGTCTTAATATGAACTTATATAATAGCTGTATTTCATTGAAAGAAAGGTAAACTATTATGATAACTAAAATGTAACAGTCACTAGTTATAAATGGGAGAGAACATGACTCAGAGACAGAACGCTGACCTTGTGGGGTTCAAGGCTCTTCCTTTCCCTCATATAGACGCTTTCTGACGCCTCTGCAATAGACGGCTTTTTGAAAACATAGTGACAAAAGAAGAAATTGCTCAAAACGAGCAATTTCTCCTTTTGCCACAATGTTTACCACTTTTTGTCATAGGTTATCCATTGAATTTAAGAGATTTTCTATTTTTTGACAAAATATGTTCAGTCGTCTGCTGCATAATTGTTGTATGAGGGAAAGGGTTAACCCTGTGGTTCCAGGAAGCAGATATTGAACAAGAATTTACGTGTTAACCTTTTTCCATAAACAGACGCTTACTGACACCTCTGTAGCAAATGAAATTTGAAACATTGTGGAAAAAGGAGAAACTGCTCATAATGAGCAATTTCTCCTTTGGATACAATGTTTTGAACTTTATATAATAATTATTCTTAGATTTTTAGAGAGTTTACATATAACTTTCTACTAAATGTTTTCAAACTGGTCGGCTGCAGATTTGTCATATGTGGGAAACAGCTGTGGATGATAACTAACTTGTAACAAAATCTAAACTTACTGTCAGGCAATCTATTTACATTAGGTCCCATAGAATTAAAGAATGCATGTCTAGTGCCATCCGCTGCTGAAACACGTGCTTTCGCTTGATACTGCAATATAACATGTACAGCTGTAAAAATATTCTCTAGTTTATTAACTCAATGTAACCTACTGAAACACGTGCATTCGCTTGATACTGCAATATAACATGTACAGCTGTAAAAATATTCTCTAGTTTATTAACTCTTTGTAACCTACTGAAACACGTGCTTTCGCTTGATACTGCAATATAACATGTACAGCTGTAAAAATATTCTCTTGTTTATTAACTCTTTGTAACCTACTGAAACACGTGCATTCGCTTGATACTGCAATATAACATGTACAGCTGTAAAAATATTCTCTAGTTTATTAACTCTTTGTAACCTACTGAAACACGTGCATTCACTTGATACTGCAATATAACATGTACAGCTGTAAAAATATTCTCTAGTTTATTAACTCTTTGTAACCTACTGAAACACGTGCTTTCGCTTGATACTGCAATATAACATGTACAGCTGTAAAAATATTCTCTTGTTTATTAACTCTTTGTAACCTACTGAAACACATGCTTTTGCTTGATACTGCAATATAACTTGTGCTAGCTGTATTAATATTCTCTTGTTTAAAATAACCTTTTCTAACCTAATGAAACAATGTCTCTCTTCTGCAGCAGTGATTGTTGAAAACATTGTTGCAAAACCAGAAATGGCTTATTATGAGCAATTCTCCTTTTGCCTAATGTTTTCAACTTATATTTGAACTACTAAAAGTTCTGTCACCATAGTCCCACTCTGATACAGATAACATGCAGCGGATTACTTTGGAAAACAACAGTGTGGAAAAAGGAGTTATTTCTTGTTCTTCTCATTTTCCCATTTTAATGTTTTAAACTCTGTCTGAATTATATTCTTACAATGTTTTAAAAAACTAGAACTGTGAGTGAACTCACAAAAGGATACACCCAGTTGCGCTTACAAGACATATGGACAGACAGACGGACAGATATATTTCCGACTGAGATAATCTTACATCATGCACATCCTCAGGTTGTGTACTGCAACTGTGTAAAGTTTCCTCAGAATCGGTCCAGTCGTTAAGGAGGAGTTGCGCTTACAAGACATATGGACAGACAGACGGACGGACGGACAGGGTGATTCCTATATAGCCCCCCAAAACTTGTTTGTGGGGGGCATAATTACTCTTTTATTGCACAACAATCATCTAAACAGACCTCACTAACCACACCAGTTTCTTGGATAAAAGTCACTCACCTGTAAAAGTTTTGAAAATAAATCTAAGCCATCTCCATCTAATCTGCAATATAAGAAAGTATGGTTCATCATAAGCCATATCTCCTGTAGAACTACAATATCGAGGGCTTGGCATGAAACGGTTGTAACTAAAATTGGTATTTTTTTACCAAAGTTAATCACCACGCCATAAAGTCTTCATAAGCGTTAAATAATTTTTCTTAGTAAACAGTGGAAATTTAGATGCCATTGCTAATTCTGAGCAATGGCATCTAAATTTGCATTGTTTATAAAGGTTTCAAAATTGCCCCTAAACCAGGATTTTCAAAATAGATTTTTAGTTACAACTGTTTCACGCCAAGCCCTCAATATTGTCTGCTGCAGTGGCCTTAACCCTTTACCACGTACAACAAATTTGCAGTAGACAACTTTGATCATATTTTGTCAATAAATAGAAAATCTCTATAATTGAATGGATAACCTATGATTAAAAGTGTAAAATATTGTGGCAAAAGGAGAAAATGCTCGTTTTGAGCAATTTCTTCTTTTGTCACAATGTTTTCAAAAAGCCGTCTGCTGCAGAGCCATCATTTTTGTCACAGTCATACAGATAATCCATTATACAAAATCCAGCTTCAAATTCATACTATGATATCGCCCAAGGTGCAAAATGATTAATTAATTATGGTTTTAAGAAGTTTTCAACATTTTTTAAGTCATTTCACAACAACCTGTTTTCCATATCAATGTGTTAACAGTTTAAATAATTGAATAGAGTTGTAAAATATTGTGGCAAAAGCAGATAAAACTCATTATGAGCAATTTCCCTTTTCATCACAATGTTTTCAAAAATCGTCTGCAGCTGAGGCATCAGAAAATGTTTGCATGTGAGTAGGGTTTAACCCTTACCCTCATATAGACGCTTTCTGACGCTTCTGCAGCAGTCAGCTTTTTGTAAACATAGTGAGAAAAGAAGAAAATGCACAAAACGTGCAATTTCTCCTTTTGACACAATGTTTTCCACTTTTAGTCATAGGTTATCCATTCAGTTATAGAGATTTTCCATTTTTTGACAAAACATGTTCAAAGTCGTCTGCTGCATAATTGTCGTATGAGGGAAAGGGTTAACAGATTTCACCCACAGAGAGATGTACCAGGAAAGAAATAAATACACCAAACCATTTGATTTCTTTCTACCTACCTTGGTGCTATGTTTATGAGAGGATCCGCTCGATACTTTGGTATTTTGTATGAGAGGAACTCCTCATTTGAAGAAATGCCTGGAAATATCGTCTCGTCTGGGGTGCCCAGTGTTTTAAATATTAAATGCAGTTCATCCTCCACCGTGGAGCCTGGGAATAACGGCCTCCCACAGGCCATCTCATAAAATATACACCCTACACCCCTATAAAATAGAAAGAAATCATAATTTTCCTACAATCAAGATATTTTCAGCAAACTTGCAAAAGTATGGTTAATCTCGTTTAATTGAAATATAATTATTAACAATGTGGCAAAAGGAGAAATTGCTTATTATGTGCAATATCTCCTTTTGCAATAATGTTTTCAAAAATCGATGCACAAGTGTCAAAGTGCATGGGAATGGTAAATCTTGAAAAACAGTTGACTTCAATTTGATACTTTAAGGTAGGAGCTTCTTTCAATGTAATGGCAATTTCAGATTTTTTTTTTTATTTTTTTTAAACATCTCAAGCAAAAAGCAAAAACTTAATTTATTTCTATTCCAGAGTGCTATGATATGCTCACCTGAGTGGTGACCTAGTTTTTGACAACATGACCCAAGGTCTTAAAGACAAACACTCTGACAAAATGAAGAGTCAGGTAAAACATGACCGAAGGTTTAAGAGACAAAGGCTGCGACAAAATAATGAGTTAGATAAAAAATGGAGTTCCAAGATCATACACAAGTTTTTGTTCTAAGATTTGACCTGGTAACCTGAAGTGATCCTGCTGCAAATGATAAAATAAAAACTTAAAGGTCTGACAAAATTTCATGGAGATTCCATGAAAAATATGACCACAAGGGTATTCAAAAAAATTCATAATATTTGACCTAATGGCAGAGGTTTTGACCCAACATGTGCTAGTTATGAATTTGAGAAAATTCTGACAGAAATATATCTTCAGAAAATATTTCAGTTCAATTTGATGAAAAATGTGGCTTTTAGAGCCTTCATAAGGTACTTCTAAAATTTGACAGAGTGACCCAGTATTTTACACTAAGAAACCCATTTATGTACTTGACCGAGATCTAATGTAGATGACTATTATGATGAACTTTTATGAAGATTGAATGAGAAATATGGCCTCAAGATTGTTAACAAGGTTATTCAAAAATACAACCAAGTAGCCAAGTCTTGACCATAAGGGACCCAAATGTGGTCTCTAGAGCATTTAGAGTGTTTACAAGGTAAAGAATCATACTAATTTTGAGATAAAGCTTAAAACAATGCAGAAATTGTTCATAATATTATCAAGAGTAATCGGCATTACAGGGATCAAAATGTCTGTCTCAGGTTAACAATATTTGTCGGAAATGGTGCAGTTATTCATAAATAACAACAACCACTTTTTAATATATGTCCAAACATAGCACAAGTTTGTTCAGACACAAATGTAGTGCGAACCCTACAAGATAAAGAACGAGGAAGGGAGGCCACTTCTACCAACTTTCTGATTGTCAGCATTCCATGTAAAAACAACTGGATTACATTTGTACTGGTAATCTTTAACCCTTTCCCACATACAACAAACCTGCAGCAGACCTCTGCAAATTTCTGCCTAAAAACATGGACAGTCTCTTAACCCTTTTCCACATATAACAAAGCTGCAGCAGACCACTGCAAGTTTCTGCCTTAAAACATGGACAGTCTCTTAATATGAATGAAGAATTATTGAAGTCTTTCTCCTTTTACCACAAAGTTTTCAAATGTCGTCTGCTGCAGATGTCTCAAAATGCGTCTGTAAGTCGGTCGGAAAGGGTTAATTTATTGGGAAATTTTTAGAGTAAGTTAATATGAGCTTGGTTGCAGGAAATCCACCCACCAGGTTTTATGGGCCAATGTAGATACAGATCCACCTGTCCATTCACACTACACAGATCACCAGTAACTTTCAATGATTCCTACTATCAAAGAGCTCATTTAATTTTTGGTAGCATTGATTCTCAGACATATCTTTATGTACTATCAACCCTAAAGCACTATGGTTAGTTCCCTTTGCGAATTGCTAATATAATATAATATAATAGAAGATAGTTATGTTTACCACATGTCTATGGGTGTTCCATATTCCGTGGAGCCAAGTAGTACATCCGGCGGTCGATACCTGTGATATAAAAAAATCAACTTATAGGCTAAATGGTGAATGACAGAAGAACTTCAGCCTGTGTTTTGAGAATTATAATTAAGCTTCTTTGTTAAATGTTTTGTGTGTGTAAAAGAACATGCCAAATTGGTTAGAGCATTTTTATTGGGGTTTTACGCCGCTTTCGACATTATTTCAGTTATATTACGGCAACAGCTCACTTATTCATGATCCCTGGGTAAACAAACCAGTACTAGGCTAGAAAATATGTCTTGCCCAAGGACACTCCACCATGACCGTCAAGCTGCGACTGGGGATCGAACCCGGCACACCCTGTTTCAAATCCCCGACGCTAACCACTCGACCACGGCGGATTCCTCCAAATTGGTTAGAGGATATACACAGAAGACAGGAAGCATGCATAAGAATATGAATAAATAAGTTTTACAAGTTTTACTTGTGTCAGAGCCAGATGAACTCAACTTTATGTCAATATAACATTTCTATAGCTCTAGATTATTTGGTATATATGGTTCCTTAAAATATGACACAGAAGAAATCATGTCGCCATTAAGGAACAGTTACATACCATGTTTAGTTATAAAAATTGAATTGTAACTATTGAATTGAGTTTGAACAGTTTTTCTATTTTTAGTAACAGCAACCTTGACCCTAGGGGCCCCAAACGCAATGGTCTCCACAAACTTATTTTACATACCAACTTTGATTACAATATGCCAACCGTAACTTAAGATATTCAGTATCAACAGTTTTTCTACTTTTCGTAACAGCGACCTTGACCTTGACCTTGACCCTAGGGGCCCCAAATGCATTCCCATAAAAGGTCTCCATAAACTCTTTATATACACCATCTCTGGTTACAATATGTCAACCGTAACTAAAGATATTCAGTTTCAACCGTTTTTTTCTATTTTTAGTAACAGCGACCTTGACCTTAGGGGCCCCAAACACATTCCCATGAAAGGTCGTCACAAACTTATTTCGCATACCAACTTTGATTACAATGTGCCAACCATAACTTAAACTTAAGATATTCAGAATCAACAGCTTTTCTACTTTTTGTAACAGCGACTTGACCCTAGGGGCCCAAATGCATAAACCCTTCTTACATACCAATTTTGGTTAAAATATGTGAACCATTACTTAAGATTCAGTTTCATAGGAGAGTTTGACGCCATTTGGGAAATCAATACTTTGCACAATTATGTCATAAACTGAACATATTCTTGGCTTGTGTGTAATCAAGTTAATAAAATTACTAGAAATCTGGTACATTCTGGTACATTGAAATTGCCTTCGCAACAGAATAGAAAGCATGGCAGGACACAGACAGGTTTAGAGGAACTTCTCCTTCATTAGAAAATGTTCACTGAAAAGATGTTTCTTCTATCAGGGGTTGGCTGCAATAAAGAGTTTAGAATACATATGTATTTTGTGTTCTAAAATCTATATTTGACATTCAAATGCTCTGTTGTAGGTACTCGATGTATGTTCTCCGGGGGAATTGATGAAAATACTCACCATAATGTGACAACTTCATTTGAATATGTTTTGGTTGGAATTGATTTGGCTCTTGCTAGACCTACAAGGCAAGAAAAGTAAAGTAATACATGTATAGTGTTATCCCATTCCCATATACAGATGCAATCAGACATGTTTACAGTAAAAGACGTTCGAAAACATTGTGCCAAAGGTAGAAATTGCACATAATGAGCAATTTCTCTCTTTGTGACAATGTTTTCAACTCTATTCAATATATTTGCTTTTCTCTTTTTGTTTAAATGTTTCCAACTCTATTCATAAATATGTTTGAGCTGTTTTATTTAAAGAGTTTCCAAATGTTTAACAAAATGCTTTCAAAGTCTTCTGTGGCAGATTTGTTATACGAGGGTAAGGGTTAAAACAGGCATTTGCTCTTTTTCCCACAAAGTATTCAGTATCATGATAATACTGCCAATTTTCTAGAAATTGTAATTTGTTACTATGTATTATTATACCTCACATGACTTTGTAATGTTAAATTCTCATATACTCATCATGGGCAATTTCTTACTGTCTCATGCTAGCAGTACATTTTTGACCGGTTAACAGTATACTGTAACATGGCACGCGCGTCTAAAACTTTGTGCATGACGTCATTTAAAACAACAACGTCACCCTTTAGACGAGTTTGCCATGTAACAGTATACTGTTAACCGGTATATTCATATGTGTGTGTTATATTGTAGTAGATCTACCCATGTTCACCTCCCCTACAAAGGTACAGAATAAATTGAATAAACTTGTAATTTTGTTCGGTATAATAAAATAAATATTGCATGGCTTCCAGTGTGACAGTTCATATTGTCAACATTCAGGTAAATACTGTTAACCTTGGCTTCTCCTCAGGTAACAGCATTTTCCTCATGTTGACAATATGTACTGTCACACGGGAAGCCATGCAATATTTATATATTCCCAAATCAGGAAAATATTTTATGTTTCAATATAGAATAACAGCCATGCTAACACATCGCTTACCAAAGTCTGCTAATTTAAGCTCCCCTCTTTCATTTATCAGTAAATTTTGAGGTTTCAAGTCTCTGTGAAGCACCTGTCGTTTGTGACAATACGCCAATCCCCGTAACAATTGATACAAAAATATCTGAAAAGTAAAATAAAACCTTTTGTTAACACTTTGCTACATAAAAATGACTAGACATCTTTTTTATAAAACAAACAGAAATTCAATCCATTCCCATCTACAACAAATCTGCAGAAAATCTATACATGAAAGTATTGTATCATAATTGAATAGTTGATAACATTACGATTTTTGCTTTTTCCAAAATGTTTTCAAAAGTTGTTTGCTGCTTATGCATCAAAAATTATCTGCAGAAGAGAAAAGGTTTATATCTATGTTTTGAGCATTTCTCCTTTCACCAAGAGAAAGAGAATCATCTTGAAATTGACATATTTCTGTGGAAAATTGTTGAACAATAACAAGCCAACAATATGTTTACTTCAAACTTCCAAAAACCGTTACCTGTCATTCATGCTCCAAGCATAGGTAAATGTAAGTAAATTATTGTGGGGGTATTCAATCCTTTATCTGTGATTAATCCTTTCACACTTTCAGACACATTCTCACACATCTGCAGCAGATGCCTTTTGAAAACATTATGGCAAAAACAGAAATTGCTCATTATTTTCAACTCATATCAATAATAAGAATATTCGAAGTTGTTGGCTGCAGATGTGTTGCATGTAGGAAAGGGTTAATAAGGACTTGGTACGTTCAACTGTTACTAAATCCTTTCCCACATACAACAAGTATCTGCAGCTTATATCTTTAGAAACATCCAGGCAAAAAAAGGGGAAATTTTTATATAATTGAGAACAATTATTGAACAAAGTCTTAATCTGCTGGAGAGGCCTCACAACGTTTCTGTATGTGGGAAAGGGCTGAGACCAGACAAGAAGGCCATGAAAAACCTTGTAGCACACAACTAAATCCCAATGATCTAAAAAAGAGAGTCCATCAAGAGCATTAAAAGAACCAAAAGAGTAACCCTGCCAATATATCAGTAAGTAAAAACATGACAGACAGACAGACAGATAACTGAAACATCAAAGTGTAAACAGACAGTCATGTTTCGATCTAACTTTTTGTACATCATACAATGATCATTCATGTCACATTTGTTTTTAAATCAGGCCAGTACTTTAAACAGTTTCAACTGTGACCTTTGAATGAATTCTTTTTTTTCTATTTGGGGTTTTACGCCGCTTTCAACATTATTTCAGTTATATCACGGCAACAGTTCATAAATGCATGATCCCTGCGTAAATAAACCAGTACAAGGCTAGAAAATGGCACTCCACCATGACCGTAGTGCAGTGACTGGGGATCAAACCCGGGGCACCCAGTTTCAAAACCCCAATGCTAACCACTCAACCACAGCGGATTCCACCTTTGAATGAAGGTATAAAGGAATTGGGAGTTAACCCTTTCCCTCATATAGACGCTTTTTGACGCCTCTGCAGCAGACGGCTATTTGAAAACATAGTGACAAAAGAAGAAATTGCTTAAAACAAGCAATTTCTCCTTTTGCCACAATGTTTTCCACTTTTAGTCATAGGTTCTCCATTCAATTATAGAGATTTTCAATTTTTTGACAAAATATGTTCGAAGTCGTCTGCTGCAGAATTCTCGTATGAGGAAAAGGGTTAAACATGTATCCTAACCTTTACGTTGTTCATGCTCATTATATTCCCACAATCATCCATATACTGTTTGAGATCTTTTTCCTGAAAAGAAAAAAAAAGGTATTGTTGTTTTTTATACTCACACATTTTCTTAATTTAAAGTAAATGTTTAACTCTTTTTCACATTAAACATATCTGCAGAAGATAACTTTAGAATCACCTGGAGAAAAACATCGGAAATCTTTATAAATATAATCATTGAAAAGAGATAAAATCATTGTGGCAAAAGGAGAAATTGCTCAATTTTTGCAGAGAAAGTAACAATTGCATTACTTTCTCCATTTGATCAAAATATTATTGACTCTGGATTGTAATAAGGAATTGGATTCCACTATACATGCAGCTATCGTAAGTCATACAGGCCATGTATGTTTTAACCCTTTCTCTCATAAAGACGCTTTCTGACGCCTCTGCAGCGGACGGCTTTTTGAAAACATGGAGACAAAAGAAGAAATTGCTCAAAACAAGCAATTTCTCCTTTTGTCACCATGTTTTCAACACTATTCAATTATTGTACTTTCATTTAAAGGGAGTTCCCATTTTTAGGCATGTTTTCAAAGTCGTCTTCTGCAGATTCATGGAATGAGGGAAAGGGTTAAATAACAAGCACCTTTCCTAAAAGAATTCTGTACATCTGACTAAACATGCATTAAATTTTATGGAAACATTTTCCAGATGTCATTTATTGACAATATGTAAATTTACTCACATAATGTACTTACAATATTAACAAAGATGTTAATACAGCTCCTCAGCTAATAGTTTTTTCCCTGTTAGTTTATTTTAGTTCATGAAAGCTATTATGATTTATACTTTAATTAACCCTTTCCCTCATATAGACACTTTCTGACGCCTCTGCATCAGACGTTTTTTGAAAACATAGTGACAATAGAAGAAATTGCTCAAAACAAGTAATTTCTCCTTTAACAACAATGTTTTCCACTTTTAGTCATAGGTTATCCATTCAATTATAGAGATTTTCTATTTGTTGACAATATATGTTCAAATTCGTCTGCTGCAGAATTGTCGTAAGAGGAAAGGAGTTAAAACAATGTAAAATTTGGGTTTTCAGTTCTACAGTTTCAGATTTTTTTTGACCTCAAATCCTGAAAACTGATAGGGCACATCCTTTCTCAATTGGGTATAAGTATGAATAGTTTGATTATCTTTAGTGGTGCAGCTTTTCTCTAAATTGTACCCACAAGGAATTTAAGTAATGCCTCCAGTTAAAATCGGCCACATCTAACAATTGGAAACCAGTTTGTTAGTCATAATTTATGCACAATTGTACAGGTTTCTTTAAATCAGGCCCAAAAGAAATATTGATAGATGACTGCAATGATCTTGACCTTTAATATCAAAGCGCCAATGGCACTGTAGTGGCGATCGTTTGGAAAATCCTGCAAAGTAACAAGCAGTATATCGGTGTAGGGCTTGCGATGACTCTGGTGCGGGTAAATTTGAGAATGTATCAACCCTGCATCTTTTGACAGTAGAATAATGTTAGTTTGCCAGAATGTTGTCTTGGTGATTTTTTAGTTACGTTCTGAAATTGGTCATGATGTGTTCAAAATTAGGCCATTCCAAAGTTATGAAAAATCTAGTTGGTATTCGATAGACTACCGTTTTAGCTCATTAGAATGGCTATTTGTATTCTAAATTGATCGGGTAATCACATGTTCATCACCAGGTCGCTAGGCCATATTAAGATAAAATATTTTTTACACTTTAGAAATGACTAAATTATCAAGAAAGGAGAGAAAACAGTATCTATTAGTTTGGCGTTTGTTTCAATGATGTCCGATATTAAACAGGTCTGTTCAATTTAGGCCCTTTACATTGCATGATTGAGGCCGAGCCCCGGTAGCTCAGTCGGTAGCGACGCGGGCTGTCAATCCAGGGGTTGTGAGTTCGAATCCCGGCTCGGCCAACTTCCGACGATTGACAATAGTCATTGCGACATGCGTTATTCTTCTTCCACCAATGGGCTAAGTCTATGTGGAAAAGCAGCCAGTTGCTTGGAAAGATTGTTGTGTGGAGTACTAGTTTGAGAAAACCAGTAAATGCATGAGTAGGTGAACTGGCCGCCGTGATATAACTGAGAAATTGTTAAAAACGGCGTTAAACCCCAATCAATCAATCAATTGCATGATTGAGGGTTGTCAGAGACATATACACACAGTGTATTTATATGTCTCTGAGGTTGTTAAACTGCTTCGAATAATGTGAGTGCAACATGCTCAAAAAGCACAATTTCACTATTTGCCAAACTGTTCAATTTATAAAAATATAGGCATATATTATAATGCTCGATCTCCGAACTAAATTCGGCTACACTTTCAGCATTGATTGCTAATTGACTCTAGAACGTGCAGACGTGTATACATAACGTGTGTACACACTGACATCGTGTGTCCTTTAAACCTTTGTAAACCAGTCTTATCATCTAGACGCTTTCATATATTTAAACAACTACACAATAAAGCGTTTATAATATTGAGATAATTAGAGTCTCGCGAGCTATTTATAGAACCTTTTGGAATTTCCAGATTTGAGTTATTTGCAAGGCAGATAGAACACGCAATGATATTTATTATCTGCTCAATCATGACGAAGATAATATTTACATATTTTAACTCTATGTAGATAATGTCTCGATAAAACTCAAATATTAGTAACAATCCGGTACCAAAGTAGCACTGACATAATTATTATTAATCACGTCTCTGCATCAATGATGGAACTATAACGGATGTGAGTAAATTAGTTTGCAGTAAGGAAAAAAAATATCAACCGATTGTTCAAAACCGACTGTAAATATTTTTCGTTGTTGTTGTTTCTGTTAGCATTGTGGCGATTGTCAAACCAATCGCCACAATAATGCCTCTGCAATGCTTAGCGGGGGGGTCCTTTTCCCTCATATAGACGCTTTCTGACGCATCTGAAGCAGACAGCTTTTTGAAAATAGTGATAAAAGAAGAAATTTCTCAAAACGAGCAATTTCTCCTTTTGCCACATGTTTTCCACTTTCAGTCATAGGTTCTCCATTCAATTATAGAAATTTTCAATTTTTTGACAAAATATGTTTGAAGTCGTCTGCTGCAGAATTGTCGTATGAAGGAAAGGGTTAATATAATGCCTCTGCAATGCTTTGTGGGGGATTTTTTTTAAGGATATGTGAGGAAGAACTTGACATTAAGATGCCCAAATCAAAAAACAACCTCCTGGATTTACAGCAACTGTGAACAACAGTCTGTTGTTGTTAACCCTTTCCCTCATACGACAATTCTGCAGCAGACGACTTTGAACATATTTTGTCCTGGAAAACAGCTATGCGGAATTAATTGGTGAACTTCAAGAGTTTGCCTGATAAAACATTTTCAGGATTGTATGCCTAAACATCTGGGGTAAAATGGTTTATAATTCTACAAGTGAAATACTAATTTGAAATAGTTAGAAACATTGTGGAAAAAAAAAAGAAAATGCTAATTTTGAGCTATTTTTTCCTTTATCACAATGTTTTAACAAGTGGCTCAAGAGGGCCAGTATCACTCCACTGCCATTAGGAAAAAAATAAATCTCCAAACAGCCCCGCCCCCTGTTGGCTATGTTTTAGGACCAATCACCATGGCTTGAAGGAATCTGGTAGTGCCAACCAAGGAACATTTCTGCAAAATTATTTGAAAATAGGCTAAATATTTTTTTAAAGTTTACACTAAAGCCAATATAAAACTAACAGCCCTGCCCGCCCCTTGGCAACCATATTTTAAGACCAATCAATATGGCTTGGTGGAATCTAATAGAGAGTCATGCACCCTAGGAATATTTCTACAAAATTATTTGAAAATCGGTCTGTTTCCGAGGAGGGGATTTTTAAGATTACACTATTATACAATTTTTAAATGAGAAAAAAGCGAGATACTTACCAAGTATTCAAAGACTAGGGTTAGAGACTTTTCCGTATGTATAATATCATGTAGTGTCACAATATTTGAATGTTTAAGTTCCCTGAGGAGTGATACTGAAAGAGAAGACAAACACAATTTATTTACCCTTTTGCACATTCAACCAATCTGCAGTAAACGACTTTCAGTACATCTTGGCAAAAGTATGAAAAATCTGTTACTTTCGTTAACAGAGTTGTATATAAACACTGTGACTAAATGAGAAATTGCTCATGATAAGCAATCTCTACTGCTGGGGAGATGTCAAAATGCGTCTGTAGGAGGGATAGGGTTATACCCATTCCCCCATCCTTATGACTTTTTATGCCACTAGAGCAGACAACTTTTGGATATATTAAAAACATACAAACAAATCTGCAGCAGACGACTTTAAAAATACATTGGCAAAAATCTAAAAAAAAAATCCTTCTAAATGAAAGCAAAATTATTAAATACAGTTAACACGCTGTTTTTAAAAGTCGTCTGCACCAGAGGTGTCAGCAAGCATGTGTATGTGGGAAAGGTATACAGACACTTTCTGACACCTCTGCAGCAGACGGCTTTTTGAAAACATAGTGACAAAAGAAGAAATTGCTCAAAACGAGCAATTTCTCCTTTTGCCACAATGATCTCCACTTTTAGTCATAGGTTATTCTTTCAATTATAGAGATTTTCTATTTTTTGACAAAATATGTTCAAAGTCGTTGTCTGAGAATTGTCGTATGAGGGAAGGGTTAAAATAACGAAACAAGGGCTGTCAGCAAATAAGGGCAGGATGGGTTGGCCAAGTTAGAGAAAGCAGACACTACTTATCATTATAATTATATAGACAGATTATGATAATTGAGGACTCATCATAACACCAGCTTGACTGTTTTGACCTAGCTTCCAATTCTACCCAGTTGAGAGACTTCAAAAATGGTAGTAATAGCTTTTCCTCCTTTGTGCCAAGGACCTTGGGGTTAGCATTTTAACTGACTCACTCAGTGTGTGTACCACATGACAATTTAAATGAGTGACCTAGTTTTAGACCCAACTTGACCCAGTTTCAACAGAGAGCTAGACTTGATGGAAATGAATGTTCTAATGAACTTTCATGCAAATTTGATGAAAAATGAGGCCTCTGGAGTGTTCAAGAGGTTTACTAAAACTTGGCCTGGTGACCTAGTAGACAACTTTTGAAAACATTGTGTGACAACATTCGAGGGCCCCTTGGAAGATTAGTGTCCAGTCTTTACTTACTTACTTACAAAAGGAGAAAGTGCTTATAATGAGCCGTAGTGTTTTCAACACTATTCAAAGTCCTCTGCAGCAGATGTTTTGTATTTCGGAAAGGGTTAACCCTTTCCCTCATATAGATGCTTTCTGACGAGCAATTTCTCCTTTTGCCACAATGTTTTCCATTTTTAGTCATAGGTTATCCATTTAATTATAGAGATTTTCTATGTTTTGACAAAATATGTTCAAAGTCGTCTGCTGCAGAATTGTCGTATGAGGGAAAGGATTAAGCAAGCTAATTACACTTACAAACAATTACCTTATGCTGACATACTTCTTTGTCATACTTGCAAACCAATTACTGCGTACAATGGATAGAATTCCAATATCAAAAGTTTTAAACAAGATCAATTTAGCACCTGTTTTTGATAACCCATTCCCACATACAGACGCTTTCTAACATCTCTGCAGCAGACGACATTTGAAAGCAATGTGGCAAACAGATAAATTGCTTATAAATGAGCAAGTTTTCCTTTTGCCCTAATGATTTGAAAATCCAAAAAAGAAATTTGAGATTTCACACAACCCAGTTGATTGACTATTTTTTCAGCTATGTTATGCAGTACAATATTTAGACTTTAAATATGAAAAATTAGTGTAAAAAGTTTAAACTCAGTTTTCATAGTAAACGAGTGCTTTCCCTGAATGTGATTAATACCTGAACGCGGCCCTGATAGGAAATTCAATCCAGTAGTTTAAAAATATTCTCAGGACAAGAAACAAGAGGACCATGATGGTCCTATATCGCTCACCTGATTTAATAAAACTTAAAAAGTTTTCATTGTTCTTTGTCTATACATATATACGGAAAACAAGCAACACCCCCTGGTGGCCATGTTTATCATCCTATCAAAATAACTTGTAGTCTTAGTAGAGGGGCAACAAAAGAACATTCATGGCAAATGGACAAGAATATTTTTAAAAGTGTTTACCGTAACAAGTCTATGTAAAACAAGTAATCCCCAGGGTGGAACCATGTTTGACACAAGGGCTATAATAATTTGACCAATCTTGGTAGAAGTCCACTAGATGAAGTTAGATTTCAAATATTAAACTTTTAGACAAGATTTTTAAAGTTTTTCCCTATGCGAGTATATGTAAACAAGTGACCCGGGTGGGGCCATTTTTGACCCCAGGGCTATAATTTGAACAATCTTGGTAGGGGTCCACTAGATGATGCTACATACCAAATATCAAAGGCCTGGGCCTTCTACTTTTAGACAAGATGATTTTTTAAGTTTTTCCCCTATACAAGTCTATGTGAAACAAGCGACCCCCAGGGGAGGGGTCAAAAATTACCCCATGGCTATAATTTGAACAATCTTGGTAGAGGTCCACTAGATGATGCTACATACCAAATATCAAAGGCCGGGGCCCTCTCCTTTCAGAAAAGATTTTTTTTTAAATTGTTCTCGATATGAATCTATGTAAAACAATAGACCCCAGGGGAGGGGTCATTTTTTGACCCCAGGGCTATACTTTGAACAATCTTGGTAGAGGTCCACTAGATGATTCTACATACCAAATATTAAAGGCCTGGGCCCTCTACTCCTAGACAAGAAGATTTTTTAAGTTTTTCCCCTATATGAGTCTATGAACAAGCTCCGCTCCCTGGCGGCCATGTTTTTCAACGGACCGGAAATATTTGAACAATATTGTCAAAGGGTGCCCCAAGGAACATTTGTGCAAAATAATTTTCAAATCGGGCCAGTACTTTTGGACAAGAAGATTTTTAAAGTTTTAACAATGCACATATAAGGAAAACAAGCTCCGCCCCCTGGCGGCCATGTTTTTCAACGGATTATAAATATTTGAACAATCTTGGTAAAGGGTGCCCCAAGGAACATTTGTGCAAAATAATTTTCAAATCGGGCCAGTACTTTTGGACAAAAAGATTTTTAAAGTTTTAACAATGCACATATAAGGAAAATAAGCTCTGCCCCCTGGCGGCCATGTTTTTCAACGGATTGGAAATATTTGAACAATCTTGGTAGAAGGTTCCCCAAGGAACATTTGTGCAAAATAATTTTCAAATTGGGCCAGTACTTTTGGACAAGAAGATTTTTTAAGTTTTGAATAACATCCCCTTTTTTGTTGCCGTGGCAGCCAAAGTTCTGCATGGAATAGAATTCTTTGAACAAGTTTGAAAGAGATCCACCCAAGGAACATTCCTGTAAAATTATCTTGAATTTGGTTAATTGGTTTAGGAGGAGAAGTCGTTTGTAGGAAAATGTGAATGGACGGACGACGACGACGACAGGCGGTGAGCGATCACAAAAGCTCACCTTGCACTTTGTGCATAGGTGAGCTAAAAAAGGGCAATAACAGACTAACAGACAATCTGGTGGCCCTTAAAGAAATACGCCTGGAACACGAAGAAGGGACCAATCTTGGTAGAAGTCCACTAGATGAAGTTAGATTTCAAATATAAAACTTTTAGACAAGATTTTTAAAGTTTTTCCCTATGCGAGTATATGTAAACAAGTGACCCGGGTGGGGCCATTTTGACCCCAGGGCTATAATTTGAACAATCTTGGTAGGGGTCCACTAGATGATGCTACATACCAAATATCAAAGGCCTGGGCCTTCTACTTTTAGACAAGATGATTTTTTAATTTGTTTCCCTTTATGAGTCTATGTAAAACAAGTGACCCCCAGGGACGGGTAATTTTGACCCAAGGGCTATAATTTGAACAATCTTGGTAGAGGTCCACTAGATGATGTTACCATACCCAATATCAAAGGCCTGGGCCCTCTACTTTTAGACAAGAAGATTTTTTAAGTTTTTCCCCTATACAAGTCTATGTGAAACAAGCGACCCCCAGGGGAGGGGTCAAAAATTACCCCATGGCTATAATTTGAACAATCTTGGTAGAGGTCCACTAGATGATGCTACATACCAAATATCAAAGGCCTGGGCCCTCTACTTTTAGACAAGATGATTTTTTAAGTTTTTCCCCTATATGAGTATATGTAAAACAAGTGCCCCCCGGGATGGGGTCATTTTTTACACCAGAACTATAATTTGAACAATCTTGGTAGAGGTCCACTAGATGATGCTACATACCAAATATCAAAGGCCGGGGCCCTCTACTTTCAGAAAAGATTTTTTTTTAAATTGTTCTCTATATGAATCTATGTAAAACAATAGACCCCAGGGGAGGGGTCATTTTTTGACCCCAGGGCTATACTTTGAACAATCTTGGTAGAGGTCCACTAGATGATTCTACATACCAAATATTAAAGGCCTGGGCCCTCTACTCTTAGACAAGAAGATTTTTAAAGATTTTTCCCTATATGAGTCTATGAACAAGCTCCGCTCCCTGGCGGCCATGTTTTTCAACGGACCAGAAATATTTGAACAATATTGTCAAAGGGTGCCCCAAGGAACATTTGTGCAAAATAATTTTCAAATCGGGCCAGTACTTTTGGACAAGAAGATTTTTAAAGTTTTAACAATGCACATATAAGGAAAACAAGCTCCGCCCCCTGGCGGCCATGTTTTTCAACGGATTAGAAATATTTGAACAATCTTGGTAAAGGGTGCCCCAAGGAACATTTGTGCAAAATAATTTTCAAATCGGGCCAGTACTTTTGGACAAAAAGATTTTTAAAGTTTTAACAATGCACATATAAGGAAAATAAGCTCTACCCCCTGGCGGCCATGTTTTTCAACGGATTGGAAATATTTGAACAATCTTGGTAGAAGGTACCCCAAGGAACATTTGTGCAAAATAATTTTCAAATTGGGCCAGTACTTTTGGACAAGAAGATTTTTTAAGTTTTGAATAATTTCCCCTTTTTTGTTGCCGTGGCAGCCAAAGTTCTGCATGGAATAGAATTCTTTGAACAAGTTTGAAAGAGATCCACCCAAGGAACATTCCTGTAAAATTATTTTGAATTTGGTTAATTGGCTTAGGAGGAGAAGTCGTTTGTAGGAAAATGTGAATGGACGGACGACAACGACGACGGGCGGTGAACGATCACAAAAGCTCACCTTGCACTTTGTGCATAGGTGAGCTAAAAAAGGGCAATAACTCGATAATAAGTTTAAATAGAGGTATGGTTCTTGTACACTGCACTTCCTCTCAGTGTGCTCTACCATTGTATGAAGTATTATTAGTCTCATTGTGCTTTACCATTGTATGTAGTTTTCTTAAATTCGATTCAGTAGTTTTCAAGTTATTCTCGGACAAAAAAGACCAGTAAAACAGTAACAAAGGGCAATGACTCTATTATTAACTAAAATAGAGGTATTGTTCTTGTACACTGCACTTCCTCTCAGTGTGCTCTACCATTGTATGAAGTATTATTAAATTCAATATTTTCATCCGTTAATCCTATTTTCAACAGTGTTTCAGTCATATATTAACAGTTTCAATTTTATTTATCCATCTACAAAATATTTCTTGCATTCCTGCACCAGCAGTCCACCTAGCATTTCCAGACGAAAGGCCACTGATAGCCTACTGACAGATGACATATAACACTTGTCACTCTCGCCCATTTCGAAACCCCTTTTTTTACCGATGGAGCAACCAAGGCTGGTATAATGTTATTACCTTCTCTAATAGCTGTGCATGGGGCCCCTTCTTCGTGTTCCAGGCGTATTTCTTTAAGGGCCACCAGATTGTCTGTTAGTCTGCTCTTCCCCTTGAACACAGTTGCATATGTACCCTGTAAGACACATAGACTAGTCAAATTGGAGACACAACATGTAGAAATATAAGCATTCATTTGATATAATCCCAGACGTCTTGGATTGTCACAGAAAACTTATCTCTGTCACGGAGTCACAGAGGGACGCATCTTTGTCCTGTAAGTCATAATAAACTGAAACGAGAGGGGCTGGGCCATAGAATCGCTCACGCGAATTATGCAAAATGATTTGCCCTGCCTTCTGGCGGCCATATTTTTTTAAGGCAAAACAGCCCTGTCCCCTGGTGGCCATGTTTTTTGGCGAATCCCTGCCCCCCCCTGGCTTGAAGGAATCTGATAAAGGGTCACCCAAGGATCATTTCTACAAAATTATTTTAAAATCGGCCTGACAGTTGCGGAGAAGAAGACTTAAGTTGTCACTTTTTTTTTTCTTCTTCGGTTGCCATGGAAACCATCATTTTACATGGATCCGAAAAAAAATTGAGGGAATTTAGGAGAAATTTCATCCCTATTGGCCAAGTGGTTAGGGAGGAGAAGTCATTTGAAGCAAAATCGCTAGACAGAAAATTCACCATGACATAAGCTTGACTGGCTTTCTTCAACCAGTGGAGCTAAAAAATCAAAAAAATCTCTATAACTGAATGGATAACCTATAACTGACTAAAAGTAGAAAACATTGTGGCAAAAGGAGAAATTGCTTATTTTGAGCAATTTCTTCTTTTGTCACTATGTTTTCAAAAAGCTGTCTGCTGCAAAGGCATCAGAAAGCATCTATATGAGGGAACGGGTAAACAAAAGCTGACTCACCTCTCCTAGTTTATCAAGTTTGGTGTAGGATTCTATTTTGCCAAACCCTATCTCAGACTGAAATGAAATGAAATTTAAAGTAATGTACATTTAGTATTTAGTTCATACTCTTTCATATTCAAAAAAGAATTGTGTCCTTCCACTTTTCCCACATGCAGATCCATTTCCAAGTATCTGCTGCTTAAATTGTCAAAGATATGATATACCCTCTATAAATGAAAGAATAATTATTGCATGAAGTTGAAAACATTGTGGTAAAAGGGAAAATTGCATATTTTTGAGTCATTTCTTCATTTGCCACAATATTTTTAAAAGTCATCTGCTGCATGCAGAGGTGTATAAAAGCATCCTTATTTGGGAAAGGGTAAAAGCATTGTCTTCATAAAGAATCCTCAACCCTTTCCCTCATATAGACGCTTTTCTGACACCTCTGCAGCAGACAGCTTTTTGAAAACATAGTGATAAAAGAAGAAATTGCTCAAACCGAGCAATTTCTCCTTTTGCCACAATGTTTTCCACTTTAAGTCATAGGTTATCCATTTGATTATAAAGATTTTCTATTTTTTGACAAAATATGTTCAAAGTCGTCTGCTGCAGAATTGTCAAATGAGGGAAAGGGTTAAGAACTGCAGGAAAACAGGAAATACCTCATCCTTTTAACAATTAAACCCACAATTCTATTTCAGGCTGTAATCTAATTATAGGAAATTCGATAAAATTAAAATAAAGTATACAAATAGTATTTATGAGAGATTTTCTGCGAAAAACAACCTTCAGACTTTAATGATAAGTGTAGATCCAGATCAGAGTATCTGACACTTCACTATTCACCAATAAGTCACTTTGAACATATTTTGTCAAAAAATAGAAAATCTCTACAATTGCATGGATAACCTATGACTAAAAGTGGAAAACATTGTGGCAATAGGAGAAATTGCTCGTTTTGAGCAATTTCTTCTTTTGTCACTATGTTTTCATAAAGCCGTGAGTGCGGCAGAGGACTTCGAAACATGCGTCATAACTTAGTGTTTTTAAACAAACACAATTGTAATATGTTTAAGACATTTAAATTTGTTTTTTTTCTAATAATAACTCGTCCTCCCATGTCATGTCCGAAAAGCTATTAAAAATATAAGTTGCGGGCTTCTGTCTGGTGACTAATAATTATGCCATTATGGTTTTTCTGGTGCTCCACTCATGTCACATGACAATGTTCTTCTTTGAACTATCAGGGAAAGACAAATTGTGATGTTAACCCTTTGTTCCCATATACAAGACAATTGTGATGTTAACCCTTTGTTCCCATATACAAGACAATTGTGATGTTAACCCTTTGTTCCCATATACAAGACAATTGTGATGTTAACCCTTTGTTCCCACATACAAGACAATTGTGATGTTAACACTTTGTTCCCACATACAAGACAATTGTGATGTTAACCCTTTGTTCCCACATACAAGACAATTGTGATGTTAACCCTTTGTTCCCACATACAAGACAATTGTGATGTTAACCCTTTGTTCCCACATACAAGACAATTGTGATGTTAACACTTTGTTCCCACATACAAGACAATTGTGATGTTAACCCTTTGTTCCCATATACAAGACAATTGTGATGTTAACCCTTTGTTCCCATATACAAGACAATTGTGATGTTAACCCTTTGTTCCCACATACAAGACAATTGTGATGTTAACACTTTGTTCCCACATACAAGACAATTGTGATGTTAACACTTTGTTCCCACATACAAGACAACGACTTCAAAACATGTAGGCAAAACTAGGGAAATGTTTTTGAATATGTTTAGTTTTTCAACAAAGTTGACTGCATTGTGGCAAAAGGAGAAATTACTCATGAAATTGCCCATATGTTATCTGCTACAGATTCATCAGAAACGGCCTTTATGTGGGAAACGGCAGCCATATCAGACATTCCCTCCCAGAATGACAAAAACAGATTAATATGTACGCCACCAGCCACCAACACCTATATATTTACGTCATATATGGTTATGACAGGTCTATCAACATGACAGTTCTTATGGCATAATAAACATACTGTTTGTTGTGTTATGCAATAAAATATATTGAATATTGATTATTGAATATAATTGCCAATGATCTATGACTCAGTTATAATTTAAGTATCATATGTTGTGGTAATTATCAAAACATTTTGAATAGATGAGAACAGTTTTATCTCATATTAGCGCTCTGTAGTTTTATAAATGCTCTGTAGTTCTATTAACACTCTTTATTAACGCTCTGTAGTTTTGGTTTGATGTATGCTTCAACCAGCTTTTAGCCTAATAAAGTCACAATTCCTTGGGTGTTTTAACACTGTTTTAACCCTTTCACTCATACGACAATTTTACAGCAGACGACTTATTTGATCATATTTTGTCAAAAAAAAAAGAACATCTCTATAATTGAATGGATAACATATGACTAAAAGTGGAAAACATTGTGGCAAATGGAGAAATTGCTTGTTTTGAGCAATTTCATCTTATCTCACTATTTTTTAAAAAAGCCGTCTCCTGCAGAGGAATCAGAAAGCCTCTATATGAGGGAGAGGGTTAAAAAGATACTAGCTACCCTACCAATGTACGAGAGGTGTTCAATTATAATTTGTGAAAAGTGCTCCCTGATTTCTTTATCTGTTTTAGCATTTCCGTGATATTGCGCCATTATGTAGATCACGATATTCTATATTCAATGGGTAATTAACAGATATTTTTTCTTCGTTGAGATTGAGAAAATTTCACTATAGTAACGTCATCGACGCTATATCCCAGCCCAATTTTAAGTATTTCTAAATGTATGTGTTTTCTAGTCATTGTCGTTAATTTTAAAGACAAAGTTTACCAAACAACAGGTCATTATTCCCGCCATCTTCTGACATGGTGTTTAGGAAGCCATTTTGATTTCTGACGTTAGAAACATAAACATCTGATAAGTTTTCTGATAACTGGTGTTTAAATGAGTGAAGAATAGTGATCATAACAAGCTTAGCGTTCGTCCGATATCCATACTGTCATCACATGTCGTTGACGTCAGAGAGCTGCATGATAAAAACTTAACCTCGTCAGTCCATGTGTCTATATCTAACATACAAACAGAAACAATTATACATCGTTTCTAGAATCATGGCTTGAACATATAAAGGGTATTCTATTCAACTGGGAGTATCTTGCAAAGAGCAGTTATCATTTACGGGTACATTGTCAAAATGTGTTTGACTGGTAATTGTTAAGTGAAGTTACCGTAGTTACAACTACTCTATTATGCACAAGAGAAATGAATATGACATTTTGTGGTCAAATTGGAATTGAATCAAACAATATTTATATAAAGTTCCAGCAACATATCTGAAATAATATAGAAATAAAAGCCCTTTTGAACATCCCACGTATTAGGGGAAAGTGGTAAGACAAGAATTTTATTATTAATTGTTTTCTGTGATGAAAGAGACATTTAACTGTTAACCTAATAGAAGTCCACTGCTTTAAAACATCAGAAAGAATAAGTAATATACAGACAAGAGGACCATGCTGGTCCAAAATCGATCACCCGATTTAATAGAACTTCCAACAGTTTTCAAAGTTTTTACTCTATACATATAAGCAAAATGAACCCTGCCCATGTTTATCAACAGACTTAACCCTTTCCCTCATATAAACGCTTTCGCACGCCTCTGCAGCAGACGGCTTTTTGAAAACATAGTGACAAAAGGAGAAATTGCACAAAACATGCAATTTCTCCTTTTGCCACAATGTTTTCCACTTTTTGTCATAGGTTATCCATTCAATTATGGAGATTTTCTACATTTTGACAAAATACGTTCAAAGTCGTCTGCTGCAGAATTGTTGTATGAGGGAAAGGGTTAAGAAGGTAGCATGTAAGGAACCTTTGTGCTAAATTATTTTTAAATTTGGCCCTTACTTTTGGTCAAAAAGATTTTCAAAGATTTCATTAATTATACATACAAGGAAACGACCCCGCCATTTTATAAATGTATCTGAACATTTTAAAGAATCATGGTAGAATGTCACCTAAGGAACATGTCGTGCCAAATTATTTTCAAATCTTGCTGGTGCTTTTGTACGAGAAGATTATTTAAGTTTTCACTCTATATACATATCCTATATGGAAAACAAGCCCCGCCACCCCTTGGCAGCCATGGTTTTCATCGGATTGGGAAAATTTCAATAATTTTGGTAGAATGTCAGGGATAATTTCAATAATCTAGGTAGAGGGTCACCCAAGCAGCGTTTATGCCATATTATTTTTAATCAGGCTTTTAATAGTTCTATTGCAAAAGAAGATTTTTTCTAATTATCACAATACACATAATAAGGAAATCAAGCTCTTTAACCCTTTCCCCCATACAACAATATTTTGTCCAAAAATGGAAAATCTCTTTAATTGAATGGATAACCTATGACTCTAAGTAGAAAACATTGTGGCAAAAGGAGAAATTGCTCGTTTTGAAAAAGCCGTCTACTGCAGAGGCGTCAGAAAGCGTCTATATGAGGGAAAGGGTTAACAGATCAAAATTGTTTGAAAAATCTTGGTTGAGGGGTCAACCAAGGAAAATGTGTGCAGATTGATATTCAAATCAGGCTTGTTCTTCTGGACAAGAAGATTTTTAAAATGTTGGCATTTGCCCCTCTTTCTGATGCCGCGTCAACCAAAAGTTTTGCATGGAATTCTTTGGACAACATTGAAAGAGGTCCACCATCGGAACGTTCCTGTCAAATTATTTGTTTAATTGGTTTAGGACAAGTCGTTTGTAGGTGTGAACAGATGGACAGACGACAGCGGTTGATGAGTGATCACAATAAAGCTCACCACGCACAAGCGGACTCTCTTCCACTGCACCAGCCTAAAGGTTTTAGGAGAGGTAATAACCCTTTCCCTCATACAACAATTTTGCAGCAGGCGACTTAGAACATATTTTGTCCAAAAATGGAAAATCTCTTTAATTGAATGGATAACCTATGACTCAAAGTGGAAAACATTGTGGCCAAAGGAGAAATTGCTCGTTTTGAGCAATTTCTTCCTTTGTCACTATATTTTCAAAAAGCTGTCTGCTGCAGAGGCGTCAGAAAGCGTCTATATGAGGGAAAGGGTTAACAGATCAAAATTGTTTGAAAAATCTTGGTCGAGGGGTCAACCAAGGAAAATTTGTGCAAATTGATATTAAAATCAGGCTTGTTCTTTTGGACAAGAAGATTTTTAAAATGTTGGCATTTGTCTCTCTTTCTGATGCCGCCAGCAACTAAAAGTTCTGCATGGAATTCCTTTCAACAACATTGAAAGAGGTCCACCATCGCAACGTCCTGTGAAATTATTTTGAATTTGTTTAATTGGTTAGGTAAGTCGTTGAAGGCAAATGTGTACAGACGGACAGACGACAACGGTTGCTTGCTTAGGTGATCACAATAGCTCACCCCACACAGGCGGACGCTCTTTCAACTGCACCAGACTAAAGGTTTTAGGAGAGAGGTAAATAAATCTAAATATATAAATACCGAGGGGTTTAATAATACGCAGCAGTTGTAACAAGATATATATAAACCGTTTGCAGAAAGAAACTCAACTGAACAGTGACTTACCAGCGATTTCCGTCTTGATCGTCTACTAAGCTGCCCTCTGGTGTAAGGCCTTTGTCGTGCCAAAAAATGTCCAGGTAGTCTTATATCCGCTGGTAGTGATAATCTCTTGGTTACCCTCCTGCAATTAGAACAAATCAGAAACATTATATATCCATTAGTCATCGAAGTGTTGTCAGTTTTAATTTGCTGTCACACATTGGAAAAATGGAAGGATAATTTCGATAAAAAATTGAGAACTTCTCAATTCAACACTTTCTGACACCTCTGCAGCAGATGACTTTTCGAAAACATTGTAGCAAAAGGAAAAAATTGGGCATTATTCTTCATTTGCCACAATGTTTTCAACTCTATTCAATTATTACATTTTCATTTATAGAGAATTTTCCTATTTTTGTCCAGATGGTTTCCAAGTCATATCTGCTGCAGATTTGTTGTATGTGGGAAAGAGTAAACCATTTTAGAACAATATGTCTGTGTTTGATACTAGAGATTAAGCGGTTGATAATTTAACTTATAATAATGATCTACATACCACTGGCAGTGCTTCACATGTATCATGCATGTTTTGTATATATATCTAGCCCTATCCTGCCTATAATATTTAACAAATATTGGCCCTGATTAACAGCTTCAAATATATTCTATACTATCCTAGTGTGACAATGGTTAGACACTTACTGCTGGTTTTATACACAAGTCTAATTGCTATGGTAAACAGGTTACTGATATAGATTACATGTATTACCTTTATTGGATAAAAATATTTGAACTGTGGTTTGTTTATCTGTTGGTTTGTTTTTATAGTGTGTTACATAGATTTCAACAGTTTAACAGTTATTATCGAGGCATTTATGGCGTCCACATAATAATAGTTGGTGATGAGCTAACAAGGCACACATAAATAGTTCATAAATTGAGCACTTCTGTTTAGGTGTGAGCTAAAGAGAAAGCAATAGAAGCTACAATTTGCTAAAAAATATATGTGATAATTCTTATGTGATATCACCTGATTTTCAACAAAATTGTCTATTGGGTTATCGTAAATTAGATTAAGTGGAAGGGTACTCACAGAAAGGGGCCAACAAACTTACCTTTATAAGTAAATCCTTGTCCAACATTCTGAATGATCAAGGTTTAATCCAAACATGAAGGGAGCTTAGAGCTTACTTTCGTTTATGTTCTTAGCCAAATCCCATTGTCCATTCAGGTAAAATGGAAAAGCACTTTAACCAAAGTTTTGAGAACATTGAATCACAAGTAGTTCTTTTACTCATTGCATTTCCTTGGGCAAAAAAGTCTAAACATCAGGCCATCATAATAGCTCAATGAGCAAGGGTCTTTTCACACTTCCAACCAAACATGACTTTTTTACGTAATATCGTAGGATATGGCGACTTCAACAAAACCGCGTGACAAACATTCAGTTGACTTTACATCAAAATAATGTAACAACACCTTGCTTACAGAAAAGTAAACTATGTTAACCCCTGTTGTACGACAGTTTGAAACAACGGTTATTACAGTTTATAGTTTAAAATTATGGAACAGCAATGCTAAATGGATGTCATGCGTATAAAACTTTGAGTGGCAACACAGATAATTGAAACATGAGTAACTTGAGACCAGTGAAGATCCAAATCTCACTGTGTAATGATGCAGTCAGATTAGGATCTTTGTTGTTAACCAGCCAGTCTCTCGTGTTTCCAAGAGCTTTCTGAAGAATTTCCCAATCATGATCATAGCTTGAATTACCAGATTCGTTGAAAATGCCTGAAGACAGTTCCTTGCATATTGCTGCTTAACATTTTCCCACATGCAGACTTTTGCAGACTTTTGCCAAAATGTTTTCCAAGTTTTCAAAGTCATCTGTTGCGGGTTTGGTGTATGCAGCAGACAGCTTTTTGAAAACATAACAAACAAGCGCTGCTCTTTATAACTGAAAATGTATATGATGGGCTCTAAGCTTCCCACATGGATTTGAACGGCTCTAAGCTTCCCACATATACTTAAAAATTATTTCTGACAAACAACAAATCCATAGAAGACAAGTTCGAACACATTTTGGCAAAAAATGGAAAATTATCTACCTATATTAAAGTATATTTATTTAATCAAGTTAATATATTGAGGCAAAAGGAGACATTCCTTATTAAAAGTTATTACATAATATTCATGATTAACAATATCTCCGTATGCAAAAATATTTTTAACTGAATTACACTTTCATTTAAAGAGATTTTGCATTTATTTTTGCTGATGTATTGTATTTAAGGAAAAGTTTAACAACAATTTGTGAACGATTCCGAGAACAAACTATTTACAAAATTTCAAAATAAAGCTATCAATAAGTACTGCAGTCCATTGATTTAACAAGAGCTGTCGGAGGACAGCGCGTTCGACTTTACAATGCTTATTCACTTAAGCACTATTTCCGTATATTGCCTTTAAGTACTATTAAATCATATATACTCTATATGTAAAAGCAACTGAATAGATACATACATTTAAATATACATGTATATAATTTAAAAATCAAATTTCCTAAGTCAATCAAGGGCCATAACTCCATATTTAGGATACAATAGGAGTTATGTAACCTTATTGTGTGATGGTCCTTAACAAATGTGTGAAGTATGAAGACTGATTTGAATGAAGGGTATTAGAGTTATAAATGAAAATGCAAGCTTGCCCTAAAACATTAACCGGACACCGACACTGGGGCGAGTAGTAAAGTTCCATTTTTCTTCGACTAGTCAAGCTAAAATCAAAACTTTAACGTTGAGCTAAACGCAAATGTTAAAACTGACTGAGTCCAAAAATAGCAAAACCTTAAAAAAAAGTTTTCCAAATGTTTGACACCAAATCCCGTTTGAAATGGTGAAGAAATATATTTGATAAATGAATGATCATAATTAAAAATTAATGTAACCAAAAATAATGAATTCATCTCAAATTCTCAAAATCAACCAAAATAATGTTTTTTACCCCAAAAAGAAGGTCACACTCCATTATCTTCAACATACAATGTGAAAAAAGGAATAATATGTAATTATATTCCAAATATGAAAGCCCTAACACAAGTACTTATTGAGAAAAATTAAATAATTAAATGAAAATCCCAACTTGCCCTAAAACTTTAACCACCCAAAGTCATGTCTTTTACCTCAAAAAGAAAGTCAAATCAGCATCTTCAGTTAACAATATGAGAAAAGGTATTATATGTAATTAAATTCCAAATATGAAAGCCCTAACACAAGTACTTATTGAGAAAAGTTAAATAATTAAATGAAAATCCCAACTTGCCCTAAAACTTTAACCACCCAAAATCATGTCTTTTACCTCAAAAAGAAAGTCAAATCAGCATCTTCAGTTAACAATATGAGAAAAGATATTATATGTAATTAAATTCCAAATATGAAAGCCCTAACATAAGTGCATATTGAGAAAAATTTAAAAATTAAATGAAAATCCCAACTTGCCCTAAAACTTTAACCACCCAAAATGAAGTTTTTTAAAGTAAAACATATTTTTATTAGAAAATACTTACCAGTCATTTAATACCTGATATATCATCTCTATACACCTTAATTATCCAAAAAAAACGCCCACGTTAGCATATCCCTCACGTATCCGTGACATATACGGCCGCCCGGAAGTACAGGCGCGCACGTGAGCGGGTAGTCACTTTTCATTCACCGTTAAGTATTGGTGACGACGCGGGGTTGGGAGGTGGGACTCTATAAATGACTGGTAAGTATTTTCTAATAAAAATATGTTTTACTTTAAAAAACTTCATTTTTATATCAAAAATACATTACCAGTCATTTAATAGCTGATGACTTCGTAGCATAGGACGGGAGGTTCGACCAATACTTACTGTCGTTCCAGGTACGTAGTAGTATATTATTCCATATTTTTCAGAACAAACATACTTGATTCCAACGGTAGTATAAAGTGATAGTGGAGATTGAATACAGTTTCAATCGGTATTCACTTTATTTATGTGTTGGATTATAATAATTAGCGAACAACTCGCTGAGAAGCCACAAGGGGACCCAGAGAGAACAAGTTATCTGACTGACTAGCCATAGAACGTAAGTAGAAAGACGAAAAGGTAGATTGCGACTTCCATACTGCCGCTTGAAGAATCTCTTCAAGAGGAACATTATTAGAGAATGCCCAACTTGTAGAGAGAGCTCTAACCTCGTGAGGACGAATCCGCAGAAACGAGAGATCTCGACTAGACAGGTCTTTATAAGCTAATTTTATAGTAATAGATATCCAGCGGGAAATAGATGCCGCCGAGATATCTTTACAACCTATAAGAGGAAGAAATAACCTCTTTCTCCGACCCCGAGTCCCTTCAACTCTCTTAAGATAATGCTTAAGAGACCTAACGGGACAAAGGGTTCTGTCGGAATCAGAAGGACCACAGGTCGCCGAAAGGCTGGGAACTGTGATCGGCGAAGGTGAAACCGAAGGTAACTGGTTTTTAGCCAGAAACCCCGGTTGACAGAGTAGAGTGAAAGAGCCATCAGACTCATTGAATCTGATGTGCCCTGTTTCTACTGAAAGAGCATGTAATTCGCTCCTTCGACGAGCTGTAGCGAAAGCTAAAAGAAAGACGGTTTTATAAGTTAGAAACTTTAAAGACGCCGATACTAGAGGCTCGTATGGAGCTCTAGTAAGCGACCAAAGGACGCAAGACAAATCCCATTTTGGAGTTAAACTCCTACAAATGGGTTTCTCTAATTCGAACGAGCGTATAAGTTCCGAGAGAAACGGATTTGAACCAATACTCTCTCCCCCAATGAACTTAAACGTGTTCGATAACATAGAACGGTAGCCTTTCACCGTACTAATTGCCAGTTGTTTTTCTTCGAAAAGAAAAAGAAGGAAATCGGCAATCCGAGTTACAGAGGGACACTCCGGATTGATCGACCTTGTACCACACCAATCTGAGAAAACTCTCCACTTGGAATCATAAACGATTCTAGTGGATCGTCTTCTTGATTGTGCGATACGAGAGGCAACTTTTTGAGAAAAGTTTCTCTCTCGGACAGAACGCTTGATAATGTCCAGGCGTGAAGATGTAGCATTGCCAGGTTGGGATGAAGACGCCGACCTGGTTGCTGAAACAGTACGTCTTCTCGAATAGGAAGTCGTATTGGATTTGCCGAGAGACAGGTTAGGAGGTCGCTGAACCACGACCTCTGGGGCCAACAGGGTGCTATCAACAGTATTTTGCACTGTTGCGAGCGAAGAACCTTTTGAAGTACGATCGGAACCAGTATGAACGGGGGAAACGCATACCCGAACAGGAGGTTCCAATCGAGGGTCAGTGCGTCCACTGCCCAAGCTGCAGGATCGTACATCGGGGATACATAAAGTGGTAGCCGATGATTGACTCTGGTGGCGAAAAGATCCACCAGGGGTGTCCCGATCCGCATGAACACTGAGTTCAACACACTCTGGTTCAATGTCCATTCCGCCGGAAGAATTTTGTTCTGGCGGGATAGACTGTCTGCTAAGACATTTAGACGACCTGGGACGTGTTTTACTAGAAGTACTAACGACGTCGCCTGACACCAAAGGAGTAACTTCCAAGTCTCTAAAAAGAGAAGATGGGAGTGCGTTCCTCCTTGCCTGCGAATGTACGACACAACAGTAGTATTGTCCGTCGACAACAAAACAGTTTTGTTCGCAACGGAGGCAGCGAACTGATTGAGGGCTAGCAGGACTGCCCTCAGTTCCAAGTTGTTTATGTGAAAACACTTCTCCTCCGCTGTCCACATGCCCTGGGCTGTTAGGCCCTGCGGCTCTAAATGAGCTCCCCAACCCGCAGCACTGGCATCTGTAAATAGGTACAGATGCGGAGGTGGTGTGAGTAAGGGTACCCCTTGTTGATAGATTAACGGATCCAGCCACCACCGAAGGTGGGACTTGAAGAAATCCGTCAGAGCTATCTCCTGATCCAGTGAGTCCACAGACGGACGCCACCGGCACAGAAAAAGAAACTGAAGGGGTCGCATGTGGAGCCTTCCTAGAAAGACTATATAAGGTCGGCTGCTGCACTCAGGGAACCCAGAAGTGACAGCATGGATCGGGCTGTTACCGCAGCCTGTTCCAGTGAGAGACCGATTTTCTGTAAAAGAGAATCGACTCTGTCCGTAGGTACTTGAATTACCGCTAAGTCGGTGAGAAACGTCATACCCACGAACGTGAACCTCTTTGACGGAATTAATTCCGACTTCTGTGTGTTGGGTATTAAACCCAATCGCAGAATGGTCCGCCAGGCTAGGGACAGATCGTGAAGTAAAAGTACACGATCCGTCCTGTGGAGAAGCCAATCGTCGAAGTATTGAAGAAGTTGGGGTCCTTTCCTGCGAAGGAAGGCTCCCACAACACTGATTATCTTCGTAAACACTCGAGGGGCGGACTTGAGGCCGAAGGGAAGAGCCCTGAATTGGAACACTTCTCCCTCTATCACAAACCGAAGGTATTTCCTCGAGGAGGACGCGATCGGGATGTGATAATAGGCGTCTGTTAGATCTAGAGAGACCGCCCAGTCGCCTTTCCGAATTGCTACTCGGATGGAGCGGGTCGACTCCATTTTGAATTTCTCGACCGGAATCAATAGATTTAGCGCAGATAAATCTATAACCGGTCTCCACCTGCCGTCTTTCTTCGGAACAAGAAAAAGACGGCTGTAGAAACCCCGAGAATTGGGGTTGAGAACCCTCTCTATGGCATTCTTTTTCAGAAGTGATGAAATCACCTCCGACATGGCCGGATGACGTGATGACATGTCGATCGGCACGCTTGTCAGAGGAGGGGGGGAAATGAAGGGAATCAGATACCCTTCCTGTATCACAGATAAAATCCAACGATCCTCTGTGATACTTTCCCACTCCTCCGTGAAAAATGACAGGCGGCCCCCGACTGCAATCTCCGACCTTGGGATTGTCATAGAGAGGAGCGAATCCCTAGGGCTGCGGCTTCGGGTTCGTGTTAACTCTAGCAGGCTGCCGATGCTTAGTACCCTGATAAGGGCGCTTCGGTTTAGCCGCTTTTTGACCCGTGGAAGGGGTTTGTTTAGGCTGAAACGCCTTTACATCCCGTTTTGGCTTCTTTGCTGGGTTGGGTTTCTTAGAACTACCCAAATTCGCAGAATACGCTGAACGTTTCTGGCCCTGCGCAAAAGCCTTAGCTGCGTTCGCCGAAAGGCGTCGAGACTGTTCTGACGCATCAGCAACCGTCACTGCAGCAATCCTTCCATCAAAGAGTTGTTTCGACTCCAATGGTGCGGCCCTCAGGCTGTCCTTGCTAGCACTTAGCAATGAGTTAGGAGCAGCTAGCACTGCGTCCCTCCTCATGGACAGTATCTCTGTGGCGGTCTGAAGATTCAGTGCCATGAGATGCCTGTTGCCTGTGTCGAAAGCTTCGAGAATTCTGTTAGCCCCTAGGCTAGAGATATTCTCCTCTTTTAACAACAAAGACAGAGCGACTGCGAAATGGTTGTCATGAGATGACACCATTACACCCAGTCTTGCTCTGGCCTCCCACTTCTCTAGAATCTTAGTAGAGACTTGAAGCGGGTGCAGTTAACCCCAGTTTAGCTGCATCCCCGTCTAAAGCTGGCACTTTGACAGGGAAGAACTCCTTAGACGTAGAATACGGTTTAGGATTGACCCATTCCTTAGAAATGGGTCCTGGGACCGACCAGCCTGAAGGTAAAGCCTCTAGAGACCTGGTCGACTGCAATTGGTCTAACAACCTGCCCAAGTTGTTAGCTTGAGGAAGTAATTGCACTGGCGTAAAAGCCTGTACATTCAGTTCCTCTAGGCTCGAAAGGTTTTTCCGACGTGGGGGAGCGTCAACCTTAGGGCATAAAGTATTCGGCACCACCCGAAATACTTCGTCAATAGCCTGCTGAAAAGACCAACGCTCTACAGCTGGCTCCTCATCTGAAGGAGACCTATTTCCCTCATCATCGTTAGACGAAGATGTAGGGTTGTGTGTACTCCTCTGAGGTTGACCACTCGGTCTTCCAACCGGTAGATCAATGTCCGACTCAGACATGGATAATTCAGAATAATCCATGTTCTGCCGAAGATTTTGTGAAGCAGGCCCCCTCTCCGCAGCAGAGGGCGGCCGTACAAAATCTTCTGCCGGGGCCGAACTAACCGTATGGGACGGTTTCGACCTCTCGTTCACAGAATGACGCAATGTATTCTGATCCCGAGGTTGCCTATAATCGGACTGCCTATCAAGTAGGTGTCCCCCCGAGAGCAGTGAATTCCCATGAGATGGGTAATGCTGATCCCGGTAGGCCGTTGAACTCTGTCTAACACCTAACGGTTCCATATTATGGACCGGTGGCTGGTATTGAGGAGCAGCATATTGTCTTGCGACATACACTGTCCCCCCAGGGGAAGAAAAATATTTTTCGTAACCCCCATACCCGATGGAAGACAGAGGAATAATCGAACCCGGTGCAACACCAGGCTTTAAATTATTCTGATTCTGTAGTGGAGCAGAGATCGATCGATAATTAGAATCAATTCGGTCTATCACCACAGAACCCGTGCCTAGACGCGCCATGTTTACATAGTCGTCTGGCAGTGTAGACGAGGCATTGAAAAATGCCCTACTACTCGGTTGGCCTGTGTTTACATAAGACACTGGTGTTTGTGTCGTATTCACAGGCGTGACCGATTGGCCCGTAGCACCATAACGAAATGGGCTACTGACCTGATGCGGCATGTCACCATGCGCGCGATTTTGGCTAGTCGTCGAATCAATTAAAATAGTCTGACTGCCAGGATGAATCGGTGCTAAACGATCAACCTTTTGCCTGGCTGGGTCCTTGCAATCGGACCTTTGCCCTGTCGCATCACAGATACGTGAGCGACTACCTGGTCTAGTCATGGCAACGTGACTGACTGGCCCAGTCCAGTCCAACCCGGACTGACTGGTGACAGGTCGCGTCATTAACGAATGACTCCTCTCCGGTTGCCCGGTGACCTGACGTGCCTCGGTATTTGGGTTTTGTTGCTCAGCCCAACAAAACCCAGGTTGACTATGCATAGGCAGGAGTGAAGCTGCACTATACAAAGTCTCCGGAACACTACGTCCCCCGACGTAAGTAACCGGTACTCTGCAGCTGTCCGAAGACCGCTGTAGCCCAGAGTATGGTGTCGGATTGGTACAACCTGCGGTTTCCCGGAAAGCTACCAAAGGCACTCCTTCTTTCGAAGGCCCAGCCCTGACACCAGGCGACAGATGGTGAGGTTCAGCGGTTAAATGATCCAGCTGAGCATTTTCCCCGCTGTTTCCGTACGGTTTCTGAAGTTTCCCGACGGAGCAACTCTCACCCAAAGCTACCATCCGAATTTCCTCAGCGCGCGGAAAAACGGCTGTGTTGAGCGGAGAAGAAGGCTCAGCATTGCCCTTCGACTCGCTCAACACCGTTGCAGAGTCCGGTTGGGAGAACCCCTCGAACTCTGCCTCACTCGATGAAGATAAAGGCACCCTCTTAGGGGTCTTCTTTATCTTCCTGCTTTTACGAGTCTTACTCCGCACGACCTTTTTCCAAATGGAAATAGGCCATGTCGAGCAGTACTCGCAAGGTGAAGCCTGTGTGCATTTGGTGCACACAACGCAGGTCGGATGCGAATCCCATAGGTGCACAGCATGACCACATGGGCTCCGCATCCCTTCACCAGTAATTGACATTGACATAATTCAAAATACTCACCAAACAGTAAATAATCCGTATATAATCCGTTTTTATATATCCACACCACTGGGACACCGGTAGCTTGGACACGTATATTGAAATAAATTTTGTTTCAAAATTTTTTCACAAATATTGAATAGAACAGTCAATAATTCATACAGCAATAGTTAATGTACTATCGCTAACAGGGTAGGGAAAAAGTATTGAAAACAGCAAGACTTCCGCACCCGAAGACGGTAACTGAAATTAGCGGGTGGGGTAATCCACGTGCTTCTCAGAGTATCGTCCGCTACAAAACAATAAATACAGCAATAAAGTAAATAATTTACGGCTGTGACGTTAATGCAGACAAAATATCTTTGGACAATTAAATGATTATAAGGCAGGGCCTTATAAAACAAAAGAGTTAATTGGAAGAAGAAATAATAATATAAATTTTTCTTATCGACTACTCCGGTGAATCCAAAAATGAAAAGTGACTACCCGCTCACGTGCGCGCCTGTACTTCCGGGCGGCCGTGTATGTCACGGATACGTGAGGGATATGCTAACGTGGGCGTTTTTTTTTGATAATTAAGGTGTATAGAGATGATATATCAGGTATTAAATGACTGGTAATGTATTTTTGATATAAAAATCATGTTTTTTACCTCAAAAAGAAAGTCAAATTAGCATCTTCAGCTAACAATATGAGGAAAGGTATTTTATGTAATTAAATTCCAAATATGAAAGCCCTAACACAAGTGCTTATTGAGAAAAGTTTAAAAAATTAAATGAAAATCCCAACTTGCCCTAAAACTTTAACCACCCAAAGTCATGTGTTTTACCTCAAAAAGAAAGTCAAAATCAGCATTTACAGCATACAATCTGAGGAAAGGTATCGTATGTAATTATATTCCAAATATGAAGGCCCTAACACAAGTACTTATTGAGAAAAATTAACAAAAAAATGAAAATCCCAACTTGCCCTAAAACTTTAACCTCCCAAAATCATGTTTTTTACCCAAAAAAGAAGGCCTGACACTCAGCATCTTCAGCATTCAATGTGAAGAAAGCTTAAAGGTGTAACTATATTCCAAATATGAAAGCTATAGCACAAATACTTATGAATGAAAATGCCAACTTGCCCTAAAACTTTAACCGGACGCCGACGCGAGTAGTAAAGCTCTCATATTCTTCGAATAGTCGAGCTAAAAATGCTGTTAACCCTTTCCCTCATATAGACGCTTTCTGACGCCTCTGCAGCAGACGGCTTCTTGAAAACATAATGACAAAAGAAGAAATTGCTCAAAATGGGCAATTTCTCCTTTTGCCACAATGTTTTCCACTTTTAGTCATAGGTTATCCGTTCAATTATAGAGATTTTCCATTTTTTGACAAAATATGTTCAAAGTCGTCTCCTGCAGAATTGTCGTATTTGGGAAAGGGTTAAAGAGTAAGGGTTTAATGAAATGCCATTGGCAGAAAAATGCACAGCAATGATTGTAAACAAAAAAAATCCTCAAAGAAATCGTTATCAGTTTTCTCTAATCCCCTGAGTTTTTCTTACTTAGAAATAACACAAATTTGATTTACCAGCATGAAACATTGTTGAATTACGTTTATTAGATTTTTTTGTTTGTTTGGAGTTTAACGCCGCTTTCAACAGCTTTGGTCATATCACGGCGGTCAGTGCACCTACCCATGTTTTCCTGGCTTTCCCACACCAGTACTTACACAACATTCTTTCGAAGCCATTATTAGATTTTGTCAGTAATTAGAGAATTCCTCAAAGAAATCCTTATCAGTTTTCTCTCATCCCTGAGTTTTTCTTTAACTTAGAAATAACACATATTTGATTTACCAGCATGAAACATTGTTAAATTACGTTTATTAGATTTTGTCAACAATTAGAGTATTCCTCAAAGAAATCCTTATCAGTTGTCTCTCATCCCTGAGTTTTTCTTTAACTTAGAAATAACACACATTTGATTCACCAACATGAAACATTGTGGAATTACGTTTATTAGATTTTGTCAACAATTAGATATTAAAATGTAGATTTACCGGATATAATAATCTAAGAAGCATCTGCTTAACACTTTCCCACTTACAGACACATCTGCAGCATACAACTTTCGATAACATTGTGACAAAAGGAGAAATTGCTCATAATGTTCTATTTCTCCTTTTGTAACAATGTTTTCAACTCTTTTCAATACTTAACTCTTTCCCTCATACGACAATTCTGCAGCAGACGACTTTGAACGTATTTTGTCAAAATATAGAAAATCTCCATAATTGAATGGATATATAACCTATGACGAAAAGTGGTAAACATTGTGATTGTGGCAAAAGGAGAAATTGCACGTATTGTGCAATTTCTTCTTTTGTCACTATGTTTTCAAAAAGTCGTCTGCTGCAGAGGCGTCCGAAAGCATTTATATGAGGGAAAGGGTTAAACTTACATTTATAGAGAATTTCAATATTTTTTTATCTGATCGTGTTCAAAATCGTTTGCAGCAGATTTGTTGTAATTGGGAAAGGGTTAAAGCATGAGTAAAACTTATAATATCAGCATAGTGGTAAGTTGGATTTCGATAGACTGTTGAAAAAATTATTTATTTATTTATTTATTGGGGTTTTACGCCGTTTTCAACATTATTTCAGTTATATCACGGCGACAGTTCGCTTATTCATGATCCCTGGATAAACAAACCAGTACTAGGCTAGAAAATGTTCCTTGCCCAAGGGCACTCCACCATGACCGAGGTGCCGCGACAGGGTATCGAATCCGGACACCCGGTTTCGAAATCACTCGAACACAGCGGATTCTTGAAAAAATAAGGAAGGAGTCATTGCTAGGTTCGAGTCATTTGTCTGTTTCCAACAATGTCTTCAGCTGTGTCTAAACAGACGTTACTTAACCCTTTCCCTCATATAGATGTTTTCTGACGTCTCTGCAGCAGACGGTTTTCTGAAAACATAGTGACAAAAGTAGAAATTGCTCAAAACGAGCAATTTCTCCTTTTGACACAATTTTTTCCACTTTTAGTCATACAGGTTATGATCCATTCAATTAAAGAGATTTTCTATTTTTGTCAAAATATATTGATTGTCGTCTGCCGCAGAATTGTTGTATGTGGGAAAGGGTTAAATGATGTATGCATCAGGGAGAGGGATATACTCTGGTAAGCATATAGTGCAGTGTTATTGACTTCACTCTTTCTCACTTGCAGAAACATATCAAGCAGACAACTTTGGAAAGCATTGAGACAAAAGGAGAAAGTATAAACTGCTAATTATCAGCAAGTTTTCCTTTTGTCACAATGTTTGCACTTTCATTTACAGAGATTTTCGATATGTTTGTCTAGATATTTTCAGGTTTGTCTATTATTGTATGTGGAAAAGTGTTAACCAAAGCAATGACCTTTTGCAGGAAAATATTCCATTCCTGGAAAAAATAATTAAACCAATATCCGTGTCTGGAAACATCATTTTGCCTTTCGCAAATACTACAAATCTGTAACACACTACATGTACTTTAAACAATATTGGTCAAAAATGTAGATTTTTTATAAAATGAAAGAACAATTATTGAATAAAGTTGAAAACATTCTGGCAAAAGTGTTTCACCTTGTGCCACATTATTTTCAAAAGTCATCAGAAACCATCTGTATTTGGCATGTTATGATGGGGTAGATTTGAAAGGACTTGATAAATGAGTAGCCAATAATAAACATCAAGATTAGATTACCACCGATGTGCACATTGATCTGGTCTGTATTGTTGGTAAATGTTGTTTACCCATTCCCACTTTTGACGCACCTGCGATGATTGAAAACATTGTGACAAAAGGTGAAATTGATCATCGTCAACTCGATTCAATAACCAAACTTTCATGTTGAGCAACTTGCCATATTTGTGCCTGGTTGTTTTCAAAGTAGTCAGCTGTAAATGTGTTGTATGTGGGAAGGGTTAAACCTTTCCCTCATATAGAAGCTTTCTGACGCCTCTGCAGCAGATGGCTTTCTGAAAACATAGTGACAAAAGAAGAAATTGCTCAAAACAAGCAATTTCTCCTTTTGCCACAATGTTTTCCACTTTTAGTTATAGGTTATCCATTCAATTATAGAGATTTCTTATGTTTTGACAAAATATGTTCAATGTCGTCTGTTGCAAAATTGTCGTATGAGGGAAAGGGTTAAAGGTATGTATAGGAGGAGTATAAGGGTTAGTAACTTACATCCAGTATTCTGTTGACAGAAAATCTAAAGCTCTGAGCTGCTATGTATTTTCTTTTCAACATTTTCCCATATACAACAAATCAGCAGCACACAGGGTTTGAAATTAACCATTTTGGGCTGGTAGCAAGTACTTGCTACCTTCTTTAAAAGTAGGTAGCACATTCATCTCTTACATAGCATTAGCAAGATAAACCATAACATAAGCTATAGCTTCTACCTTTAATTTAATTGATCTTAAATAACTCGAGATTATTTGTTTAAAATCGATAGTTGACATGCATTCAATAAAGCATTGATGGACTTCTTGTAGTCGGGTGTAATTTTACATGTAAACCTATCGCCTTGTTTTTTTTTTTTTTTTAACAAATAGATACAACAGTGTGTAAAATATCGATCGAAAACAAAACTGGGCCATTTTTTTCATGTAGCAAGTTTTTGCTTCTGACTTTTTTAGCAGGTAGCTAATATATATATATAGTTCCCATTTTAAGTAGCGAATTTGCTACTTGCTACTGCTAATTTTAAACCCTGGCACATAAGCACGCAAATATCTATACAAAACAATTGAATGTATAATTATTGTATAGAGTTGAGAACATTATGGGTAAAAGTTGAAATTGCTCATTGTCCACATTGAGGTTCCACTGTAATGTATACACATTAGACAAACAAGCCCCCACACACACACACTAGTGTTTTGGTATGAATGGTCAATATGTCATAATAACTAACTTTTTAACCTTTCTTCATTGCTCTAGACTTATAATTTGTCCTCCATTCACAATGTTTTCAACTCTGTAACAAAAGCATACTTTAACACTTTCCAAAATACAGATGTTTTCTGACGCCTTAGTAGCAGACAAATTTCAAATCTTTTGAAAAATTACACATTAATTTATAGAGAATTTTCACATTTTTGCCTAGATGTGTTCAATGACGTCTGCTGTAGAATTATTGTATTTGGGAAAGGGTTAAATAATTATACTTTCATTCATGGAGATAAATAAATCTATCTTTTTGCACAGATATTTTACAAAGTTGCCAGCTCAGATTGGTTGTATAAAGCATTAATTGGCCAAGTTTGTGAAAATGTTTTAAATACTGATTGATTGATTGATTGAGGTTTAACGCCATTTTTTAACATTTTCTCATCATATCACGGCGGCCAGTTCACCTACTCATATGTTTCCTGGTTTTCTCACACCAGTACTCCACACAACAATCTTCCCAAGCAACTGGCTGCTTTTCCACATGCACTATTAGCCCATTGGAGGAAGACGAATGACGCATGTCGCATTGACTTTTGTCAAACGTCGGAAAGAAAGTTGGGCGAGCTGGGGATTCAAACTCATAACCCCTGGATTGACAGCCCGCGTCACTACCGACTGAGCTACCGGGGCTCGATCTGCTCTATACTCTACTGTCACGAGAATCAAACTCAGAACATTTCCATCACAGAGGCTG
This sequence comes from Serripes groenlandicus, assembly GCA_031761405.1. Lineage (NCBI taxonomy): Eukaryota > Metazoa > Mollusca > Bivalvia > Cardiida > Cardiidae > Serripes > Serripes groenlandicus. The sequence continues at coordinate 73,587,048 of JASEVX010000007.1, read as the reverse complement.
GTTCTCTACACCTGGGCCACCGACTCCCAACATTATCCCTTTTCCACATGCAGATTTTCGTTCTGACACATCTGCAGCAGACAACTTTTTGAGATAATGTGGCACTGATGAAATTTCTCATGAAACATTGCTTTTTTTCACCACAACATTTTCAATCCTTTTAACCCTTTCCAACGTATAGGCGCTTCCTGATGCCTTAGACTGCAGCATACGACTTTTTAAAACATTGTGACAAGCGGTGAAATTGCTCATAATGAGCAATTTCTCCATTTGCCACAAAGTTTTCAACTTTCTTCAGTAATCTTACCTTCATTTAAGCCTTTCCCACATACAACAAATCTGCAGCGGACGACTTTGAAAATGTCTATGGCTCATAAAATCCCTCGAATGAAAGAACAATAATTGAATAGAGTTGAAAACATGATGAAAAAAGGAGAAATTGCTTGGTTTGAGCAATTTCTTCTTTTGTCGCCATGTTTAAATTTATATACATGAAGTATGATGTGTCATTATAAACTCACCATGTAGTTCGAAAACATGAAGTATGAAAAATGGAGTCATAATATAAACTCACCATGTAGTTCAAATACATGAAGTATGTCGTGTCATTATAAACTCACTATGTAGTTCAAATACATGAAGTATGTTGTGTCATTATAAACTCAATATGTAGTTCAAATACATGAAGTATGTTGTGTCATTATAAACTCGCCATGTAGTTCAAATACATGAAGTATGTTGTGTCATTATAAACTCGCCATGTAGTTCAAATACATGAAGTATGATGTGTCATTATAAACTCACTATGTAGTTAAAATACATGAAGTATGTTGTGTCATTATAAACTCACTTATAATGTAGTTCAAATACATGAAGTATGATGTACCATTATAAACTCACTATGTAGTTCAAATACATGAAGTATGTTGTGTCATTATAAACTCACTATGTAGTTCAAATACATGAAGTTACAATGATGTGTCATTATAAACTAACCATGTAGTTCAAAAACATGAAGTATGAAAAATGGAGTCATAATATAAACTCACCATGTAGTTCACATACATGAAGTGTGTTGTGTCATTATAAACTCACTATGTAGTTTAAATACATGAAGTATGTTGTGTCATTATAAACTCGCCATGTAGTTCAAATACATGAAGTATGTTGTGTCATTATAAACTCACCATGTAGTTCAAAAACATGAAGTATGTCGTGTTATTAATAAACTCACTATGTAGTTCAAATACATGAAGTATGATGTGTCATTAATAACTTGCGATGTAGCTCAAAAACATGAAGTATGAAAAATGGAGTCATAATATAAACTCACCATGTAGTTCAAATACATGAAGTATGATGTGTCATTATAAACTCACTAAGTAGTTTAAATACATGAAGTATGTTGTGTCATTATAAACTCACTATGTAGTTTTAAATACATGAAGTATGTTGTGTCATTATAAACTCACTATGTAGTTTAAATACATGAAGTATGTTGTGTCATTATAAACTCGCCATGTAGTTCAAATACATGAAGTATGTTGTGTCATTATAAACTCACTATGTAGTTCAAAAACATGAAGTATGTCGTGTTATTATAAACTCACTATGTAGTTCAAATACATGAAGTATGTCGTGTTATTATAAACTCACCATGTAGTTCATATACATGAAGAATGTTGTCCCATTATAAACTCACTATGTAATTCAAATACATGAAGTATGTTGTGTCATTATAAACCCGCCATGTAGTTCAAATACATGAAGGCAACTCTGAATGACTCTAAACATATCAAATCCAATAAACAGCTAAATATTTCACAATCCATAATATATATATTCTTAAAACAGCAAAACAGGTGAACTAGACATTAGGTTAAGCATGTCTTGCACATATAACCCAATTAAAACAGAGAATCAGTGCACTATCAAACTTGCTGCACATTTTACTCACAGAACTATCCTGCAATGAAAACATTTAAGACTGTATCCTTTAATTCCATCAACACTTTTCAACAATTCGAATACAGTAAGCTCTTGGCAAATTCCTCCATTCATTCTCCAGGGATTTCTATATATTTCCAAACTCATGAACAAATCCTATATTTAAGCACATATTTTTCCGGAAATGTAGCAATTGCACATAACTTTGGCATTTGCTTCTTTTTCCACAATAACCTACTATTTTACCAAACAGTACTGACTATGGGAACTCACAGAAAACATTGTGTATACACTTCAACTTTCTGGAATTTTGAACCAGACAGCAGCAGGTGTATTTATATCAAAGATATTAAAAACAAAGTTAAATATAACACTGCAACTTTCCCGAGACAAGTAAAAGTAAACAAAGGATTACAGTGTAATGGATTTTCATGGGGGATGTTAGGTTGCATCTCATCACATCCCCCACATATTATCTAAAATCTCTCAATCTAAATCACAACAGACAAGACCGGTTAAATGTCTGTTTCTATAATTTGTCTTCCTGCACTGCTACAGTCATCAACATAGGCAATGAGACTCATTATAAGGATTCAGGATATTTTCTATTATTTTCTGTATCTGACTATTTCTAGCATTGAACAATTCTTTTGATGATATTTAACCCTTTCCCTCATACGACAATTCTGCAGCAGACGACTTTGGAACATATTTCGTCAAAACATAAAAAATCTCTATAATTGGCCTATGACTAAAAGTGGAAACATTGTGACAAAAGGAGAAATTGCTTGTTTTGAGCAATTTCTTCTTTTGTTATTATGTTTTCAGAAAGCCGTCTGCTGCAGAGGCGTCAGAAAGCGTTTATATGAGGGAAAGCGTTAACAACTCAAAGTGGTTTTTACTGCCCTGTTTTCAGAACAATTTCTTTGGAAAAAAAAAAAGAAAAAAAAAAGAAATTTCTGGAAGAATCATTCCATCTTTGCAGTAGAAAATACTATACAAAAATGAAATTTGCTCAGTTTTCTTGCAACGTCTTCAGCTCTTTTCAAATTTATACTCCCACTTTTCCAGACATATTTGTGTTTACATCAGACACTTTTTATCCACCGACTTTGACTGAAACAAGAGGCCCAAGAGGGACAGTATCGCTCCACGGCCATAATGCAAAAATAAAATCTCCAAACAGCCCTGCCCTCTGGTGGCTATTTTTTTACCAACCACCATGGCTTAAAGGAATCTTGTAGAGTGTCACCCAAGGAATGTTTCTGCAAAATTATTTAAAAATCGGCCTGACACTTTCGGAGGAGAGGATATTTTAAGTTTTCACTATAGCCATATAAGGCAAAATAGCCCCGCCCTCTGGCGGCCATGTTATTCGACCAATCAACATGGCTTGAAGGAATCTGATAGAGGGTCACCCAATGAACATTTCTACAAAATTATTTGAAAATCGGCTGAACACTTTCGGAGAAGAAGATTTTTTAAGTTTTCACTATAGCTATATATGGCAAAATAGCCCCACCCCCTGGCGGCCATGTTTTTCGCCCAATCAACATTTCTTGAAGGAATCTAATAAAGGGTCACCCAAGGAACATTTCTACAAAATAATTTGAAAATCGGCCTGACACTTTTGGAGGAGAAGATTTTTTAAGTTTTCTCTTTAGCCATATAGGCAAAATAGCCCCGCCCTGTGACGGCCATGTTTTTTTACCAATCAACATGGCTAGAAGGAATCTGATAGAGGGTCACCCATGGAACATTTCTACAAAATTATTTGAAAATCTGCAGAACACTTTTGGAGAAGAAGATTTTTTAAGTTTTCACTATAGCTATATAAGGCAAAATAGCCCCGCCCCCTGGCGGCCATGTTTTTCGCCCAATCAACATTTCTTGAAGGAATCTAATAAAGGGTCACCCAAGGAACATTTCTACAAAATTATTTGAAAATCGGCCTAACACTTTCGGAGAAGAAGATTTTTTAAGTTTTCACTATTTTTTTCTTTTGGTTGCCATGGAAACAAGAATTATGGATGGATAAAAAAAAATTGAAGGAATTTAAGAGAGGACATTGAGAGGATGCTTCCTATGAAGTTTCAACCAAATTGGCCAAGTGGTTAGGGAGAAGAAGTGGTTTAAAGGAAAAAGTTAACGGACGCACAGACGCATGCACGACGGACAATTCGCCATGACATAAGCTCGACTGGCTTTCAGCCAATGGAGCTAAAAATCAGATCCTGTTTGCGGTTAAATTATTTCATACTCTGCTTTTCTTTTATACAAGATTATAGCAGGCAACACATCTGCAGCATATATTTTGTGAAAATATATATATAGGCAAAAAGTACAGGTTGGTCTAAATGAGGGGATAATTATTGAATAGAGTTGAAAACATTTAGGCAAAGGGAGAAATAGAAAAATTACAAGCAATTTCTACTTGTGCCAAAATATATTCACAATAACTTTCAAGATAGCCATGTGTCTGTCGTCTGTGGGAAGTTGGATAATAGTTGAGAAAAAGAGGGCAAAGATGATCACTTGAGTAAGCGAGTATAGCCCTTTTCCTCATATAGACGCTTTCTGACGCCTCTGCAGCAGACAACTTTTTGAAAACATGGTGACAAAAGGAGAAATTGCTCAAAAAGAGCAATTTCTCCTTTTGCCACAATGTTTTCCATTTTTAGTCATAGGTTATCTCAAAACGAGCAATTTCTCCTTTTGCCAAAATGTTTTCCACTTTAAGTCATAGGTTATCCATTCAATTATAGAGATATTCAATTTTTGACAAAATATGTTCAAAGTCGTCTGCTGCAGAATTGTCATATGAGGGAAAGGGTTAGTAGCTGATGTGTAATGCTTATGTGGGGGAAAGCTCTAATTAAGGGTAGGATGGAGAAAGAAGTGGCGATGGACGCAAGAAAACAATAACTGCCCAGGTGAGCAAAATACGGGCAAAATAGTAAAGTTCAATAAAGGAGATAATTCCAAAATAAGGTGTTCTAGATGTATGGTTCCTGTGCCCATGAGATCCCATGTTGTTATCTACATACCAAAATAAGGTGTTCTAGATGTATGGTTCCCGTGCCCATGAGATCCCATGTTGTTATCTACATACCAAAATAAGGTGTTCTAGATGTATGGTTCCTGTTCCCATGAGATCACATGTTATCAACATACCAAAATAGGGTGTTCTAGATGTATGGTTCCTGTGCCCATGAGATCACATGTTATCAACATACCAAAATAAGGTGTTCTAGATGTATGGTTCCTGTGCCCATGAGATCACATGTTATCAACATACCAAAATAAGGTGTTCTAGATGTATGGTTCCTGTGCCCATGAGATCACATGTTATCTACATACCAAAATAAGGTGTTCTAGATTAATGGTTCCTGTTCCCATAAGATTACATGTTATGAACATACCAAAATAAGGTGTTCTAGATGTATGGTTCCTGTGCCCATGAGATCATATGTTATCAACATACCAAAATAAGGTGTTCTAGATGTATGGTTCCTGTGCCCATGAGATCACAAAATAAGGTGTTCTAGATGTATGGTTCTTGTGCCCATACATTTCACATGTTATCTATATACCAAGTTTGAAGTTGATACATTGGCCAATAAGTGAGAAAATGTTCAAACTAGAAACATTGACAAAAGAAGATTATAAAGGCACGCAAGAGGGTATGTTCCTTGCATTTGTCAATTCTCCCGATCACCAGATATAAGTGTTGCAAGTTTGAAGTAAATCAGCCAAACATAGTTATGACCAATTAACCCTTTTCCTCAATTATGACAATTTTGCGGCAGACAACTTTGAACATATTTTGTCCAAAAATGGAAAATCTCTATAATTGAATGGATAACATATGACAAAAAGTGGAAAACATTGTGGCTAAAGGAGGAATTGCACATTTTGTGCAATTTCTTCTTTTGTCACTATGTTTTTAAAAAGCTGTCTGCTGCAGAAGCGTCAGAAAGCGTCTATATATATGAGGGAAAGGGTTAATACAAAATGTTACAGACGGACAGACAACAGAAACCTGATCCGTAATTATCTCCCTGACTGATAGGCAGACCCCACAATCACACGTCTGCTGCAGATTCACACATAGAAGAGAAGAGGACATTCAGCTGTAGATGAAACTGAATGGAAGATTAGCACTGTAGAATTATATTTTATCTATTCCAATTCTTGCTATTAATAAACATACCCCTGTATACTTTAATCAATGGAAAGGGAAATTCACAAGGTAATTGTTGTTAGCTCAGTCACTATACTTCTGTCTACAGTGGTTTTTCTGAGGCTACTTACAACCAACATCTATTAAACTTTTCTCAAAAATTTCAGTTAATAGTTTACCCTCTTTAGCAACTCTGCAGCAGAAGACTTAGAAAACGGCCTATGCTCTACTAGTAATGGTTCTTTGGTCATTTTCAATCCAGAGCATGTATGTATGGTGAAGATCGGATAGTAAATGGAGGCTCTATTGTGTTCTAAAGCTGTTTTATAGCAAATTGAAAATTTCGAGGGCTTTAATCCAGTCTTGCATGGGCGAATTTGGCTGGTTTGTGAAAGGAACCGAGCTCTCATCAATATTTAACTACTATCTAAGTTTGGTGAAAATCGGATAGTAAATGGAGGCTCTATTGTGTTCACAAGCTGTATTTTAGCAATTTTGACAACTTCAAGGGCCATAATCCAGTCATGCAAATGCACATCTGGCTGGTTTTCGAAAGAAACCGAGCTCTCATCAATATTTAACCACTATCTCAGTTTGGTGAAAATCAGATAGTAAATGGAGCCTCTATTGTGTTCACAAGCTCAATTATAGCAATTTTGACAATTTCAAGGGCCATAATCCAGTCCTGCATGGTTTGCGATAGGAACCGAGCTCTCATGGATATCTAACTACTGTATAAGTTTGATTGAGATGTGTCTCCTGCCAATACCCAGTGGATAACATGACAGACAGGCAGTACTGAAACACATGTGTCTCCTGCCAATAACCAGTGGATAACATGACAGACAGGCAGTACTGAAACACATGTGTCTCCTGCCAATACCCAGTGGATAACATGACAGACAGGCAGTACTGAAACACATGTGTCTCCTGCCAATAACCAGTGGATAACATGACAGACAGGCAGTACTGAAACACATGTGTCTCCTGCAAATAACCAGTGGATAAAATGACAGACAGTGAGTACTGAAACACATGTGTCTCCTACCAATAACCAGTGGATAATATGTCAGACAGGCAGTACTGAAACACATGTGTCTCCTACCAATAACCAGTGGATAACATGACAGACAGGAAGTACTGAAACATGTGTTTCCTACCAATAACCAGTGGATAATAAGACAGACAGGCAGTACTGAAACACATGTGTCACCTTCCAATAACCAGTGGATAACATGACAGACAGGCAGTACTGAAACACATGTGTCTCCTGCCAATACCCAGTGGATAAAATGACAAACAGGCAGTACTGAAACACATGTGTCTCCTGCCAATAACCAGTGGATAACATGACAGACAGGCAGTACTGAAACACATGTGTCTCCTGCAAATAACCAGTGGATAAAATGACAGACAGTGAGTACTGAAACACATGTGTCTCCTACCAATAACCAGTGGATAATATGTCAGACAGGCAGTACTGAAACACATGTGTCTCCTACCAATAACCAGTGGATAACATGACAGACAGGAAGTACTGAAACATGTGTTTCCTACCAATAACCAGTGGATAATAAGACAGACAGGCAGTACTGAAACACATGTGTCACCTTCCAATAACCAGTGGATAACATGACAGACAGGCAGTACTGAAATGCATCCAGGCAAAAATGTTGCACCTCTCTAAAGTTTATATACCGTAATATCATTATTCACAAGAGATAAAAACATAGTGGCAAAGAGTGAATTTGCTCATTATTTCAAAATCATATTTGTCTGCTGCAGATGCGTCTATATGTGGGAAAGGCTTAGCAAAAATGAAAGGAATAGCAGTGACAAGCACCTTTCTAGTGATGTGTTTCCTGGTAGTTTTTTGCCAATAATGACCTACATCAGGAAACATAAAATAATGACTTCCATCAAGACAACAATTCATAGTTATTATGATAGTTGGAATCAATCTATAGTCTAGTTTATGATGAAGCACATAGATGTTATCATGGTAAAAGTGTCTGTCTTCAGACGTTTAACCCTTTCCCTCATATAGACGCTTTCTGATGCCTCTGCAGCAGACGGCTTTTTGAAAACATAGTGACAAAAGAAGAAATTGCTCAAAACGAGCAATTTCTCCTTTTGCCACAATGTTTTCAACTTTTAGTCAAAGGTTATCCATTCAATTTTCAATAGAGATTTTCAATTTGTTGACAAAATATGTACAAAGTCGTCTGCTGCAGAATTGTCGTATGAGGGAAAGGGTTAAAGCTATCAGTGTTTCAGTGCTCTACAGCACTGTTTACAGAAAACCCTACTTAAGTATATATCCCTTTCCCTCATATGACAAATCTGCAGCAGACGACTTTGAACATATTTTGTCAAAACATAGAAAATCTCTATAATTGAATGGATAACCTATGACTAAAAGTGAAAAACATTGTGGCAAAAGGAGAAATTGCTCGTTTTGAGCAATTTCTTCTTTTGTCACTATGTTTTCAAAAAGCCGTCTGCTGCAGAGGCGTCAGAAAGCGTCTATATCAGGGAAAGGGATATGTAAAGATTTCCATGAATTGTTATGATATAACTGAAATACTGATGAAATTGATGTACAACATCATTTCAAAAAACATTTTCTCATGAAGTGGCCATCACAAATGAAGTTTTGAAGGGTTAATTAAACAGGTGGCCCTGTTTTAACAAATCCCCATGGCAACTCTAAACATATGCTTCCTGGTACAAGGTTTGTTTCTGAGAGGTGAAAAATCTGGACTGCTTTAACCATTGCTCTGATAGGATATTAGGTGAGATGACTGCTTGAAGCCCATCTGAGGGAATTTTGTTAATATTGGGAAAATAGGATGTCTAATTATAAAACAGATGTTTCAAACTCTCAATAAAAAATAATTTAATTTTTTTTAGAAAACTGTCTTATAAAACCTATTTCCTAGGATGTTTGAAAAGCGGAAAAACACTTTCCCTCATACGACAATTCTGCAGCAGACGACTTTGAACATATTTTGTCAAAAAATGGAAAATCTCTATAATTGAATGGATAACCTATGACAGAAAGTGGAAAACATTGTGGCAAAAGGAGAAATTGCTCGTTTTGAGCAATTTCTTCTTTTGTTACTATGTTTTCAAAAAGCCGTCTGCTGCAGAGGCGTCAGAAAGCGTCTATATGAGGGAAAGCGTTAAGCATCCTATGAGGTAAACAGTTCATCCATCACCTGTATCCGATTTTAATCCTTTCCAATGAGGAGCATTTATTTCTCCTTTTGCCACAATGTTTTCATGCAACTATTTTCAATTATCATACTTTCATTCATAGATATTTCCCATTTTTACCCTTGCCCACTTGCAGACACATTTTGATGCATCTGAAAAGTAGACCACTTTTGAAAAGCAATTTCTCTTTTTATCTCAATGTTTTCAACTCTTTTCAATAATACTTACACTTTCATTTTTATATATTTTACATATTTTGCCCACATATTTTCAAACTCATCTAGCTGCTTAAGATATTTTGTATGTGGGATGCTAGATGAGGAAAAAACTCTTGAGGTGTGTAGTAAAAACCTTCCCATTTTTCATTTACCACACAGCTGTAAGCATTCATACATGGGTCATTAGAAATTTAGACTGGACAATATTTCATTATAACTGTTATAATATATAGGTGAATTTGTTTTGTTACCTTGGCAAATCAAAACTGAGATTTTCCTCTTGAGTAAAAGAAGAACTAGTAATCATTCCATTCACCTTTCACAACAATGGTTTCAAAAGCTGTCTGCTGCAGATATGTCAAATGTGTTTGCAAGTGGGAGAGAGTGAAATTTAATGGCACCATTGAAGACAAATACAGGTTAACGACGTTTAGCTCTTCCTGGTAATGAGTCATGAGTCCAACGGGAATAGCGTGTAAACTAGTGTCACACCCACATCCTTTATGATTGTTTGTTTGAATGGTGTTTGTACGCCGCTTTCAACAATAATTCTGTTATATCACAGTGTTTCCTTGGTAAATTACCAGCACTACCTGTTATATCAAAGTGTTTCCTTGGTAAATTACCAGTAATACCTGTTATATCACAGCGTTTCCTTGGTAAATTACCAGTAATACCTGTTATATCACAGTGTTTCCTTGGTAAATTACCAGTACTACCCGTTATATCACAGAGTTTCCTAGGTAAATTACCAGTACTACCTGTTATATCACAGTGTTTCCTTGGTAAATTACCAGTACTACCTGTTATATCACAGCGTTTCCTTGGTAAAGTAACAGTACTACCTGTTATATAACAGCGTTTCCTTGGTAAATTACCAGTACTACCTGTTATATAACAGCGTTTCCTTGGTAAATTACCAGTAATACCTGTTATATCACAGCGTTTCCTTGGTAAATTACCAGTAATACCTGTTATATCACAGCGTTTCCTTGGTAAATTACCAGTAATACCTGTTATATCACAGCGTTTCCTTGGTAAAGTAACAGTACTACCTGTTATATAACAGCGTTTCCTTGGTAAATTACCAGTAATACCTGTTATATCACAGCGTTTCCTTGGTAAATTACCAGTAATACCTGTTATATCACAGCGTTTCCTTGGTAAATTACCAGTAATACCTGTTATATCACAGCGTTTCCTTGGTAAATTACCAGTAATACCTGTTATATCACAGCGTTTCCTTGGTAAAGTAACAGTACTACCTGTTATATAACAGCGTTTCCTTGGTAAATTACCAGTAATACCTGTTATATCACAGCGTTTCCTTGGTAAATTACCAGTAATACCTGTTATATCACAGCGTTTCCTTGGTAAATTACCAGTAATACCTGTTATATCACAGCGTTTCCTTGGTAAATTACCAGTAATACCTGTTATATCACAGCGTTTCCTTGGTAAAGTAACAGTACTACCTGTTATATAACAGCGTTTCCTTGGTAAATTACCAGTAATACCTGTTATATCACAGCGTTTCCTTGGTAAATTACCAGTACTACCTGTTATATAACAGCATTTTCTTGGTAAATTACCAGTAATACCTGTTATATCACAGCGTTTCCTTGGTAAAGTAACAGTACTACCTGTTATATAACAGCGTTTCCTTGGTAAATTACCAGTAATACCTGTTATATCACAGCGTTTCCTTGGTAAAGTAACAGTACTACCTGTTATATAACAGCGTTTCCTTGGTAAATTACCAGTACTACCTGTTATATCACAGCGTTTCCTTGGTAAATTACCAGTAATACCTGTTATATCACAGTGTTTCCTTGGTAAATTACCAGTAATACCTGTTATATCACAGTGTTTCCTTGGTAAATTACCAGTACTACCTGTTATATCACAGCGTTTCCTTGGTAAATTACCAGTAATACCTGTTATATAACAGCGTTTCCTTGGTAAATTACCAGTAATACCTGTTATATCACAGCGTTTCCTTGGTAAATTACCAGTAATACCTGTTATATCACAGCGTTTCCTTGGTAAATTATCAGTACTACCTGTTATATCACAGCGTTTCCTTGGTAAATTATCAGCACTACCTGTTATATCACAGCGTTTCCTTGGTAAATTACCAGTAATACCTGTTATATCACAGCGTTTCCTTGGTAAATTATCAGTACTACCTGTTATATCACAGCGTTTCCTTGGTAAATTATCAGCACTACCTGTTATATCACAGCGTTTCCTTGGTAAATTACCAGTACTACCTGTTATATCACAGCGTTTCCTTGGTAAATTACCAGTAATACCTGTTATATCACAGCGTTTCCTTGGTAAATTATCAGTACTACCTGTTATATCACAGCGTTTCCTTGGTAAATTATCAGTACTACCTGTTATATCACAGCGTTTCCTTGGTAAATTACCAGTACTACCTGTTATATCACAGCGTTTCCTTGGTAAATTACCAGTACTACCTGTTATATCACAGCGTTTCCTTGGTAAATTACCAGTACTACCTGTTATATCACAGCGTTTCCTTGGTAAATTACCAGTACTACCTGTTATATCACAGCATTTCCTAGGTAAATTACCAGTCCTACCTGTTATATCACAGCGTTTCCTTGGTAAATTATCAGTACTACCTGTTTTATCACAGCGTTTCCTTAGTAAATTATCAGTAATACCTGTTATATCACAGCGTTTCCTTGGTAAATTACCAGTAATACCTGTTATATCACAGCGTTTCCTTGGTAAATTACCAGTAATACATGTTATATCACAGCGTTTCCTTGGTAAATTACCAGTACTACCTGTTATATCACAGCGTTTCCTTGGTAAATTACCAGTACTAACTGTTATATCACAGCGTTTCCTTGGTAAATTACCAGTACTACCTGTTATATCACAGCGTTTCCTTGGTAAATTACCAGTACTACCTGTTATATCACAGCGTTTCCTTGGTAAATTACCAGTACTACCTGTTATATCACAGCATTACCTAGGTAAATTACCAGTCCTACCTGTTATATCACAGCGTTTCCTTGGTAAATTACCAGTACTACCTGTTATATCACAGCATTTCCTAGGTAAATTTTCAGTAATACCTGTTATATCACAGTGTTTCCTAGGTAAATTACCAGTCCTACCTGTTATATCACAGTGTTTCCTAGGTAAATTACCAGTAATACCTGTTATATCACAGCGTTTCCTTGGTAAATTACCAGTAATACCTGTTATATCACAGCGTTTCCTTGGTAAATTACCAGTACTACCTGTTATATCACAGAGTTTCCTAGGTAAATTACCAGTAATACCTGTTATATCACAGAGTTTCCTAGGTAAATTACCAGTACTACCTGTTATATCACAGAGTTTCCTAGGTAAATTACCAGTAATTCTTATATATCACAGCGTTTCCTAGGTAAATTACCAGAACTACCTGTTTTATCACAGCGTTTCCTTGGTAAATTACCAGTACAACCTGTTTTATCACAGCGTTTCCTTGCTAAATTACCAGTACTACCTGTTATATCACAGTGTTTCCTAGGTAAATTACCAGTAATACCTGTTATATAACAGCGTTTCCTTGGTAAATTACCAGTAATACCTGTTATATAACAGCGTTTCCTTGGTAAATTACCAGTACTACCTGTTTTATCACAGTGTTTCCTTGGTAAATTACCAGTACTACCTGTTATATCACAGCGTTTCCTTGGTAAATTACCAGTACTACCTGTTATATCACAGAGTTTCCTAGGTAAATTACCAGTAATTCTTATATATCACAGCGTTTCCTAGGTAAATTACCAGTACTAACTGTTATATCACAGCGTTTCCTTGGTAAATTACCAGTACTACCTGTTTTATCACAGCGTTTCCTTGCTAAATTACCAGTACTACCTGTTTTATCACAGTGTTTCCTTGGTAAATTACCAGTACTACCTGTTTTACTGACACTGATGCATCTGTCTTAACCCTTTTCCCTCATACGACAAATCTGCAGCAGACGACTTTGAACATATTTTGTCAAAAATAGAAAATCTCTTTAATTGAATGGATAACCTATGACGAAAAGTGGAAAATATTGTGGCAAAAGGAGAAATTACTCGTTTTGAGCAATTTCTTCTTTTTTGTCACTATGTTTTCAAAAAGGCGGTCTGCTGCAGAGGCATCAACAAGCATCTATATGAGGGAAAGGGTTAATGCTAACCCCTACAACTCTGAGCACCATGTGGTAAGAAGGAATCCTTCACCATTTTTACCAAATATTTGGTATGACCGTACATGGCATCAAACCCTGATCTCTCCATACTGAAATGTTGATGTAGCAAGATTCCTTTTTAACCCTTTCCCTTATTTATTTGCTTTTTGATGCCTCTGTACCAGACGACTTTTGAATAAATTGTTGAGAAATGGCTCATTATGAAGTATTGACTAGCTTCCAACTGGAAGTGAGGCTTAACTTTTCACTAGTGTACCTTAATGTTTGTTTAAATGGTAGATGCATTTTGATGCAGCTGCAAAAGACATCTTTTGAAAACACAATGGCAAAAGGAGAAAATGTCCATGATGAGCAATTTCTCCTTTTGCCACAATTTTTTTCAATTTTGTTCAGCTCTATTTAATTATAATACTTTCATTTGTTGCGATTTTCCATATTTTGTGTTTTCAAAGTCGGCCGCTGTATATTTCTTGTATGTAAGTTAACTGTAAGGTGTCGCTCAAGTTTCAGCAAGGAATAAATCATTGAAGTCTATGTGAGTAACATCACTTTATCCATTTGCGTCAAAGATATGGAAAATTAATGTTTTTTCAATAGATCAGAATAACTTTGTACAGGGTCACCCAAGGAACAATTATGTGTCAAACTATTTTCAAATCGGGCCATTACTTTTGTAGAAGAAGAATAATTACAACAATCTTGGTAGAGGGTCACCCATGAAACATTTGTGCCAAATTATTTTCAAATCAGGCCAGTACTTTTTGACAAGGAGATGTTTAAAATCTTGGCATTTGTCCATTTTTCAGATGCCATGCCAAAGTTCTTCATAGAATTCAATTTTTTGAACAATTTTGAAAAGGGACTACTATTCCTGTGAAATTATTTTTGAAAAAGGTCTATTTATTTAAGAAGAGACTTTTTTTTCAGAGACATGAGAACTGACAATGACAGACGATGGACAGACGTGAGCCATCCCGATAGGTCATCCAGCACTACATGCTCAGGTGTGACAATAACATAACAAGTAATACATTCATAAATATAACTAGATGGCTGTTTTTGTCACAAAAACATATGTCTCCCCAATTGCAGCTTGTCAATAATTGTAATACAGAAACCTTAACCTTGCACCTACTTGTGTTTGTAAAATGCGCTCAGCACATCAACATGGTAAATATTTGTGGCAAATTATTTTTAAATCCTTGAAGCGGTTCAAAAGTTATTGAACGGACACAAAATATAGTCACATGACCTTTGACCTGTAATTGCGACCTTGACCTCAAACCAAAGTGGTTGTAACATGCGCTCTTGTACATTGTCTCAGTATGGTGAACATTTGCGGCAATTTAATTTAAAATCTTTCAGGCGATTCAAAAGTTATGGAGTGGACACAATTTATGACAGACAGCAGAGCAAAAACAATATGTCTATATAGGGGAGATATAATGACCAAGGAAGAATCAAGGCAAAGGATTGAAACAAATTCTCATGTACTATTAGAGTCTGAAGCAAGATAAATTATTCACAGAGACAGATTCTCATTTATTACTAGAGTCTGAAGAAAGATAAATTATTCACCAAGACAGATTTTGAATAAGCTTCCAAATACAGAAACACGTAATGAAATTACAGTCTCTTAATGGCATCACAAATAACCAGAAAACTCTGATCCTTTGACAACTTGCTGTTTTATAATGGTTTCGATGTTCAATTTATGATTGTCGGTAGAACATGTAGTGGCACAAATAGAGGTTTCAATTGACATTATGCAAACTGTAGAGCTGTGGATAAGGGACCCATTTCATGTACGTATTTGATCTTATAAAGCTATGTTGTGGGTATGTGAGTCTCAGTGAGACAATTCTTTTGAGTACCCCCAACATAGGATTAAATAAGAACGTTATTATGCATGATTTGGAGGAATCTTGTACAAGTCATCAAGGAAATAGTTCTACTAAATTTTTTGAAAATAGCCCACACTCTATCTGAGGAGAAGTTTTCACTAAAAGCCATACAAGTCAAAAGAGCTGAGCACTCTGGCAGCCATGTTTTTTTTTTAAATATTTCAACAAAATTATTTTAAAATCAGCTCCTTACATTTGAGAAGAAGACTGTTCAAGTTTTCACTAGTGATATAAGACAAAAGAACTCTGCCCCCCCAATGACCATGTTTTTTGACTTATCAACATGGCACAAACTTTGATTGATAGTTGGCCCACAAGTTTGGGAGAAGGAGTATTCTAAAGTGGTTTTCTTTTTGTTGCCATGGAAATCAGAATTGTGCATGGAAACAAAACAATTGAAGGAATTTAGGAGAAGACATTGAGAGGATGCTTCCTATATAGTTTCATCCCAAATGGTCCAGTGGGTACAGAGGAGAAGTAGTTTGAAGCCAAAAGTTCAAGCACATAGGCACACATGTGAGACAGACAATTTGCCATCACTTAATTTCAACTGGCTTTCACTTTGGGTGTTTTCTTGGTGCTTTCTGTTTTTGTGAGACTCACAAATGATCTATTGTCCTTACACATGCATAATATGTGTTTGCATGCTACGCCTGTTTTTGAGATATAAGGGAAATAAGTGTGAGGGATAATTTACTATGAAAACTGATTTTAAACTTATTGCTCAAGTTTGACATATTCAATGTCTAAATATTGTACTTTATCACATGAGAATGCTTGTATCCGATCTAATAAACCCATTACGTATTTGTTTATATGTCACACATGTAATATAACATGACCGAATCACTATTTTTGCATTCATCCGCAAATATTTACAAAACGGATGAGAACTTGTATCCGGTAAACATAAACATCACGATAGATGAACGAGTTAAATGGACAATTATCGGTCAAAAATTAATTTTTTGCGTGATTAGTTACAAGTTTATTAAGTATTTCATGTAGGGACTATTTTCTGACAGCAGAAAAACGATTTTTCTTTTCGTGTTTCGTCATGTAATAAAAAGAATCTGACATTCAATTCATAAAGTTTTATTAAAATTTGTCAAAGAAATTTGTTATTAAGCTCGCCAGAGGCTCGCTTGAGGCTCGCTTAGAAACAAATTTCTTGAACTCATTTGATAAAACTTTATATGAAATGACAACTGGTTTCAGATCCTGAATATTTTTGTAGGTAAAAGAGGGTGTACTATCAACTAAATAAATATGGATTTTTCTACGTGTTAAATAAACATAGCTGAAAATATAGTCAAAACAATTGGGCCATGTGAAATATCAATTTATTTTGAGTCTCAGTCAGACAGGATTGTTGTTCCTTTCCCTAATTCAGACATTTCATGTAAACTTTGTGGTGAACAATGTGAAATTGATTTTTTTTAAGTAAATTATTCTGTGTCTTAAAAGTTTACTTTTGATGGCTTGGCTAATTTATTCAAGATGTTTGTAATGTGGAGGTTTCAGAACAATTGTCATGTTAGCTAACAAGACCTTGAAAATGGAAGAGATATACATGGCAGAAGTTCAAGGGAGTAAACTCTTACAGATAATATTTCACTGTTCATATAATAACCTCCCTTTGAATGTGCACCACACTCCTCAATACATGGTACATTTAGCTTATCTAAACCAGTGCTCGCCAAATGGCAAAGTGCGAGGGTAAACAACGCCAACAAACAACAATTAACTAAACCTCTCCCACATACAGATGGATATTGACACATCTGCAGCAGACAATTTTTAAAAACATTAACTGTGGAAAAAATTATTTGTTTTCAATTCTATTCAATAAATATACGTTCATTGATAGATATTTTCCATATTTGTACCTATATATTTCAAAGACGTCTGCTGCATATTTGCTGTATTTGGAAAATGGTAAATCTCGCACTCAATCAGATGATTTTTTTCATTATGAGAGGCTAAAGATATTAATAGCTTGTAATCCTAAACACATGGACAAAAGTTTTCTGCAGTTAAGGTGTCACATGGCATCTGTATCAGGAAAACGCCTTACATTTTTGCCACATCTATCAACAAATCTGATGACTTTGAAGACATCTAGGCAAAAACATGGTATTTATCTTTAACCCTTTCCCACTTATAGACGCATTTTAACACATATGCAACAGAGGGCTTTAAAAACATTGCAGCAAAAAAGGGGAAATTACTTTACATGAGCAATTTCTCGCTTTACCACATTGTTTTCATCTGTGTTCAATAAGAACACTATGATTTGTGGAGTTTTTCCATATCCTGATGCAGTGTCAACCCTTTCCCACATACAGCAAATCTGCAGCAGACGACTTTGAAAATGTCTACTAAAAAATATGGAAAATCTTGTTAACTGTAGGTATAATTACTGAAAAAGTTTTGAGCAATTTATTCTTTTGACACAATGTTTTCAAAAGTCATCTGCTGAAGATGTGTAAAAATGCGTCTATAGGTGGGAAAGCGTTAAATGAAAGCTTTATTTAGTGAGTAGAATTGAAAACATTGTGACCGAATTTTCATGGAGAAATTTATTATTATGAGCAGTTTCTCCTTTTGCCATTATATCTTCAAAAGTCTGCTGAAGATAAGCCTAGGTGTCTACATGTGGGAACGGGTTTATCACAATTAGTGGTTGTCTAGCATTTCTTCAACCCACTGAGAATATCCATTTGATCAATTGGTCCTTCACCATTTCCTACTTGCAGACGCAATATGACGGAACGAGGCAGACAACTTTTGATATCATTATGGCAAAAGGAGAAATTGCTCATTGTAAGCAATTTCATTTAGCCACCTGTTATGCTTAATTTAAGACTCATACAAATTGAAACACTTTTAGAATATTAGAAGTATGATTTTGATATGGGCAGTTTCTTCAACGTTTTTCAATAGTCAAAGCATTGAATCTAACCCTTTCCCAAATACAGACGAATTTGGAGAAATAGTGGACAAGATGAGAATATACCTTACCTCACTAAATCGCCGTCGGTTCCTCATTCTAACGGGTGATATGTAATCGCGTTTTTCTTCTGTGTTTGTCGCTGTATCTTCATGGTCTCCATCATCACCGAGCTGTATGTGGATTCGAGACTGATTGTCATGTATTAGACCTGAAAAAAAATAACAACTACTATAAATAATACCCCAACATACTGCTTTCAAAGTATAAAAAAGTTCAAGGGAAAATAACTATAGAATGCCTATAATTGGTTTGATCCAATTTTGTGCCTTGCAGATCTTCAATTCATAATAAGGAAGTGTACTATGATCCTTCAAAATATCTTCAAAATTGAAGGAGTTTACTAAAAAAAAACTTCATATCATACTGACTCAAAGCATACACAAGATGGTCTTGGCGACCCTGTTACTTTCACCTGAGAACCATCTCTGTATGATGAAGTGTTCATAATCAATTCTTAAAAAAAATATTTGTATAGGCAAAAAGACCCAAAATGACCGATATTCAAACTTGAAGACATATAAAGAATATATATAAATAATATATAATATAAGAATTCAACAAAAAACTAAACAATGTAACCACCGTTCAAAATCGTCTTGTCGCATGAGGGAAAGGGTTAAGCTAGATCTACTAACCTAGCTTTTGACCCAATTTTGAACTAAGCCTTAAGCTTTCACCCAGACAGTTTCAAAATTGCAGCATCATTTGCTGCAGATGCATCAAAATGTGTCTGTAAGTGTCTAAGGGTTAAACTATTCTTAAGCATACTTTACTCCTCAGGAAAATGCTTATTATTGTAAGCAACTGTAAATATCTGCAATATATGACTTCGTTACTGTTCACTTTTTAGAGTCGGGTCATTTGTTTCAGACAAGAAGACCATCAAATTTATGTTGTGACAGCATGACCTAATATTAATTTTGTTGGCTTTTATATGACAGTAAAACAAGAGGGTCATGGTTTCAACATGCTCAAGTTAAAAATGCGGCCTCTAGAGTGTATAGAAGATTTTCCTTCAATTTGGCTAAGTGACCTAGTTTCTGAACCAATATGACCCATATTTGAACTGGACCTAGATATCATACAGACAAACATTCTGACAACATTTCAAGCTGCTGAAGCAAAATATGCCACCTCCAGTGTTAACAAGACTTTCCTTCAATTTGACCTAGTGACCTAGATTGTGAACTGTGAACAGACATGACCCAAATTCGAACTTGGCCTACATATCATCAAGAAAAACATTCAGCCTACAGAGTGTTAACAAGATTTCCCTTCAATTTGGCCTTGTGACCTAGTTTCTGACCTATTATGACCCATATTCGAATTTGACTTCGATATCATTAAGACATTCTGACAAAATTTTGAACTGCTCAAGTTAAAAATGTGGCCTCCAGAGTGTTTACAAGATTTCCCTTCAATTTGAATTCATATGGCCCAGTTTCGAACTTGTCCAAGATTTGATGGAGATGAATGTTCTGATAAACTTTCATGACGATCGGATGCAAAATGTACCCTGTAGAGTATAACAAGACAATTGTTGACGACAGACAACGCACACCGGCCGGACGCCTGACAAAATGTGATCACAAGCACTTCATGCACAGGTGAGCTAAAAACAAGAGGGCCATAATGGCCGTGGATTTCTCCCCTCAATATGCTGACCACATAGTCAATCACAATAACTCATTTTGCGTTCAGGTAAGCTTAGTACATTAACAAGATTTCCCTTTAATTAAGACTTAGAAGTGACCTTGTTTTTGACCCAATATGACTCATAATTATTATAATGTGGCCTAGATATCATCAAGACAATCATTCTGGCAAAATTTCAACATGCACAAGTTAAAAATACGTCTTCCAGAGTTTAAACAAGATTTTCCTTCAATTTGGCCTATTGACATTGTTTTTAACTGGACATGACCCATATTCAAACTGAGCCTCGAGTTAACAAGAGGACCATGAGGGCCTATGCTCTACTGGCATGGTTCTTTGGTCATTTTCAATCCAGAGCAACAAAAGGGAAGAAGAATAAACATGTCTTATATCAATATTTAACTACTATCTATGTTTGGTGAAGATCAGATAGTAAATGAAGGCTCTATTGTGTTCACAAGCTGTATTATAGCAATTTTGACAATTTAAAGGGCCATAATCCAGTCATGCAAGGGCACATGTGGCTTTCGAAAGGAACCAAGCTCTCATCAATATTCAACTACTATCTAAGTTTGGTGAAGATCGGATAGTAAATGGATGCTCTATTATGTTCACAAGCTATATTATAGCAATTTTGACAATTTCAAGGGCCATAATTTAGTCTTGCATGGGTGGATCTGGCTGGTTTGCGAAAGGAACTGAGCTTTTATCAATATTTAACTACTATCTAAGTTTGGTGAAGATCGGATAGTAAATGGAGGCTCTATTGTGTTCATAAGCTGTATTATAAAAAAATTGACAATTTCAAAGTCCATAATCCAGTCATGCAAGGGCACATCTGGCTGGTTTTCGAAAGGAACAGAGCTCTCATCAATATTCAACTACTATCTAAGTTTGGTGAAGATCAGACAGTAAATGGACCCTCTATTGTGTTCCCAAGCTCTATCATAGCAATTTTGACAATTTCAAGCTCCATAATCCAGTCTTGCATGGGTGGATCTTGCTCTCATGGATATCTAACTACTGTATAAAACTGAAGACTTTATCGCGTTCACAAGCAATTGTTTACTGACACACAGTCGCACGGACGACAGACACAACGCCATCACATAAGCTCTTCTGGCCTTTGGCCAATAGAGCTAAAAATGAAGCTTCCAGAGTGTTAACAAGATTTTCCTTCAATTTGGCCTTGTGATATAGTTTTCAAATCAACATGATCATAATTCAAACTCGGTCTAGATTTCATCAAGCGACATTCTGACAAAATTTCAAGCTTGTGATCTTACGCTTGATAATATATATGTCCCAAATTTACCTTTAATAGCCTAAAAATCATCAATACAAACAAACATTCTAACAAAAATGTCATCAAGCTTTCATCGCTTTTGTACAAGAAGATTTTTTGAAGTTTTGACATTTTCCCCTTTTTCTCTAGCCATGGCAATCAATGTTTTGCATGGAATGTAACTCTTTAAACAACTTTGAACGAGTACCTAAGTACCTAAGGAACATTCCTGTGATTTTTTTGGATTTCATTCATTGGTTAGGAGAAGTTGTTTGTAGGACAATGTGAACAGACGACAACTCAGACGACGACTCAGACAAAAGCTCACCCTGCACTTCATGCTCTGGTGAACTCAAAATTGAAAAGTCTCAAAAATGAGAGTTAAATTATCAAAAAGAGTTAAAAACATTGTTGCAAAAGGAGAAATTGCTCATAATGAGTAAATTCTTAGTTTGCCACAATGTTTTCAAGTCATCTGCAGACAAAAAAGAGGCTAAATTTCTTCAGCCCTTTAAATCTTTTAAAAGTCATCTGTTACAGACATTTTTAATCCTTTCTTACATTCAACAAATCTGCAGCAGACGACTTTGAAAAAATTGCAGCAAAACTTATTGAAACAAGAGGCCCAAGAGGGCCAGTATCGCTCCACGTCCATAAGGCAAAAATCAAATCTCCAAACAGCCCTGCCCCCTGGTGGCCATGTTTTTTACCAACCACCATGGCTTAAAGGAATTGTGTAGAGTGTCACCCAAGGAATGTTTCTTCAAAATTATTTGAAAATTGGCCCGACACTTTCGGAGGAGAGGATATTTTAAGTTTTCACTAAAGCCATATAAGGCAAAATAGCCCCACCCCCTGGTAGCCATATTTTTCAACCAATCAACATGGCTTGAAGAATCTGATAGAGAGTCAGGTCAGACTAGGAACATTTCTATGAAATTATTTGAATATAAGCCAGACACTTTCGGAGAAGAAGATTTTTTAAGTTTTCTCTTTAGCCATATACGGCAAAATAGCCCCGCCCTCTTGTGGCCATGTTTTTTTACCAATCAACATGGCTTGATAGAATCTGATAGAGGGTCAGCCAGGGTTTTACGGGATGCGCATTTCTGCGTCTAATACGCATAAAATGATAAACGGGACCCCTGAAAAAATTAAAATTGAGTCCCATCGGACGCATGCCTGTAAAAAGATCATATTAAAAAGGTAAAGTACAATATAACTAGATCTAGTCATCGTATACAAGCTCCGCAGAGAAAATATATTTTGGGAAATCAAACATATACACGTGACTATTCCAGCCAATCATAGATATCTGTAGATAAAAATACAAATTGGGAAACCAAATATACACGTGACTATTCCAGCCAATCGTATTTGCGATATGTAAATTAAAACTTGTTGTTCTCAATGTATGCAGTAAACGTCACCAATATTGGGGTCTTTGAATTGGCATGTGCGCGAGACATTTATCAATTGAAATGGAATAACGTCATAAAAGATCGACGATTAGAAATGCGTAGTATTTCCGTCCAACAATTTCACTGGCAATAATATGCTAGTGGCTGAAATCTCACCCGGCAAATTGAAATTTGCAATTCGCGAATATGCGAACATAAAATTCTAGCCCAGAATATATTATACATCCATCAAATGTTAAAAAGCTGGTTTTCCCTGCTTCTAATAATAGAATTAGGAATCTCATTATGCGAGCTCTGGAGTACACATGTGACATGAATTGACCAATCGTCGTCGGAGGAAAACACTATCTTCGAAGCCCTCTAATACTATCGCTATTTTTACACGTCCGAAAACGTCCCTTCACGACGGGGTGTTTAAATTTTCAGAACTCAACCCTTACTAGACACCAAGACTCAAAAGTTCATGTTAATAGCGTGAATGCTCTTCAAATGAGAGCAATATTTACTAGCGCATGTATAACTATGTGCTTATTGTTTATAATCATTTTGTTTGACTTGATTACCATTAATTAAAAAAACTTAAACAATCAGCATTTTTCTTTTCCTTTATTTACGATACCAAAAAGTACACAAGTTGTGAGACAGAAAAAAAAGCTTAGCAATATCATTACTGTGCCAAAGTAGCATAAATTGAATTTGATAATACATTTTAAATTCATAAGCTGTTTTATACATATTTATGATAAATCATAATAATCATGAATATGTATAACAACAGCTTACACATAATATGACAATAAACATTTGGCTCCGTATCATGTATTGGGACCCCTGTTTTTTAGGGAGGGACTCCCTAATTTTACATGACTGCATCCCAAGGACTCCCAAAATTTTGTACTGGTGTAAAACCCTGGTCAGCCAAGCACCATCTCTACAAAATTATTTGAAAATCGGCTGAACACTTTCGGAGAAGAAGTTTTCACTATAGCTATATAAGGCAAAACAGCCCCGCCCCCTAGCGGCCTTGTTTTTAACCAATCAACATTTCTTGAAGGAATCTAATAAAGGGTCACCCAAGGAACATTTCTACAAAATTATTTTGAAAATCGGCTGGATACTTTCGGAGGAGAAGATTTTTTAAGTTTTCACTATAGCCATATAGGCAAAATATCCCCGCCCTCTGGCAGCCATGTTTTTTTTACCAATCAACATGGCTTGAAGGAATCTGATAGAGGGTCACCCAATGAACATTTCTACAAAATTATTTGAAAATCGGCTGAACACTTTCGGAGAAGAAGATTTTTAAAGTTTTCTCTTTAGCCATATAGGCAAAATAGCCCCGCCCTCTGGCGGCCATGTTTTTTTTACCAATCAACATGGCTTGAAGGAATCTGATAGAGGGTCACCCAATGAACATTTCTACAAAATTATTTGAAAATTGGCTGAACACTTTCGGAGAAGAAGATTTTTTAAGTTTTCACTATAGCTATAAAAGGCAAAATAGCCCCGCCCCCTGGCGGCCATGTTTTTAGCCCAATCAACATTTCTTGAAGGAATCTAATTGAAAAATTCTTCTCCAAAAGTGTCAGTCCGATTTTCAAAACTGAAAATCGGACTGACACTTTTGGAGAAGATTTTTTTTTAAGTTTTCACTATTTTTGTCTTTTGGTTGCCATGGAAACCAGAATTATGGATGGATAACAAAAATTTGAAGGAATTTAAGAGAGGACATTAAGAGGATGCTTCCCATGAAGTTTCAACCTAATTGGCCAAGTGGTTAAGCAGAAGAAGTCGTTTAAAGGAAAAAGTTAACGGACGCACAGATGCACGGACGCACAGACGCACGCACGACGGACAATTCGCCATGACATAAGCTCGACTTGCTTTCAGCCATTGGAGCTAAAAATGATTAAGGTTAGTTGAAAACATATGCTAAAAGGAGAAATTGTTCATTATGAGCCATCTCTCCTTTTGCCCCTATGTTTTCAAGGGTTGTCTACTTCAAATGCGTCAAAATGAGTTAAAGAAGGTTCTATGTGGTATAAGTTAATATGTTCTGTGATGTTTGACATTTAGCATTATCACTGAAAACAATCATCTGTATAATATTATGTCGATACATTCTGGCTCTTGATATATTCAGATGCCTTCTAATGCTTCTGAAGCAGTCTTATTTATATATTTTAAACTGTCAAAGGCAGCTGATGACTCTGAAAACATCTATGCAAAGATATGGAAAATCTCTACACAAGAGCATTAATATAAAATTAGGCAGAAGGAGAAATAGCTTATCATGAGCAATTGTCACATGATTTTAAAAGTTGTCTGCTGTATAGGCGTCAGAATGCATCTATATGAATGTGATACAATTTGGTGAAGATTGGATAATTATTGCTCAAGTTAGTGAGAGAGTAAAACTAAACTTGGAACATTTCAACAACTAAGGGGCCACAACTCTGGCATGCCTTGGGCAATCAATCTGGAAATCAAACTTGGCTGAGATTTTGTACCTTAATATCCCTTTCCCTCATACGACAATTCTGCAGCAGACGACTTTAAACATATTTTGTCAAAAAATAGAAAATCTCTATAATTTAATAGATAACCGATGACTAAAAGTGGAAAACATTGTGGCAAAAGGAGAAATTGCTCATTTTGAGAATTTTTTTCTTTTGTCACTATGTTTTCAACATTGTCATCAAGTTTGGCAAATATTGGATATGGATTGCTAAAGTGAAAGGGCTGACAAAGCTGATCTACCAACATTTCAACAATTAAGAGGCCACAACTCTGGTATAGATTGTGTACCTTAAGATAGTGTCAACAAAGTTTGTCAAATATTGAATAAGGATTGCCAAAGTGAGATATCTGACAAAGCTGAACTAGCATTAATTCAATAATTAAGGGGCCACAACTCTGGCATGCCAGGAGCAATCAAATTGGAAATCAAACTTGGCTTAGATTTTGTACCTAAAGACATTGTCAACAAGTTTTGCAAATATTGGATAAGGATTGTTATAGTGAGAGAGGTGTAAAGGCTGATCTAGCAACATTTCAACAATTAAGGGGCCACAACTCTGGTGGGCCTGGGACAATCAAGCTGTAAATCAAACCTGGCCTAGTTTTTTGTCCCAATAAATATTGTGACCATTGCAATTTTGGCGAAGATTGAATACAGACTGCTCAAGTTAAAGAATGAATGAGGGCACCAAAACACAAGCAACAACAAATCTCAGTAGAAGAACCCTTTCACTGAGAAAGTCCTCTTTTAACACCACTGCAGCAGTTGAATTTTGAAACCATTGAGGGAAAAGAAGAAAATGTTTAAAATGTTCCCACAATCTTTCAAAATCCATATCAAAATTATATCGTTATTATTATGAATGTTAACCCTTTTCCACTTGTAGACACATTATAACATATCTGCAGCAGAAGACTTTTGAAAACATTGTGGCAAAAGGCGAAATTGCTCATAATGAGCAATTTCTCCTTTAGCCACAATGTTTTCAACTTTTTTTAATAATTAAACCCTTATTAGTTATGGAGATTTTTCATGCTTTTGCCATTATTTTTCAGAAGGCGTCTGCTGAGATTGTTGTATGTGGGAAAAGATTAAATCTTTTTCCTGAGATTTTTTTCAAAGGAGAGAATTTAGATGACTGTAAATATAATCATCATCATCACCGTATTCAAAAGGATCCAGACAGCCGCATAGTAGTCTTTTAACTCCAGCGCACCCGGCCTCTTTTAGGAAGGATATCATACTCCAGTATTATAAGAACCCCACCCACTTATAACACAAACAACAATCCCGCTCCATAAAATACACTACAACAGGTTTATTTCCTCATTCATTGACATTTGCTGAATTAGATTACACGGAAAATTCCTCTGCTCCTGTAGCTCAATCAGATCAAGTTGCAAACCAGTCTGCTATCCGAGTAATTGCTGTTAACACAGTCTAATTTTCACATAATTAAGCTGATCACAAATAAAAACCGGTGAAAATATTTCTGAATTGAAGATAAACTACAGGTTAACCTTTACTTCATTCACATGCCTTTTGATACCTCTACAGCAAACAACATGAATACGCGTGGTGCCGAGAAATTCCTCAGACAAATTTTTTGAGACTTTTAAATTCTTCCGTCATATGTTTACAAAGCAGATCAATCTTAACTCTTTCACACATATGGATGCTTTCTGATGCCTCTGCAGCAGACGTCTTTTGAAAACATTGTGACAAAAGGAGAAATTGCTTACCCAGTGACCATGAATAAGTGAACTGTAACCGGGATATAACTGAAATAATACTGAAAACGGGATAAAAACCCCAAACAGACCAAGGATAACCCTTTACCACATTCAAACACATTATGATGCATTTTCAGCAGACAATAAATAATAGAAAACATTATGGCAAATAAAGAAATTGCTCATTAATTTGCTAAAAAGGGGTTCAACTCTATTCAATAAATATACTTGTATCAAAAGACATTTTCCATATATTTGCACTGATCATGTTCTCAAGGACGTCTGCTGCAGATTTGTTGTAGTAGGGAAAGGGATAACAAGTATCTGCATAGTTATGGAACCCTTCAACGGCCATAAACTGATATAATAAGCTTTTTCATCTTTCAATAATTAGGCGGTTAATTTTCCTTTAACTCTTTACCTCATACAACAATTCTGCAGCAGACGACTTTGAACATATTTTATCAAAAAATAGAAAATCTCTATAATTGAATGGATAACCTATGACTAAAAGTGGAAAACATTGTGGCATAGGAGAAATTGCTCTTGTTTTTTAAAAAGCTGTCTGCTGCAGAGGCGTCAGAAAGCATCTATATGAGGGAAAGGATTAACTCTTTACCTGAGGGATACAGTCAAATTAGAAGAACCTGTGGCAGACAACTTTAGCATACATTGTAGGAAAAAAGAGAAATCGCTCAGTGAGCAATACCTTCATTTCTCATAATGTTTTCAATTCTATATGAACTTATATTTCCAAGTTCTCATGTGTTACATTTTATCTTCAGATGTTTTCATAGAACACAACTCGGAACATGTTGTATCAGGTTTATGATTCGTTGCTAGGTGATATTTCATCATTCAGCTAGTGCAAAGATCAGAGTAAAAATCAGATTTTTCACATCTAAATACATGGCCTGATCAATGTTGGCGCTTAGAATTTAGAACCAGTAGCCATAATTCCTAAACAAGAGAACCATGACAGTCCTATATAGCTCACCGGATTTTATAGAATTAAGAAGGCCCGAACCTCTGTCCAAATAGTATGAAGTGCTGTAATTGGCATGTCTCATATTTGCATGATGGGGTGGAGTTATCCCTTTCCCTCATATAGACGTTTTCTGACGCCTCTGCAGCAGACGGCTTTTTGAAAACATAGTGACAAAAGAAGAAATTGCTCAAAACGAGCAATTTCTCCTTTTGCCACAATGTTTTCCTCTTTTAGTCATAGGTTATCCATTCAATTATAGAGATTTTCCATTTTTTGACAAAATATGTTTTAAGTCGTCTGCTGCAGAATTGTCACATTATTGTCAGAGCGTACTGATGACCTTTACCTACATTAACCTTTTCCCTCATACAACAATTCTGCGCAGCAGACGACTTTGAACATATTTTGTCAAAAAATAGAAAATCTCTATAATTGAATGGATAACCCATGACTAAAAGTGGAAAACATAGTGGCAAAAGGAGAAATTGCTCGTTTTGAGCAATTTCTTCTTTTGTCACTAAGTTTTCAAAAAGCTGTCTGCTGCAGAGGCATCAGAAAGCGTCTATATGAGGGAAAGGGTTAACTATATGCATGTATAATGTATTTCCTATGTAAAACATCTGCCCCTGGGGTTTTTACCTACTTTAAACCCATTTCTGACTGCAATATTTTTAACTTTTAATATGTTTTCAATTGTAAAGAGTGTAAGAACAAAGTTAGGGTTATACAGGTAAGTTATTGCCCTAGCCATGAAACTACCTAATAACATGGCTTTTTAATTACCTTCAAAGTCTACGCACTTCCTGTTTATTTGATACACAACCTTTATAAAACAATTAAGAGTAAAGGAGCATTTATTTCCCCTTGATGTGGAATCAACAGATATTTTCATTCTGACATCAATGCTTTCTCACAGGTGAACAGACCTTGGAGACTTTGTTAGCACTGAAGGTCCAGATTAGACCGGACAGATCTTGGAGACTATGTTAACATTGAAGGTCTGGATTAGCCCAGACAGACCTTGGAGGCTATGTTAGCATTGAAGGTCTAGATTAGACCAGACAGACCTTGGAGACTATGTTAGCAGTGAAGGTCTAGATTAGCCCAGACAGACCTTGGAGACTATGTTAGCAGTGAAGGTCTAGATTAGCCCAGACAGACCTTGGAGACTATTTGGAGACTATGTTAGCAGTGAAGGTCTAGATTAGCCCAGACAGACCTTGGAGACTATGTTAACAGTGAAGGTCTAGATTAGCCCAGACAGACCTTGGAGGCTATGTTAGCATTGAAGGTCTAGATTATACCAGACAGATCTTGGAGACTATGTTAACAGTGAAGGTCTAGATTAGCCCAGACAGACATTGGAGGCTATGTTAGCATTGAAGGTCTAGATTATACCAGACAGATCTTGGAGACTAAGTTAGCATTGAAGGTATAGATTAGCCCAGACAGACCTTGGAGACTATGTTAACATTGAAGGTATAGATTAGCCCAGACAGACCTTGGAGACTATGTTAACATTGAAGGTCTAGATTAGCCCAGACAGACCTTGGAGGCTATGTTAGCATTGAAGGTCTAGATTAGACCAGACAGACCTTGGAGGCTATGTTAGCATTGAAGGTCTAGATTAGACCAGACAGATCTTGGAGACTATGTTAGCAGTGAAGGTATAGATTAGCCCAGACAGACCTTGGAGACTATGTTAATATTGATGGTCTAGATTAGACCAGACAGATCTTGGAGACTATGTTAGCATTGAAGGTATAGATTAGACCAGACAGACCTTGGAGACTATGTTAACATTGACGGTCTAGATAAGACCAGACAGACCTTGGAGACTATGTTACTATGTTAGCATTGAAGGTCTAGATTAGACCAGACAGACCTTGGAGACTATGTTAGCATTGAAGGTCTAGATTAGACCAGACAGACCTTGGAGGCTATGTTAGCATTGAAGTACTAGATTAGCCCAGACAGACCTTGGAGACTATGTTAGTATTGAATGTATAGATTAGACCAGACAGACCTTGGAGACTATGTTAACATTGAAGGTCTAGATTAGCCCAGACAGACCTTGGAGACTATGTTAGCATTGACGGTCTAGATTAGACCAGACAGTACAGACATTGGAGACTATGTTAGCATTGAAGGTCTATATTAGACCAGACAGACCTTGGAGTCTATGTTAGCATTGAAGGTCTAGATTAGACAAGACAGACCTTGAAAACTATGTTAACATTGAAGGTATAGATTAGCCCAGACAGACCTTGAAGACTATGTTAGCATTGATGTTGCCAAACCCATAGATCGCAATAGAATTGTCATAAGTGCGGAGAGGTGATGGCACATGTGCCATGAGAATGCGGTATGATTGCACAGGGCGCAAATAGAGCACAACTTTTTTCAAGTTTGTAATTTTTGGGACTTTTTCTCGCAGTGTGTTCATGTTCTTGTTTTCTGGTCGCTGTATGGTCGCAGATGGTCGATGTCCAGTCTGACGGGGCTTTAAGATGTTTTAAAGAGTTGTCTGCTGTAGAGGCAGGCATCAAATATCAGTGTCAGGAAGTAGGTTTAAAATACCCCCAAATACTATAAAACACCACAATTTACTGAATGTTTCACTAGAGAACTTTCCAAATATAATGTATGTGTTTTAGCTTATTTTCTTTATTTCATTACCTCGGAATTTTAGTCTATTTCCTGATATACAAATCTTTGAAATAAATCTAAATTGAAAATGAGAGAAAAAATGTTAAAGAAGTAAATCTGGTATATTTAAGTATTAACATGACAAAAAGAATTTATTGTGATAAGGAGAAATTAATCCTTAGGACCAAATTGTATCATTTTTGCACAATATTTTTGAAACCCTGCTTAATTTTGTCAGGTCCTCTATATCAAGGAAAGGATAACTAAACCTTAAGATTGTTGCCAAAGAAATTGACATCTGACACAGTAGAAACTTTGGGGCACCTGGTCTGTGTATAAAACTACTGCTTTCTATGCTTTATTTAGATTTCTCCAAATTGATAATACCTAGAAAAGGTCAGATATCTAATCCATGGCAACCTTTACACCTTCCCACATACAACAAAACTGCAGTGGACGATTTAAAAAAAACACCTTGGCAAACGGGTGAAAAATGTCAAATAATGTGAGTTAATTAATTAAATAGAGTTGAAAACAGTGTGGCAGGGGAAATTGCTCATTATGAGTAATTTAACCTTTTGTCACAATGTTTCAAAAGTTGTCTGCTGAAGAGGACTCAGAAATGCTGTATCAGTAAAGGGTAGGAGTAAAAATCATATTGGGAGCACCTATTCAGCATCTGAAAATTCACTAATTTCTGTTACAAATGTTCTTAGAACGGTTTTCATCAAACACCTTGAAATCATAGTCAGACTTGAAAATGTGAGGTAAGAAATTAATGACCTGCAAAAGTTTAAAGGTTCATACTGGCTTAGTGGCCTTGACTTAATCCTTTCCCTCATATAGACGCTTTCTGACGCCTCTGCAGCAGAAGGCTTTTTGAAAACATAGTGACAAAAGGAGAAATTGCTCAAAACAAGCAATTTCTCCTTTTGCCACAATGTTTTCAACTTTTAGTCAGAGGTTATCCATTCAATTATGGAGATTTTCTATTTTTTGACAAAATATGTTCAAAGTCGTCTGCTGCAAAATTGTTGTATGAGGGAAAGGGTTCAGCCTACTAAAAGTGAATACATAATTATGTAAGACTATTTACAGCCACTATGACCTTGACCTTTGCCATAGGTCTTAAATCCTTCCTTGACAACGATTGTTATGAAGAAATTCCAACCAAAGTGTTTGTGCTGTGACATCATGTTGAACATACAGTGGACTAATTATAGTAACTGTAATCTAGCTTTACCTAGGTTGGTGAAGTGCTCACCTCCAGATCAATTTGCTGTATCTGGGAGAAGGTAATTATAAAACTCAACCTACCTTCAATATTTCCAGCACCATTTTCTTTAAATCCGTTACTGTCTTCAATTGTCATTTGCTCTGCTAGATCGGAGAGACTAGAGTCAATTGAGCGATTGCCCTTGAAGGTGAGAGAGAGGCGACGCTTCAGTTTTTTCAGATTCATCATTTTGGTGAGGTGTTGTATGCCGTTCTGCCAGCGTCGTGGCACGGGCTGAATCACAACTGGGTATCCGGACGATGCACCCTGTAGAAAGCAAGTAAACATATAATAGTTAACCCACAAACAAGAAATCTGCAGCAGACGACTTTGAACATATTTTGTCAACAAATAGAAAATCTGTATAATTGAATGAATAACCAGGTTATTCATTCAATTATACAGATTTTCTATTTGTATGACTAAAAGTGAAAAACATTATGGAAAAAGGAGAAATTGCTCGTTTTGAGCAATTTCTTCTTTTGTCACTATGTTTTCAAAAAGGTGGTCTGCTGCAGAGGCATCAGAAAGCAACTATATCAGGGAAAGGGTTATAAGACATTACCAATATAGTTGAATAAACATGGAAATCATGTCTAGTAAGTCCTCTATTTCACACAGTGTTTCAAATCTGTATCAAATTCATAAATCTATTTTTTTCCATAATTTACATTCTGTTTTAAAGTAAAGTTTTAGAGCACTGACCAGAAGAAAAACTGTAAACATGTAATGTATTTAACTATATTTGTTATTGTATGTCAATCCGTTTGCTTGTACATGTCAATTAGAAATCTTGGAAATAAGGGATATAACTGTGAACTACACTGACAATATATTGAACCCATTTCTACAACAGTTATGCATGGAAATAAGGATTATAACTGTGAACTACACTGACAATATATTGAACCCATTTCTACAACAGTTATGCATGGAAACAGAGTTTGAATGTGCTCACAATTAACCTTTTCCCACATACAACAAATCTGAAGCAAACGACTTTAAATTGTGTCACAATGTTTTTCAAAAGTCGTCTGCTGCAGATGCGTCAAAATGCGACTATAGGTGGGAAAGGGTTAACAAACAGAAAATGGAACAAGCAAACAAATTTCAAAACGAGCAATTTCTCCTTTTAATACTTCAATCTATTCCAAATTCCAAATTGTGTATTCCAAACTTTGGAAATGTTACAGAAAAGTATACAAATTTTCCAAATGTTTCATTATTTTTCTATGACGTTTTCCAAGCAAACAACTGTTATTATACAATACTAAAGGTAAATGTAACAAAGAACTACTTTGCTCATTTAACTAAATACAAGTTAGGCATTGCATCCAAAAATTTACTTGAGCTATTAATTTCTTTGAACGATCAGTGGATTAATGAATGAACAATTATCAAACACTTTCCCACATATGACAAATCTGCAGCACATGACTTTAAAAACATCTAAGCAAAAATATAGAAAATATCTACTATTGAAAATTAAGTGTAAGTATTTGATACGGTTGAAAACATTGTTGCAAACGGAGAAATTGCTCTTCATGAGTAATTTCTCCATTTGCCACAATGTTTTCAAAAGTCGTCTGTTGCAGACTGGTGTCAGAAAGCATCTGTATGTGGGAAAGGGTTTTTAAGTAGAATCCATTGTAACAAAAGGAGTAAATTGGTCACAATAAGCAATTTCTCCTTTATCCACCATGTTTTCAATGCACTTAATTTATCATACTTTGATTTACACAGATTTTTTCATTTTCATATGTGTTCAAAGTCTTCTGCTGCAGTTTTGTTGTATGTGGGAAAGGGTTGAACAAAATATTTGAGTCCACTGTTCTCATCCTCGGTACCCAGGCTATTCATAACATATAAGATACCCTGGGAAAATTGGCTAGCGAAACTTTGTAAAGCATGCACCACGATTTCTTCTGTAACTACACTGTAATTTTCGTATCGCATGAGGTTTGTGTCATGCGGCCAATCAAGTGGCTGCATTTCACCTCATAAATTATTCATGAGTACGAGATTTTTACAGCCAATTTGCCCAGGGTATCATATAGTTTATGAATAGTCTGGGTACCGAGGATGACTGTTCTATGAATGTAGTGAATATTGCTTTTTCACAGGTCCATCCTATCATTCTATATTGACTGAAACATAAGTACTTTATTACTTAGCACATGTATCAGTATGATATTCAGTTTTTATATAATTTATAGACCACAAAGTAACTCAAAATATTCAACGTAAATTTTTCATCAAATAGCTTAACACTTTTCCACATATTGACGCTTTCTGATGCCTCTGCAGCAGACGACTTTTGAACTTTTTGACAAGAGCAATTTCTCCTTTTGCCACAATACTTTAAAGTCTATTTTCAAATAATTATTAATGTACTTCCATTGCCACAAAGTTTTTAAATCTATCTATTAATCATTCTTCCATTTGTAGAGATTATCCACATTTTTGTGGAATATTTTCAAAGACGTCTGCTGCAGATTTGTTGTATGTGGGAAAAAGTGTGTATTTTTTTATTGTTAGAGAAGTTGATTTGTATCCATAATGATTACACACTGCTTATCTACATGTAATCTGAAAATAGCTACATATACAGAAAGGGGTAACATCAAGTGTGTGTGCGAGTGCATACTTATTTTGACAATAGTGAAACTGCTTATCATGAGAAAAGTCTTCTTATTCCACAATGATTTCAACTCTATTCAGTAATTGCACTTCAATATGTAGAGATTCACCATATTTTTGCCAACAGATAGTTTTTCACAAAACTAACTTAACTAAAGCTAAACTACTATTTTTACCTGGACCTCGCCCGGAGAATATTTCTGGTCTATATCCACCATCATGAAGCTTCCTGTTTTATTTGTTTTTAATAAATCACTCTGTTTGAAATCCAAAACGGTTTTGAACAGCACATGGTCAAATTTCACATATTCTATCCTTTTGTGAAAGCTTGAATTGTCTATGATATATTGTACAAGTCATAAGGCTCCCTTGTATATCATCAACACCAATGTCTAATAGCAACAGAATCTGGTATCACAATAAAAGATGGTTCAAATTTTTATTTTAACTATTTGCAACCCTGTTTCTTATACTGACCTGTTTTAGTGGCCATTAGATGACTTTTTACCCTTTCCAATAATGGTAAGACATTTTTATGCATCTGAAGCAGACAAATTTTGAAAACTTGACATGAGCAATATTTCTTTATGCCACAATATTTTCAATTATAATTACCACATAATTATAAATTTAGAGGCATCAGTAAGCATATGAGGCAAAGGGCTGAGAGGATAAATTCCCCGATAAGCATAAATCTTATATTTACATGAGAAAGTTCAGAGACAAAAACACCTGACATCTTAATAATTACTCTCTTTAACTGGATCCATAGTAATTTCACTTGATTTATGCTTCAAATGTAATAGTAAATCTTTTCCAAAAAGAACTGATTTCTTTCCGAAATTAATTTCACAATAAATGAGCCAAGTCCGTTGTGAAATTAAGGTAAAAGTTAGCATTTCTGAAAAGTGTAGGTTCAAATCTAAGTATCTACTCATTTCTGAAAAGTGTAGGTTCAGATCTAAGTATCTATTCATTTCTGAAAAGTGTCGGTTCAGATCTAAGTATCTACTCATTTCTGTAAAGTGTAGGTTTAGATCTAAGTATCTCCTCATTTCTGAAAAGTGTAGGTTCAGATCTAAGCATCTAATCCTTTCTGAAAAGTGTAGGTTCAGATCTCAGTATCGAATCAGTCTTTTTAGAATCTATACAAGATGATAAAAGCTTCTACCAAGCTTGTGTAAGTAACATGTGAACAGTGTCCATCTTGGTCAGGCTGTGAGGATGCAGCACAGAGGATCTGATTCTATACACTCATCATAGGGGACACATAATACACGTGACATCAAATTTGCCTAACATAACGACAACTAGTTTTGAAGTCTTATGATACCTATGGAGAGATTTGATATTGTTAACCCTTTCCCACCTGGAGACGCATTTTTACGCATCTGCAGCAGACGACTTTTGAAAACATGGTGACAAAAGGAAAAATTGCTCAAAACAAGCAATTTCTCCCTTTGCCACAATGTTTTCAACTTTTCTCAGTAATTATATATACTTACAATTATAGAGATTTACCATATTTTTTAGTAGACATTTTCAAAGTCGTCTGCTGCAGATTTGTTGTATGTTGGAAAGGGTTAAAGTGTCATTTAAGATATTTCCAAAAAGGATAATTTAAGTTGGAAAAAAATTGGAAATGAGCAAATTTTCCATTTTGTACTTGTGTTTTAATTAACTCTTTACAGAAATCAACTTCTATTTATTAAGATTACTCGTTTATCCTCGACAGAAGATACGAGCGGCAACAAGCAAAAAGCTACACATGCAAACGTTGAAGACTCAGATGAGTTCATTTACATTAACCCTTTCCCCCATATAGAAGCTTTCTGTCGCCTCTGCAGCAGACAGCTTTTGAAAACATTGTGGCAAAAGGAGAAATTGCTTGTTTTGAGCACTTTTAGTCATTTCATATCCATTCAATTATAGAGATTTTCCATTCTTTGACAAAATATGTTCAAAGTCGTCTGCTGCAGATTTGTCATATGTGGGAAAGGGTTGAGATGAATGATGGATGTCAATTCTGATGAAAACAACTGTTGTTCAACTAGTTTTCCTTTCTACATCTCATTTATATGGTTCCATAAAATAAAGAGCTAATAGAGATCTGGTTTTTCCCCAACGTACATCATTCAACCCTTACCCGCATACAGCAAATCTACAGCAGACGTCTTTAGGAATGTCTATAGACAAAATCTCCATAAATGAAAGTATAGTTGTTGAACAGAGTTTTTAAAACATTGTGACAAAAAGGAAAATGCTCGTTATGAACAATATCTCATACTGCAACAATATTTTTAAAAATTGTCTGCAGCAGATAAAACAAAGTTTGGTGGCAAGTGGGGAAGGGTTAAACTGTTGTGACAATGGTTTGGCATTAATCCTTTCCCTCAATTAGACGCTTTCTGACGCCTCAGCAGCAGACAGCTTTTTGAAAACATAGTGACAAAAGAAGAAATTGCTCAAAATGAGCAATGTCTCCTTTTGCCACAATGTTTTCCACTTTTAGTCATAGGTTATCCATTCAATTATAGAGATTTTCTATTTTTTGACAAAATATGTTCAAAGTCGTCTGCAGCAGAATTGTCGTATGAGGGAGAGGCATTAAACCTTCAATCTCTCAGACGGAAGTAATCTGGCATAATTGATGGAACAAACAATTCTATCCCTAATATGGAAGTAAGACTCTTAGTGAGGCCATGATAAAATCCAGTGCATATCATAATCATTTATGAAGAATGAATCAATTTTAGATTTGCAAAAGCTTTTTACTAATGAAGGTTTTCAAGCCAAACAATTAAATTATCCGTTATTTAGCACTATCTGCTTTTGCAATGACAACTGGTATTTTTAATTACTGAATTCATGTGGATTTTACTTAGTTTTCAACCATATTTCAGTCATATCAATAAAGTGTGCACAAATCCATAATCCTCGGATGATTTAAACCAGTAAAAAGCACTACAACTTGACTGCCTTGAATATTATATGGATAATTCATATTAGAACATATCCCCTTTTTATCATAGCAGTAACATCTGTGTAAGTAATTG
The DNA here is from genome assembly GCA_031761405.1 of Serripes groenlandicus. Lineage (NCBI taxonomy): Eukaryota > Metazoa > Mollusca > Bivalvia > Cardiida > Cardiidae > Serripes > Serripes groenlandicus. The sequence continues at coordinate 73,549,105 of JASEVX010000007.1, read as the reverse complement.
TTTTCACATAGTGTTTTAAACAACGCTGCTTTCAACATTATTTCAGTAATATCATGCCATTTTTAAGTTTTCATTATACATAAATATAACTATTTTATGGAAAACAAGTCATGTAGTATTACAAGCAATACAGAAGTCCCCCGACGGTCAACAAATTATAAGTTGAAAAAGGCACATTATTCTGTCAAATCTCACTTTAGAGAGTTATGCCCCTTGACATACATTGTCTTCTAATGGTCCAGATTAAATTTGTAAAGTTCTCGAGTTGTAATCAAGGAACTGCAGAACAAATTCTTCATGTCTGATATTGACCTTAGGTTGATTGATTGATTGATTGGGGTTTAACGCCGTTTTTAACAATTTCTCAATCATATCACGGCGGCCAGTTCACCTACTCATGTGTTTCCTGGTTTTCTCAACATTGACCTTAGGAGTAAGTGACTGGTTATTGTGCAAGACACATCATATTGCTATGAAGAATAATTGCGTGAAGTAATATCAAAATCCATTCAAGTATGTGGAAGACACAGCCCAGACACGTCAAAATAGCCTGAGAATACTTGAGCCAAAAGTGTGACCTCGACCTTGAGAGCATCTGTCTGGTTGTTGTGAATGACATATATCATCTTGTTAAGGAAAATAATTGTTTTTCCCTATGCTTCAATATTTTCAAGGTAGACAACTTTATAACAAGAGGCCAAAGAGGGCAAATCACTCTACTGCCAATGGGAAAAAATTAAACCAATCAAATTAAGTTTTTTTCTTTTGGTTGCCATGGAAACCAGAATTATGCACGAATCAAAAAGATTTGAAGAAATTTCGGTGATTTTATTGAGAAGATGCTTTTCTGTGCAGTTTCATCCCAATTGACCCACTGGTTACAGAGGAAAAGATGTTGAAATAAGGACACAAGCATGAGGACAATTCGACATGACATAAACTCAACTGGCTAATGAGGCAAGCACTAAGGCGTTACTGATATGGGAAATTGGGCATAAATACCAGTTGGGCTACATTTTCATATTTCTGTCAGAACTAACATCCAAGAATCTTTTACACATATCAGGTATTCATACAGCAAAGGCTCCCTTGAGACAGTCTCGAAGCCCTGGTGCCTGTCTATGTCTTCAGTGTTCACATTATGCAATAAAACCCCTTTTTGTCTGTTTCTGCTCATTTGGATGAAAGGCCGCAGTAATCTTTAGTTTAACTTATTTACTTTACATCCAATTAGACTTAATGTCTGTTGCTTTAAAGCTTCAAGCTTAACCCTTTACCCCATACTACAAGTTGTCAAAACATTATGTGGGCATTATGTAGAAAACCTTGGATAACTAAGCTGAACATAATGGTAAAAGGAACAAGAGGGCCAAGAGGCCCTGGATCACTCACCTGAGAATGGGCTATTTAAGACTTAACTCTTTCAGCGCCAATGGCAATATGAGGTTTTTGTCTGGCGGCAATGTTTGTTGACTGGAGGCATTTTCTGACAAAGCTTATTGATTTTTAACGGTTTGTTACAAAGAAGTTTTAATACTTCTCAACACAACTGTAAATGAAATTATGTGCGTGTTCTATACTAATTGATTTGGACTAGAGTTGAAGCCTAGTTTTTATGTTGGCAAGATATATTCAAGACAAACAATCTGACAAATATTCATCAATATCAAGTAAATAATGTGACTTCTGTAGTGTAGTGTCCAATTAAATGCTTTTTCTTAAATGTTATCAAATGACCTAGTTTTTGACCTGACATTTCCCATATTCGAACTTGGCCTAGACATCATCAAGACAAACTTTCTGACAAAGTTTAATGCTGCTTAAGTAAACAAGAGGGCCATGATGGCCCTGGATCGCTCACCTTAATTATACAATGTACTGCAATGCAAAACACATCAAGACAATTATTCTGAATGCAACCTCCACAGTGTTAACAATATTTTCCTTCATTTGGCCTAGAGATCTGTATTTTTTTTACCTGATATGAGCCATGTTCCAACATGGACTAGATATCATCAAGACAACATTCTGACAAAGTTTCAACTTGCTCAAAGTAAAAATGCGGCCTCCGGAGTTTGAACAATATTTTCCTTTATTGACCTAGTTTCTGATCCAATATGATCCCTATTCGAACTTGACCTAGATATAATTCAGACAAACATTCTGACCAAATTTCAAGATGCTGAAGCAAAAAATGTGGCATCCAAAGTATTCACAAGATTTTTCTTCAATTTGATCTAGTGACCTAGTTTTTGACCCAGCATGACCCATATTCTAACTTGGCCTACATATCATCAAGAAAAACATTCTGATAAAGTTTCATCATGCTGAAATTAAAAATGCAGTATCCAGAGTGTTAACAAGATTACCCTTCAATTTGGCCTAGTGACCTAGTTTTTAACCAAGCATGACCCATATCCGAACCTAGTTATCATTCAGACAAACATTCTGTCTAAATTTCAAGCTGCTGAAGCAAAAATAGGGCATCCAAAGTGTTAACAAGATTTTACCAGGTTTTTGACCCGGCATGACCCATATTCTAACTTGGCCTACATATCATTCAGCTCATCATTCTGACAAAATTTCAAGCCCCTGAAGCAAAACATGCGGCTCCTACAGAGTTAACAAGATTTTCCCTCAATTTGGCCTAGTGACCTAGTTTCTGATCCAATATGACCCATATTTAAACTTGACCTAGATATCTTTAATATAAACATTCTGACTAAATTTCAAGCTGCTGAAGCAAAAAATGCGGCATCCAAAGTGTTAACAAGATTTTCCTTCATATTGGCCTAGTGACCTAGTTTTTGACCCGGCATGACCCATATTCAAACTTGGCCTAGATATCATTCAGCTCAACATTCTGAACAAATTTCAAGCCACTGAAGCAAAACATGCAGCTTCAACAGAGCTTACAAGATTTTCCCTCAATTTGGCCTAGTGACCTAGTTTCTGACCCAATATGACCCATATTTGAACTTGACCTAGATAACTTTAAGACAAACATTTTGAGCAAAAAATGCGGCATCCAAAGTGTTAACAAGATTTTCCTTCAATTTGACCTAGTGACCTAGTTTTTGACCCGGCATAACCCATATTCGAATTTGACCTAGATATTTTTAAGACAAACATTCTGACAAAATTTCAAACTGCTGAAGCAAAAATTGCGGCCTCTGGAGTGTTAACAAGATTTTCCTTCAATTTGACCTAGTGACCTACTTTTTGACCCGACATGACCAATGTTCGAACTTGACCTACATATCATCAAGACAAACATTCTGATAAAGTTTCAACATGCTCAAGTTGAAAATGTGGCCTCCAGAGTGTTAACAAGATTTCCCTTCAATTCGACCTAGTGACCTAGTTTTTGACCTCATATGGCCCAGTTTCGAACTTGTCCAAGATTTTATGGAGATGAACGTTCTGATAAACTTTCATGAAGATTGGATGCAAAATGTAGCCCGTAGAGTGTTAACAAGCTCAAATGTTGACGACGCACGACACACGACGGACGGACGCCGGACAAAATGTGATCCCAATAGCTCACCTTGCACTTCGTGCATAGGTGAGCTAAAAATGCGATCTCTATAGTGTTAACAAGATCTTTCTACAATATGGCCAAGTGACCTAGTTTTTGATCTGACCAGACCCATATTCGAAATTAGCTTAGATATCATCAAGACAAATATTCTGACATAGTTTCAACATGCTCAAGCCCAAAAATGTGGCTTTCAGAGTGTTAACAAGATTTTCCTTAAATTTGGCCTAGTGACCTAGTTGTTGACCCAATATGACCTATATTTCAACTTAGCCTAGATATCACTAAGACAAATATTCTAGTAAAGTTTCAACATGTTCAGGTTAAAAACACAGCTTCCAGAGTGTTAACAAGATTTTCCTTCAATTTGGCCTAGTGACCTAGTTTTTGACCCAACATGACCTATATTCTAGATTTGATGGAGATGTATGTTCTGATAAATTTCATGAAGATTGGATGCAAAATGTTGCCTCTAGAGTGTTAACAAGCAAATGTTGACGACAAACGACGGACAAAAGGCGATCACAAAAACTCACCTTGGGAATCTTATGATGCATGGTTTCTCTTTTTGATCTTTGACCTCTAAGTGACCTTTAAGGTACAGGCCTGGGTCTTTTGGGCGACACTTCACCTGATCATGGTGAACATGTGTGCCCATAAACTAGGGAATTCTATGATGCATGGTTGAGATGTGGGCTGGACAAGGTAGTCCTATCAAACAGTACACATTTTGACCTTTGACCTCTAAGAATGACCTTGACATTTGAGGTACAGGCCTGGCTATTGTGCGCCACACGCCGCCTCATCATGGTCAACGTTTGTGCCAAGTTTCTTGGAAATCCTGGTTAAGATACGCCCCTAACAAGGTTCAGTAGGACTCACGGAGCCACACATGTACATTCACCGATCTGCCATTGTGACAGCTATGTCGAGCTCACCGCAAGCAAAAGCAGGCTTGACAAAAATTGTGTAAAATGTTTCCAAAAGTTGTCTGCTGCAGTTGCTTCAAAATGCATAAGCATGAGGGAAAGGGCTAATGATAATCAGAAATGTAAACAGAAGGAAATTGCTAAGAGTTGTTTCACTTCCTGAAGTGTAAGAAGCATGTTTACTAACAAATCAATTGGAACATAACTCTATGAGTACTTAAAGAGCAATATCTACTTGGTAAACAAGTTCATAAAATCACCATTTACTGCTTTTCACCCTTTTCCTCCAGTAAAATAGCCTGTAGATATGTCTACACTTTGAAGCTGGTAACTTTTGAAAGTTCTTTTATTTGATAGATTGATCTGGGTTTAAAATTGTTTTCGAGCAAGTTCACCGACCTGCTATTGCTTGCAATTTTATAATGCAGACCCTTGTTGATGCATCTGCAGCAGACTATTGACTGTTACAGATTTGTTGCATAATAAAGAGTTAAGATCTCAAAATAACTCATGGCAACTGACTTAAACTTTTGAACCTACTGACAGATTCAAAACAAGCAATTTCTCCTTTTGCCACAACGTTTTCCACTTTTAGTAATAGGTTATCCATTCAATTATAGAGATTTTCTATTTTTTGACAAAATATGTTTAAAGTCGTCTGCAGCAGAATTGTCGTATGAGGGAAAGGGTTAAGTGTAGCATATGAGTTTTGAAAACTTACTCATAATGGGCAACTTCTCCTTATGTATTTATTCAATAAATTGTGTTTTCATCTAAAGAAAGTTTCCAAATTTTTTGATAAAATTGTTTCCAAAGTTGACAGCTGCAAATCTAGACAACAAGAGGGCCATGATGGCCCTTGAATCGCTCACCTGATTTTTTTTTTTTTTTTCACTTTAGCTATATAAGCCTCGCCCCCTGGCAGCCAGTTTCCGACCAATCAACTTGGCTTGAAGGAATCTGATAGAGGGTCACCCTAGGAACATTTCTACAAAATTATTTGAAAATCGGCCAGATACTTTTGGAGGAGATGATTTTTTAAGTTTTCACTATAGCCATATAATGCAAAATAGCCCTGCCTACTGGCGGCCATGTTTTTTGACCAATCAACATGGCTTGAAGGAATCTGAAAGTGGGTCATCCAAGGAACATTTCTACAAAATTATTTGAAAATCGGGCCGACACTTTTGGAGAAGAAGATTTTTTAAGTTTGCACTATAGCCATATAAGGCAAAATAGCCCCCCCCCCCGCCCCATGGCGGCCATGTTTTTCGACCAATCAACATGGCTTGAAGGAATCTGGTAGAGGCTCATCCAAGGAACATTTCTACAAAATTATTTGAAAATCTGCCTACCAGTTTGGGAGAAGAAGAATTTTGAAGTTTTTTTCGTTTCGTTGCCATGGAAACCAGAATTCTGCATGGATCCCTAAAATTTGAAGGAATTCTTGTGAGGTCATTAAGAGGATGCTTTCTGTGAAGTTTCATCCCAATTGACCCACTGGTTACTGAGGAGAAGATGTTGAAGATTTTTTAAGTTTTCACTATAGCCATATAAGGCAAAATAGCCCCGCCCCCCCTGGCAGCCATGTTTTTCGACCAATCAACATGGCTTGAGGGAATCTGATAGAGGGTCACCCAAGGAACATTTCTACAAAATTATTTGAAAATCGGCCTTACACTTTCGGAGGAGAAGATTTTTTAAGTTTTCACTATAGCCATATAAGGCAAAATAGCCCCGCCCCCCCCTGGCGGCCATGTTTTTCGACCAATCAACACGGCTTGAAGGAATCTGATACAGGGTCATCCAAGGAACATTTCTACAAAATTATTTGAAAATCTGCCAACCAATTTGGGAGAAGAAGAATTTTGAAGTTTTTTCGGTTTCGTTGCCATGGAAACCAGAATTTTGCATGGATCCCAAAAATTTGAAGGAATTCTGGTGAGGTCAATGAGAGGATGCTTTCTGTGAAGTTTCATCCAAATTGACCCACTGGTTACTGAGGAGAAGAAGTTGACGCACAACGCACGACGGACGACGGACGCCGGACAAAAGGCGATCACAATAACTCACCTTGAGCAAAGCTCAGGTGAGCTAAAAATGTGGAAAAGCTCTATAATTAAGGGTATAAATACTGAACAAAATGAAAACAATTTGTGGCGATAAATTGGCGGTAATTGCTTGTTCTGGGCAGTTGCTCCTTTTGCCACGATAATTTCAATGTTATCTGGTCCAGATGCATCAAAATGTGTATATATGTGGGAATGAGTTACAGCTCCCAGTATGGTTTTTGAACTGCTCTAATAAAAGCAGAAGTTAATAATCAATAGTAACTGTTGTTTTCCTTCTCCCAAGTTACACTTTAACTGTTGCCTGATACAACATTTTACGAGTTCTGCTTTGAAAAAACATCTAATGCAAAACTTGTGAAATTTGCAAAATTGGAGAGTATAATTCAGGAACAAAATAAAGTCTATGTTCTTCTGCAACAAAAAGGAGGAAAAAGGAGAAATTATTCAAAAAAAGATCTACAGTGTACTTTTTTATTGCGCAATTACAAAAACAAGATTGCCATCACCAAAAAAACATCTCTATGACAAAATTGCAATCTGATAACTGGTTATAAGACTGATGTGTTGTCATACAAATACTACTATTATTATCATTATCATCATTATTCTTACCAATGGGAAAAATGGAGAAATATTTCTATCATTGTTTAAACTTGCAAAATGCAAAACTTGGGAAATGTGCAAATCTGGAGAGTCATTATATTTCATGAACAAAAATGTTCTACTTTAAAATATGGAAATTCACTGTAGATAAAAGAACAATAATTAAATCATATTGAAAACATTCAGGCAAAGGATGAATTATGAGCAATTTCTTCTATTGCCATAACGTTTTCAAAAGTCATCTGCTGCAGAGACATTAGAAAATGTAATGTAATATGCTGGGAAGGTAAAAATCTTCTCTATGACAAAATTGCAATTTAATAACTGGTTATAAGAATGATGGGTCATGCTAATACTATTATTATTATCATTATTCTTAACTCTTTCCCACATAAAGACGCTTTCTGATGCCTTTACAGCAGATGACTTTTTGAAAACATAGTGACAAAAGGAGAAATTGCTCGTTTTGAGCAAATTATTTCTCCTTTTGACACAATGTTTCCCACTTTTAGCCATAGGTTATCCATTCAATTAAAGAGATTTTCTATTTTTTGACAAAATACGTTCAAAGTCGTCTGCTGCAGTATTGTCGTATGAGGGAAAGGGTTACCAATGGAAATATGGAGAAATATTTCTATCAATGTTTAACCCTTTCCCACATACAGACGCTCTCTGACGTCTCTGCAGCAGATGACTTTTAAAAACATTATGGCAAAAGGATATTATGTTATAAATTTATAACTTAAACAAGAGGGCCATGAAGCCCTGGATCGCTCACCTGAGAATGGGCTATTTAAGACTTAACTCTTTCAGCGCCAATGGCAATATGAGGTTTTTGCCTGATGGCAAAGTTTGTTGACTGGAAGCATTTTCTGACAAAGCTTATTGATTTTTAACGGTTTGTTACAAAGAAGTGTTAATACTTCTCAACATAACATTAAACGAAATTATGTGCGTGTTCTACACTAATTGATTTGGTCTAGGGATGAAGCTTATTTTGTCATAGACATTATTTGCCAGGTTAACACGACCTGCCTTTCTTTTCATTTTATCTCATTTCTTGTCGCGGTCTCTATAGTTTTAACAAGATTTTTCTACAATATGGCCTAGTGACCTAGTTTAGGACTGGACATGACCCATATTCAAGCTAAGCCTTAAGGTATCATCAAGATAAACATTTTGACAAAGTTTCAACATGCTCAAGCCCAAAATGCACCTTCCAGAGTGTTAAAAAGATTTTCCTTCAATTTGACCTAGTGCCCTAGTTTTTGACCCCACATGACCCATATTCATACTTGGTCTAGATATCATCAAGAAAAACTTTCTGACAAAATTCCAAGCTGCCATATCTATAGTGTTATTGTTAACAAGATTGTTCTACAATTTGGCCTAGTGACCTAGTTTTCAACCTGACCGTCTGCTTCAGAGGCGTCAGAAAGCGTCTATATGAGGGAAAGGGTTATCCCTTGCCCATATAGAGATGCTTTTTGATTCCTTTGCAGGAGGTGACTTTTGAAAAGGATGCCACAATGTTTTCAACTTTATATAATTTATATATTGAAATCTCATTTTATGGGAATTTTTAAAGTTTTGCAACTTCTAGGAAACTTCTGATTTTGTCTGCAGCAGAGACTTCGAAAATATCTGGGCAAAAAATTAGAAATCTCCATAAATAATTAAAGTTGAAAACATTATTCCATACACATTTCAGCTGATGACTTTTGAAAACACCTTTATTGGCAATTTCTGCTTTTACAACAATGTTTACAACTCTATCCAACAAATATACTTTCAAAGATTTTAGAAATGTTCTATATATTTGTTAAGATGTTTTCAACCTTGTCTTCTTCAGATTTGTTGTATGTGGGAAATACCTAATTCTTTCAGCGCCAATGGCAATATTGAGGTTGCAAACAATACAGATTCAGGTGAGTCAGCCTTAAACAAGCTGTCTCAGCTGAACTCAGTATTGTTTGCCTTTTAGTTATCCAAAAATTCCAAAACTCTTATAACATGAAAAAAGAGCCGCCATAAGACAGCGCTCTTGGGTTATTCCACAGCTCATTAGTTACTGAGACATGGACTCTAATGTAGTTGCATGCAAAACTTTAACCAGATTTTTTAAGTAAAGTTATAAAGGACAATAATTTGCATTATATGTTAGATACAGTTATTTAACTGGAATATTTACATAGGCGTGATGGTTGGGAAGGGTTTAGCAAAGTTTCAATGCAATGCATCAATTAGTTACTGAGATATGGACTCTCAATGTAGTTGCATGCATAACTTTAACCAGAATTTCCAAGTGCAAAAGGGACATAACTTGCATTATTATTTGGTTATTTAAATAGGTGTCATAGAAGCATTGTAGAAAGTTTCAATGCAATACATACAGTAGCAACTGAGCTATGGTGAAATATGTGTACTTGCATACAAAACCTTTCCGAGGTGTGGCACTGACCGGACACCAGGGTGAGTACCATAGCTCACAAATTCTTCAAATAGTCGCTCACATATTCTTCGAATAGTCAAGCTAAAAATGAAGTGGCTTGAATTTGAACATGGAATAGTCTACTTCAGGAAATTCAGCGCCAAAAGATTACAACAGGCTGTGTGTACCTATATAGATTACAGTCTTTCTCAAACAAACAAATTGACCAACAAGACAAACTGAGACATAATTCCACCAATAATGACTGTGTTGATTGTCACACTCCCATTGATCGATCCATGACGTTTGTCTGCCTAGTTAGTATTACCTCTTTCACTCATGCGAATATCTGCATCGATTAGTGTAAAGCTAGATCCAGATCAACCTACACATCCATGAAATCTAACCTCGATTTGTGTATAGCTAGATCAAGATTAACCTACACATCCATGAAATCTAACCTCGATTTGTGTATAGCTAGATCCAGATCAATCTACACATCCATGAAATCTAACCTCGATTTGTGTATAGCTAGATCAAGAGTAACCTACACATCCATGAAATCTAACCTCGATTTGTGTATAGCTAGATCCAGATCAACCTACACATCCATGAAATCTAACCTCGATTTGTGTATAGCTAGATCCAGATCAACCTACACATCCATGAAATCTAACCTCGATTTGTGTATAGCTAGATCCAGATTAACCAACACATCCATGAAATATAACCTCGATTAGTGTAAAGCTAGATCCAGATTAACCAACACATCCATGAAATCGAACCTCGATTAGTGTATAGCTAGATCCAGATCAACTTACACATCCATGAAATCTAACCTCGATTAGTAAATAGCTGGATCCTGATCAACCTACACATCCATGTAATCTAACCTAGATTAGTGAATAGCTAGATCCAGATCAACCTACACATCCATGAAATCTAACCTTGATTAATGTAAAGCTAGATCCAGATTAACCTACACATCCATGTAATCTAACCTTGATTAGTAAATAGCTGGATCCTGATCAACCTACACATCCATGTAATCTAACCTAGATTAGTGAATAGCTAGATCCAGATCAACTTACACATCCATGTAATCTAACCTCAATTAGTGAATGGCTAGATCCAGATCAACCTAGTCCATGTGGATCAGTTTATTATAAGTGCACAGGCTGATCTATAAATCTCGTAACTCTGCAAAGGCTTATCTATAAATCCTGTAACTGTGCACAGGCTGATCTATAAATCTTGTAACTGTGCACAGGATGATCTATAAACTTCGTAACTGTGCACAGGTTGATCTATAAATCTCGTAACTCTGCAAAGGCTGATCTATAAATCGTGTAATTGTGTACAGGCTGATCTATAAATCTTGTAACTGTGCACAGGTTGATCTATAAACTTTGTAACTGTGCACAGGTTGATCTATAAATCTCGTAACTGTGCATAGGATGATCTATAAACCTTGTAACTGTGCACAGGCTGATCTATAAATCTTGTAACTGTGTACAGGCTGATCTATAAATCCAGTAGCTGTGCACAGGTTGATCTATAAATATTGTAACTGTGCACAGGTTGATCTATAAATCTTGTAACTGTGTACAGGCTGATCTATAAACTTGTAACTGTGCACAGGCTGATCTATAAATATTGTAACTGTGTACAGACTGATCTATACATCTTGTAACTGTGTACAGGCTGATCTATAAAACTTGTAACTGTGCAAATGCTGATCTATACATCTTGTAACTTAGTGCACAGGCTGATCTATAAATCTTGTAACTTAGTGCACAGGCTGATCTATAAATCTTGTAACTGTGTACAGGTTGATCTATAAATCTTGTAACTGTGCACATGCTGATCTATAAAACTTGTAACTGTGTACAGGTTGATCTATAAATCTTGTAACTGTGCACAGGTTGATCTATAAATCTTGTAACTGTGTACAGGCTGATCTATAAAACATGTAACTGTGCACATGCTGATCTATAAATCTTGTAACTGTGCACAGGCTGATCTATAAATCTTGTAACTGTGTACAGGTTGATCTATAAATCTTGTAACTGTGCACAGGTTGATCTATAAATCTTGTAACTGTGTACAGGCTGATCTATAAAACTTGTAACTGTGCACATGCTGATCTATAAAACTTGTAACTGTGCACAGGCTGATCTATAAATCTTGTAACTGTATACAGGTTGATTTATAAATCTTGTAACTGTGTACAGACTGCTCTATAAATCTCGTAACTGTATACAGGTTGATCTATAAATCTTGTAACTGTGTACAGACTGATCTTTAAATCTTGTAACTTGTGATCTGACTGCTGTAGATTTGTTGCTTGTAAAAAGGGATAATTTGGAAAAATATAAAACATTGATCACAAAGTTTATCTGTTAACATAAATGTTTCATTTGTCAGCCATTCATAATTATCAGAAGTTTGTATAGAAAATAAAATTAAAGGTACAATTCATTTTGAATAAGTACTCCCTTTACAATGATGTGTTCAAAACTAGCTGCACCAGAGTGAAAAGTCAGGGAGAAGCTAACCTTTTCATACCTGCAGAATCATTTAGTTTTATGTACAGCAGACAACTTTTGAAAACATTGTTGCTAAAGGAGAGACAGTGCTCCGTGAGCATTCTCCCCATTTGCCACAATGTTTTCACCTCTATTTAATTTATAGAGATTTTTCCATATTTTTGCCAATATTCCGGCTGAAGATTTGTTGCATGTGGGAAACGGTTCAGGAGTTATCTAAATTGTTCTTATAAAACCCTTCAAAATTTAAAAACCTGATAATTATGTTACTTTCACTCATTAAAATATCTTAGCCAGATGAATCTTAATGACTTACTCACAACAACTGGCAAATCAAGTCATTTCAGCCTAAACAACTTGCAGCTATCTGTAGTTTTTTATGTAGACAAGCAAGGTGCCAGAGGAAATTAGGCAAGACCGTTAAAGATAAGAAAAACATGCATGGCAAACGTCTGTGTGGCAGATAAGAAATCTGATAAGCAAATCATGCTTGTTACTCATCCAAACATCTCTGTTTGGGTTCTCTTTGTCCACAGGTTCCAGATACAGTTCAGAGGTCCGGATAAGGAGGGGGGGTATTCAGCTCTTTTTCCCCCAGTTTCTCTCTTATTATTAAGGCAAACCCTATGTTGTGTGTACTCAAAAGAATCGCCTCACCGAGACAATTCTTTTGAGTACCCACAACATATGGTTAGAGGGTCAAATAAGGAGTTTTGAGCATGAAAAACTCCCCCTTATCTAGAGCTCTGTAGATGTGATCTATATCATTCCCATCCCAAAGATCTACAGCTAATTTTAGATGATTCATAATTTAACCTTTACTCCTTTATACGGACATTGTTTGACTCTACGGAAGAAAACATTGCGGCAAAAAGAGGAATGGATTAGTTAGAGGAATTTCTCTTTTTTTCCCACTATATTTTTTTTCAATTTTGGATTGTCACTATGTTTTACATTTCAAAAGATCACGGTTTTCACTTTTGTCTGATGCAGTTATACGGATCCTTCCATTTTCACTGATTTAACCAAATCCCACATAAAGATGCATTTTAACATATATCTACAATAAATAAGAAACAGTACATGGGGCAATTTCTTGTTTTGCCACAATTTTTTCAATTAAATTCAATCATTTAACTTTTATTTAAAGAGATTTTCCATAATGTTTTCTTAATTGCTTTCAAAGTCAATTACTTTAGATTTGACGCATGTGGAAAATGGTTCAAATACAAAAAACCTTAGAGTATAACAGATGTGTTTTTGCAAGAGGCATGCCAAAAAAACCTTGACATATGACCGAATAAGCTTGCACTGCACTCAGTTCGATCTGCAGGAAATCTTTTGTTCGCCATTTAGTTGTAGAAATTACCTGGATTATCTTACTATTGTAGCTTTCAAAACCAATTTAACCCTTTCCCTCGTATAGATGCTTTCTGACGCCTCTGCAGCAGACAGCTTTTTGAAAACATAGTGACAAAAGAAGAAATTGCACAATACGTGCAATTTCTCCTTTTGTCACAATGTTTTCCACTTTTCATCATAGGTTATCCATTCAATTATAGATATTTTCTATATTTTGACAAAATATGTTCAAAGTCGTCTGCTGCAGAATTGTCGTATGAGGGAAAGGGTTAAAACATTTATGAATAACATTATATTTAACTGTCTGCCTGTTTGTTACAGGGACAAAAGTAAATTATCATAACTGTACAATCCTGATCAATGGAGATATATTTAACCTATTACAACATACGAGAAATCTAAATCTCATGACATTGAAAACATTTAGACAAAAATACCGAAACTCTCCATGAATGAAAGAATAATTTATGAATAGAACTAAAAACATTGTGGGAAAAGAAGAAATTTCTCATCATGAGCAATTCTCCTTTTGCCAGAATGCTTTCAAAAGTCTAATCCAGCAGATGAGTTAAAATACATCTGCATGAGGGAAAGGGTTAAAGCATTTTCAGCAAATGACTTCTGGAGATTGTGCGAAGATATTGTAAATACAGAATTCGATCCATAATCAATATCAACCATTTATCTTTTTCCAACCAAGTTTTTCATAAGTTGTTTTTATTAACACTTACCCACATAAAGAAGCCTTCTGACACATTTGCTGCAGACAACTTTTAGAAACATTGAGCATACTGAGCAATTTCTGCTTTTTTTCCCCCAATGTTTTAAAATTTATTCAATAACTGCTGTTCTTTCATAATTATAGAGAATTTCCAAATGTTTGCCTATATGTTTTCAAAGTTGTCTGCTGCAGATCTGCTGTATGTGAGAAACGGTTACGGAAAGGGCCGACTTTCACAACCAATGACACCTTATGTAACCATACTAAAATTAAGCAATTTATCCTTTTGCCACAAGGCTTTCAACTCTTTTCAATTATACTTGCATTTATAGAGATTTTTCCATAGTTTAGCTTAGATGTGGTCTGCTTATTATGTGTTGTATATAGGAAAGGGTTAAAACAGACGTTTGTTTACACACTTAACCCTTTCCTTCATATAGACACTTTCTGACGACGGCTTTTTGAAAACATAGTGACAAAAGAAGAAATTGCTCAAAACGAGCAATTTCTCGGACCTTTTGTCAAAATGTTTTCCACTTTTAGTCATAGGTAATCCATTCAATTATAGAGATTTTCTATGTTTTGCAAAATATGATCAAAGTCGTCTGCTGCAGAATTGTCGTATGAGAGAAAGGGTTAAAGGAATACGCTTGGCTGAGTCTAAACTATATCCCTTAATAGCCCTACAGTAATGCATCATTTTGATGTAATTAATTTTGTTTTATATGCTGTAACTACCAAGATATATGCTTTTAAAGTTTGTGTTTTCACGTCGTGTCGATCAGCTATGGGCGCCGCCATATTGGTCTATTTATAGCTTACTGTGACGTCATAACCCCTCATTGGTTTTTCACTATAGGTACAGATTAGAAAATTTTCAGATCGCCATCTTATCTATTAAACAGTCAAAACGTCGAATTGATAAACAAGAAAAAACGGGAGTCAAAACGTCGAAAAGGAAAATGTATAGAATAATTCTTATATATGCTGTTTTATAAAGTTTTACCGCACAATGTGATAAGACAATACTACAATTAAATAAAATATCTTTAGTCATATACGAAACGTACATTTTCGAAACTTTTCTGTCAATGCAATTATAAAGGAGAAATTAAATAAAAGGAATAAACAAGAACACATCAATGAATGATTAACTTTTAATTTTAGTTATAAACCGATTAAAGTAATGACGCCTTCTTAATATTTTCAAAGCTGCAACAAACATTACACATTTTTAATAATCGGTACGACAATATAAAGAACCATGCACTTATTACACATATAATATTCATAATTGCCACAGCAATTTATTTTTTAAAACTGCAACAAACAAATTCATTATGCCATCGCTTTATTCTTTTTATTTATTTACACAACTCTTATTGAATAGATCTATCACAATTAACTACAAACTGTTTATTTTACGGCATAGTATAAAGACAATATATTTTCCTTTTGACTATATATATATTCTCATTTTCGACGTTTTGACTCCCATTTTGTTCTTGTTTCTTAACTCGACGTTTTGACCGTCACCCTCTTATAATTATGGAGTACGAAGTAGACGAGATTATCGCATATAATTTTGAACCAGAGTATTCAGACATCGAACTTTTGGAAATGGAAAGGAATAATGACAAAATATGAAATTGCTCAAACATGGCAATTTCTCCTTTTGCAATCATGTTATCTATTATTAGTCATAGGTTTTCCATGCAATTATTGAGATTTTCTGCAGCAGACACTTTTTGCCAAAACGTTTTCAACTCTTTACATATATTATATCCTTCAACCCTTTCCCTAATATAGACAATTTCTGATGCCTCTGCAGCAGATGGCTTTATGAAAACATAGTGACAAAAGAATAAATTGAACAAAACATGCAATTACTCCTTTTGCCACAATATTTTCCACTTTTAGTCATAGGTTATACATTTAATTATAAAGATTTTCCATTTTTTTACAAAATATTACACAATCTGTTCAAAGTCGTCTGCTGCAGAATTGTAGTATGAGGAAAAAGGTTATTACAGGTTTACACAAAATTTGCTTAGATGTTTTCAAAGTGGTCGCCTTGAATTAAAATGGGGATATGCAGGAATGATTTTGATATTTATATGACTGTAAAAAAGAATGAAAATCAGGAGAAAGTAAAATATAACATTTATTGTTATTATCAACTGATTTATTTTTAATAAATTTTCTTGCTTATAAATGGCATTTCTTTTAATTACAAAAAAACTACAAAAATTTATGACCCATGCTGTGCAGAGGGTGGTGTGCTTGGACTGACCCTTGCATAACAAAAGAATACTATCATTGATTGACAGTACTTTATGGTTGGTCCCCTGCTGTGTGACCATCTGGCTGTGATGTACAGGCACACTAGTGTGTTTTATGACACTTTGATGTAATCTTATCAGCTTGTAAGTTACTTGATGATGATGATTTTGTTTGACAATTTTTATAATTTGAAGAAAACAAATGATTTATAAATAATAGTGATTCTCTATTCCAGTAAAACAGTGTTTCTTAACTGAAACTGTCCATATAATGGAATAATATTTATTGATAAAAATATCCTTTATTGAGAGTTTCTGTATTTTGGATTTTATAATTTCAAAGTCATATGCTGTAGATTATAAAGAATTATATTTTAATTTATGCTAATTGTTCTGTAGAACTAACCTTTTCTGTGATGATGCAGACTTCAAGATACAAATAACAATGGTGACAAAAGAAGAAACTTTACTTGAATTCTCTATATATATATATTATGATTTATGTTACAAGTTGCACACAGGGGATCAGGGTTTAAGTAAATGTATTGTAATTATATAAATTCAGATAAATCTTTTTAATTTTACTTTCTCATACTAGTTGTAAATAAATGATATAATAAGTATTAGTTTGGTCCTGTTTAGAAATTACCCTTTTTGACCAGTTTTATATTGATCACTGTCTGTAAATAACGGTGTAATATGCTAGCATATAAAACCTTTAACAGCTTTATGATTATACCAGGTACAAATTACTTTTGTCAAACATTGGAAAGAATTAATAACTGAACCTGGAGTTGGAACTGGTTGATTCACCACAGTATATTACAAAACAATACAATTATAATTTATATGTAATAGAGTGTCCCTGATTCTTCACACACTACCATATGTTTATAGTCACGAAATGTTTCAATCCGAAGTTTTCAATAAATTGAACAAAACATGCAATTACTCCTTTTGCCACAATATTTTCCACTTTTAGTCATAGGTTATACATTTAATTATAAAGATTTTCCATTTTTTTACAAAATATTACACAATCTGTTCAAAGTCGTCTGCTGCAGAATTGTAGTATGAGGAAAAAGGTTATTACAGGTTTACACAAAATTTGCTTAGATGTTTTCAAAGTGGTCGCCTTGAATTAAAATGGGGATATGCAGGAATGATTTTGATATTTATATGACTGTAAAAAAGAATGAAAATCAGGAGAAAGTAAAATATAACATTTATTGTTATTATCAACTGATTTATTTTTAATAAATTTTCTTGCTTATAAATGGCATTTCTTTTAATTACAAAAAAACTACAAAAATTTATGACCCATGCTGTGCAGAGGGTGGTGTGCTTGGACTGACCCTTGCATAACAAAAGAATACTATCATTGATTGACAGTACTTTATGGTTGGTCCCCTGCTGTGTGACCATCTGGCTGTGATGTACAGGCACACTAGTGTGTTTTATGACACTTTGATGTAATCTTATCAGCTTGTAAGTTACTTGATGATGATGATTTTGTTTGACAATTTTTATAATTTGAAGAAAACAAATGATTTATAAATAATAGTGATTCTCTATTCCAGTAAAACAGTGTTTCTTAACTGAAACTGTCCATATAATGGAATAATATTTATTGATAAAAATATCCTTTATTGAGAGTTTCTGTATTTTGGATTTTATAATTTCAAAGTCATATGCTGTAGATTATAAAGAATTATATTTTAATTTATGCTAATTGTTCTGTAGAACTAACCTTTTCTGTGATGATGCAGACTTCAAGATACAAATAACAATGGTGACAAAAGAAGAAACTTTACTTGAATTCTCTATATATATATATTATGATTTATGTTACAAGTTGCACACAGGGGATCAGGGTTTAAGTAAATGTATTGTAATTATATAAATTCAGATAAATCTTTTTAATTTTACTTTCTCATACTAGTTGTAAATAAATGATATAATAAGTATTAGTTTGGTCCTGTTTAGAAATTACCCTTTTTGACCAGTTTTATATTGATCACTGTCTGTAAATAACGGTGTAATATGCTAGCATATAAAACCTTTAACAGCTTTATGATTATACCAGGTACAAATTACTTTTGTCAAACATTGGAAAGAATTAATAACTGAACCTGGAGTTGGAACTGGTTGATTCACCACAGTATATTACAAAACAATACAATTATAATTTATATGTAATAGAGTGTCCCTGATTCTTCACACACTACCATATGTTTATAGTCACGAAATGTTTCAATCCGAAGTTTTCCATTTTTCAAAATTGTCAATCCATTTTTTGCACAATTTTCTCTCTTCAATTCCCTTTTCAGGTTTCGGAAACCGAAAGAAGCTTTTCTTGCCATTTCCCTGTCTGTTTGTGCAGTGAATTGCCTGGCACTGAGGCATTGTTCATTCGCTTGTACAAATTCCAGTAACAAAACTGTATGGTTTTCGTAACACTACCCCACCCACAATATCCTTCACGAAGGGGTCATGATTTAGTCGATTTAGTACACTACAGAAACAAATATATGCACCAAGAACTCTTATTTGAGCAAGTAATTTTACGTTAAAGTATTTCACAAACTATTGTGAATTCTTTTTATAGTTACGATGTTTAAGTTTTAATTTCGACCACCGGCTATGTGTATACTTTACTGTGTGATAAATGAACCGATGAGGGGTTATGACGTCACGATTCTTATCAGAATGTCTCGCGATCGACTGATAAGCAAACAATGGCCGCGCCCATTACCGGAACCGAAAAGCACTTTTAGTCGTCTTAAAATTGCAATTTCTTGATTATAAGGTGTTTGTTAATGAAATGCATCTAAAATAAATTTAGTTGAGATCGATATCTTTCATATCAAAGCGGGTTGTTTTCAGCCGAGCGTTGTCCTTTAAAGCAAGCAACTTTTGAAAAACTTTACTTTTCATCTTTACTTATCTAACAACTATCCTTCCAATTTTGCCACACATAATATATTGTTTTTATCCAAAGTTCTAATGGCTAATGGTAAAAGACTGAATACATCCTATCCGGTAAATGGTTAAAAGGTTGAAAGCATTATACTTATTAACCCTTTCCCTCATACGACAAATCTGCAGCAGACGACTTTGAACATATTTTGTCAAAAAATAGAAAATCTCTATAATTGAATGGATAACCTACGACTAAAAGTGGAAAACATTGTGGCAAAAGGAGAAATTGCTCGTTTTGAGCAATTTCTTCTTTTGACACTTATGTTTTCAAAAAGCCGCCTGCTTCAGAGACCTCAGAAAGCATATATATGCGGGGAAGGGTTAAATAGACATTTATATGATATTAATAAATCTTTGCTTGATACAGAAAACATTTCTGTTACAACTGAAGCAGATGACTTTTAAAACAAAGCGGAAAAAGGAGAAAATTGCTCAAAAGGAAAGAGTTCCCAGTTTCCAAAAATGATGTTAACCCTTCCCCATATAAAACAAAACCGAAGCAGACGACTTTGAAAACAAGTAGCAAAATATTGGAACTCAACAAATGATAATATAACTAATCATTGAACAGTCTCAGTTAAAAACATTGTGGCAAAGCAATTTCTTCTTTAGTCTCTTTATTTTCAAACGTCGTCTGCTGCAGAGGCCTTAAAAAACGTCTTTATTTGAAAATTAGGTTAAATGAATCAATGAATAAAATTCAAATAGTATTACTATATAATTATAACTACATCTTGCAGTAAAATCACATTATTTCGCACAAAACATAAAATCTATCCACCCACACACAAGTTAATTCACAACTTCCTGCATTTCGAGGACTCACAAAGTAATTTCCTTCCCGAACATCTTCATTCATAAAAACATCCAGGTCAACATAATATTCACTACACTTGTAAAATTCACTCAAACACAATCAGATAAGACTCCTTGGCAGTTCCATAGAGCTGCAGGACTCCTTGATACACTAAAATATTCCTTCTTACATCAACCCTTTTCCTCATACATATCAGTTTTGATGCCTTCTGCAGCTATTGCAGGAAAACATATTGGGAAAAGGAGAACTTTTTCAAAACAAGCAATTTCTCTTCATTGCCACAATACTTTCAATAGTTCACCAATTATTCAACAGCCTTAAATCGGAGGCCCAGATAAAGATGGATATTCA
The DNA here is from genome assembly GCA_031761405.1 of Serripes groenlandicus. Taxonomy (NCBI): domain Eukaryota; kingdom Metazoa; phylum Mollusca; class Bivalvia; order Cardiida; family Cardiidae; genus Serripes; species Serripes groenlandicus. Next base: position 73,528,468 of record JASEVX010000007.1, on the reverse strand, counting down.
GCTCTTTTTTCCCCACAATATCTTTCTTATTATCCAACTAATCCCTATGATGTGGTTACTCAAAAGAATCGTCTCACTGAGCATACCAACAACATAGGGTTTAAGGGTCAATAACGATTTTAGAACATGGGCTCTGGGCCTTTGTAGCTTCAGAGTTGTCTGGCGCTTCAAACACATCTTACCCTTGACAAATGTACATTTAATTTAAAAACTAAATAGAAAACATTGTGACAAAAGCAGAAATTGCTCCTTATGAAAGATTTCTTCTTTAAATCCCACAATATTTTCAGAATATGACTGCGTTAACCCCTTCCCTCATATAGATGCTTTCTGACGCCTCTGCAGCAGACAGCTTTTTGAAAACATAGTGACAAATGAAGAAATTGCTCAAAACGAGCAATTTCTCCTTTTGCCACAATGTCTTCCACTTTAAGTCATAGGTTATCCATTCAATTATAGAGATTTTCCATTTCTTGACAAAATATGTTCAAAGGCGTCTGCTGCAGATTTGTTGTATGAGGGAAATGGTTAAAAGAGTTACAAATTGTACATATCAAGAAAATGGTTAAAACCCAGGTTTTTTTCCCCATCTAATCAGAGATCCAGATAAGACAGATAGAGGTAACCAAACTGTTTATATACTGTTAACTGGATCAAATATTTGTTGTTGTTTTTCTTATTTTTTTATTGGGTTTTACGCCGCTTTCAACATTATTTCAGTTATATGACAGCGACATTTCACTTATTAATGATCCCTCGGTAAACAATCCAGTACTAGGCTAGGAAATGTGCCTTGCCCAAGGGCACATCACCATGACTGTCATGCCGCGACCAAATATTTTTAGTTTTGTTTGCTTGGTTTGATTGATTGGCGTTTAACATGATTGTGTTTTCAACAGTATTTTAGTTATATCACTGCAGTCAGTCACCTTACATGTGTTTCCTGCCTTTTTCTCACTGAGCATGCATGTAAATAATCCACACAATTTATCCCCTGGCAACTTGCTACCTTTCTTCATAAAAAAATAGCCAATTGGTTGATGGTGAATGGAGTTAGTCATACAGAATGAATGGCAGAGCAGGGGTTCCAACTTGATTGATTGTTTGCTTGGAAAAACATCTGAGGAAGGAAATAGGAAGTTGTTTTAGACTTTGTGCATTGAACTCACTGTTGTATATACCATGTATCACATTATAGCAATTCTCCTTCAATTGGCTTAGTGACCTTGTTTTACACCTGACATCAAGCTGCTGAACCCAAAAAAGGTCTCTAGAGTGTTAACCCTTTCCCTCATATAGACGCTTTCTGATGCCTCTGCAGCAGACAGCTTTTTGAAAACATAGTGACAAAAGAAAAAATTGCTTAAAACGAGCCGTTTCTTCTTTTAACACAATGTTTTCCACTTTTAGTCATAGGTTATCCATTCAATTAAAGAGATTTTCTATTTTTTAACAAAATATGTTCAAAGTCGTCTGCTGCAGAATGGTCATATGAGGGAAAGGGTTAACAAGATTTTTCTTAATTGGAACTTAAGTGACCTAGTTTTTGGAACCAACATCATCATATATTCGAACTTAGCATAGATATCATTAGACAAACATTCAGATAAAGTTTCAACATGCTCTATTTAACAAGAGGGCCAAGATGGCCCTACATCGATCACCTGAAAGATAGTAAATTAGAAGCGAATATTTAACTGCAAATATCTGTGAAAATTTGATCAGGAGTTCAATCATGAAACTGCAAGGAGTGGACACTCAGTTAAAGTAATAGATTATCAGTAAAAGCCAAATGTATCTTGAAATCTAACAAGAACTTTAATAAGAATGGAATTATAAAGTTTTGTCATTTTGCACCTTTCCTGATGCCGCTTTGCTGCCCTGTTTGTCAACGAAATCAATATGGCTTGAACAGTTTTTGTAGAGAGTCACTCAAAGAACATTTCTGCCGAATTATCTTGGAATCTGACAAATGGATTATGAAGATGGAGGATTTTAAAGTTTGGGTATTTTTCTCAATTTCTGATGCCGCAGCAACAAAAGTTCTTCATAGAATGTACGACTTTGAACAATTTCGAAAGAGGACCGTCAAAGGAACATTCCTGTGAAGTTACGTTGAAATTGGTCGAGTAGAATGGTAGGAGTTGTCATTTGTAAATTGTAGCTAAAAGTTCTATACCCCTTTTGTGATGAAGCGAGGTTGCTATGATTTTGTAACCAATCAATACCGCTTGAACAAATTAAGACCACTGAAGTAAGATTCCTATTAAATTTTCTTAATATCAAACAAGGACTTTAAACAAGAGCACCGCATACGGCACAGACGCTCGACTGATAGGGAGAAAACAGAAAAAAAGCTGAGCTGAACAAAAAACCTTAACCGGACGACCACGCCGCCAACAAAAAACCATAACCGAACGATCACGCCAACAAAAAACCTTAACCGGACGACCACGCCGACGATGCCAGGGTCAAGACAATAGCTCTCAATTTTGTCATTTTGCCCCTTTTATGATGCCTCCTGACTGCCATATTTTTCAACCAATCAGTATGTATTGAAAAATCTTTGTAGAGGGTCACCCAAGGAACATTTCTACCAAACTTTATTAGAATCTGACATGCAGATCAGAGGAAAAGATTTTTAAAATTTGGACATTTTGCCAACTTTCTGATGCCGCAGCAACCAAAGTTCTCAATGGAATTTAAATCTTTGAACAATTCTGAAAGAGGGCCACCATTGGAACATTCCTGAGAAGTTAAGATGAAATTGGTCCTGTGGTTTAGGAGAAGATGATGTTTAATGCTAAAAGTTAACGACGGACGACGAACAAAAAGTGATCAGAATAGATCACCTTGAGCCTTCCAGAGTGTTAACAAAGTTTCCTTCAATTTGGCCTTGTCCCCTTATTTTTTGATCCAACATGATCCAGTTTCAAACTTGGCCAAGATTTGATTGAGATGTCTGTATCTTATGATAACTTTCTTGAAGATTGGATCCAAATGTTGCCTCCTGTAGAGTGTTAACCCTTTCCCACATATAGACGCTTTCTGATGCCTCTGCAGCAGACGACTTTTGAAAACATTATGACAAAAGTAGAAATTGCTCAAAACAAGCAATTTCTCCTTTTGTCACAATGTTTTCGACTCTTTTCAGTAATTTTACCTACATTTATAGAGCTTTTTCATCTGTTTGCCTAGATACTTTCAAAGTAGTCTGCTGCAGATTTGTTGTAGGTGGGAAAGGATTAACAAGGCAATTGTATAAGAAGCGCATGGACGATGGACAGACAATAGATAAAGGTGATTACGAAAGCTTACCTTCAGCCCTTTGTGCTCAGGTGAGCTAACAATTCAACAATACTATTTTTATGTAACACACAAATTCATTGAACATTATATCTGCTGTCAAAAGAGGCGAAAAGAGGCGCTTTACCAGAGGCAATTGTAGCCAAACTTGCCCGGAAACATTTCCTGATGATTGCTAACATTTACATGCAGTTTGAATCCAATCTTTAACTAGAACTACCACTGAAGATGATAAATACCCCCTAAACAGCACCTTGACCTACACCATAACTTAATAAGTAAAAGGGCCATAACTCTGTAAAATAGCATGCAATTGTAACCCCTTTAGGATATGCACATCTCCTCTTGGTATAGCAGCTTCATGTAATATTTTATTGAATTCCACTTAGTGGTTTGTAAGAAATAGGTCGGACAAAATATGGCTTCCGGCCGACCGACAGACAGACTGCCCGACACAGTGACTCCTATATACTCCTTCTTCTTCGAAGGGGGTATAATAACACTATGCCTAAAATAACGGCTTCAGATTCTTTGACTAGAGGATGGCAATCACCATGGCACTAGCACCACAAACTAAGGAGTGAGTTGTTTTATTTCATTGAAATATACTAAAACACAAGTCGGCAATTTGACCTTGAAAATCGACAAACCAAGGTCAAGGTCAAAATAACCATAGAAATCAATAAAACTTGTTACTGGTTACCTTCAGGCAAAGTTTCAAGTTTGTAACCCTTTCCAGTGCTGAGATTTTGCCTCAACCTGAAACTTTAACCAAAATGTTGACAGACAGACATCGCCAATCTGTAGACCAATAAAATGATCAAAGTACTGAAAGTACCAAAAGTAGAATTACAATTGTTTAACCCTTTCCCTCATATAGACGCTTTCTGATGCCTCTGTAGCAGACAGCTTTTTGAAAACATAGTGACAAAGGAAGAAATTGCTCAAAACGAGCGCAATTTCTCCTTTTGCCACAATGTTTTCCACTTTTAGTCATAGGTTATCCATGCAATTATAGAGATTTTCTATGTTTTGACAAAATATGTTCAAAGTCGTCTGCTGCAGAATTGTCGTATGAGGGAAAGGGTTAAGAGGAGATGCAGATGCATAAAGAAATATTTATCTAAAACAAACCATGACAGACAAAAAAACGAGAACTATCACTGAAGATGATAAATACCCCCAAAACAGCACCTTGACTCAAAATATGGCTTCCGACCGACCAACAAAATACACCGCACTTCCTCTCAATGTGTTGTATCATCCTATGAAGTTTTATGAAATTCCAACAATTTGTTTTAAAGTTATGCTCTGGACAAGACTCTACGAATAAGAAAAAGTAACAAAGGGCAATAACTCTGTAATTATGTAAATTAGAGTTATGGTTCTTGTACACTGCACTTCCTCTGATTATGCTCTACCATTGTATGCAGTTTTATTAGATTCCATCTGTTAGTTATTAAGTAATTCTCCGGACAAGAAAAAGTAACAAAGGGCAATAACTCTGTATTTAGATTAAATAGAGTTATGGTTCCTGTACACCGCACTTCCTCTCAATGTGTTGTATCATCCTATGAAGTTTTATTAAATTCCAACAATTTGTTTTAAAGTTATGCTCTGGACAAGACTCTACGAATAAGAAAAAGTAACAAAGGGCAATAACTCTGTAATTATGTAAATTAGAGTTATGGTTCTTGTACACTGCACTTCCTCTCATTATGCTCTACCATTGTATGCAGTTTTATTAGATTCCATCTGTTAGTTATTAAGTAATTCTCCGGACAAGAAAAAGTAACAAAGGGCAATAACTCTGTATTTAGATTAAATAGAGTTATGGTTCCTGTACACCGCACTTCCTCTCAATGTGTTGTATCATCCTATGAAGTTTTATTAAATTCCAACAATTTGTTTTAAAGTTATGCTCTGGACAAGACTCTACGAATAAGAAAAAGTAACAAAGGGCAATAACTCTGTAATTATGTAAATTAGAGTTATGGTTCTTGTACACTGCACTTCCTCTCATTATGCTCTACCATTGTATGCAGTTTTATTAGATTCCATCTGTTAGTTATTAAGTAATTCTCCGGACAAGAAAAAGTAACAAAGGGCAATAACTCTGTATTTAGATTAAATAGAGTTATGGTTCCTGTACACCGCACTTCCTCTCAATGTGTTGTATCATCCTATGAAGTTTTATTAAATTCCAACAATTTGTTTTAAAGTTATGCTCTGGACAAGACTCTACGAATAAGAAAAAGTAACAAAGGGCAATAACTCTGTAATTATGTAAATTAGAGTTATGGTTCTTGTACACTGCACTTCCTCTCATTATGCTCTACCATTGTATGCAGTTTTATTAGATTCCATCTGTTAGTTATTAAGTAATTCTCCGGACAAGAAAAAGTAACAAAGGGCAATAACTCTGTATTTAGATTAAATAGAGTTATGGTTCCTGTACACCGCACTTCCTCTCAATGTGTTGTATCATCCTATGAAGTTTTATTAAATTCCAACAATTTGTTTTAAAGTTATGCTCCGGACAAGACTCTACGAATAAGAAAAAGTAACAAAGGGCAATAACTCTGTAATTATGTAAATTAGAGTTATGGTTCTTGTACACTGCACTTCCTCTGATTATGCTCTACCATTGTATGCAGTTTTATTAGATTCCATCTGTTAGTTATTAAGTAATTCTCCGGACAAGAAAAAGTAACAAAGGGCAATAACTCTGTATTTAGATTAAATAGAGTTATGGTTCCTGTACACCGCACTTCCTCTCAATGTGTTGTATCATCCTATGAAGTTTTATTAAATTCCAACAATTTGTTTTAAAGTTATGCTCTGGACAAGACTCTACGAATAAGAAAAAGTAACAAAGGGCAATAACTCTGTAATTATGTAAATTAGAGTTATGGTTCTTGTACACTGCACTTCCTCTCATTATGCTCTACCATTGTATGCAGTTTTATTAGATTCCATCTATTAGTTATTAAGTTATTCTCCGGACAAGAAAAAGTAACAAAGGGCAATAACTCTGTATTTAGATTAAATAGAGTTATGGTTCCTGTACACTGCACTTTCTCTCAATGTGTTGTATCATCCTATGAAGTTTTATTAAATTCCAACAATTTGTTTTAAAGTTATGCTCCGGACAAGACTCTACGAATAAGAAAAAGTAACAAAGGGCAATAACTCTGTAATTATGTAAATTAGAGATATGGTTCTTGGACACTGCACTTCCTCTGATTATGCTCTACCATTGTATGCAGTTTTATTAGATTCCATCTGTTAGTTATTAAGTAATTCTCCGGACAAGAAAAAGTAACAAAGGGCAATAACACTGTATTTAGATAAAATAGAGTTATGGTTCCTGTACACCGCACTTCCTCTCAATGTGTTGTATCATCCTATGAAGTTTCGTTCAAATCCTATGTTGCATTGTTAAGATATGGTCCGGACAAAATATGGCTTCCGACCGACCGACCGACCGACCAACCGACCGACCGACCGACCGACACAGTGACTCCTATATACCCCCCCAAAACTTTGTTTTTTGGGGGTATAATGATGCATCAGGCCAGAATGAAAGTTTTCAAGATCATAATTTATTGTTGGTCTTGTGAAAATTAATTGACCCAAATTTATCCTTTGGTTCACATGGTACGTTAATTACTGATTATATTACCCAATAGCTCTATGGAAATCCCACCATGATCATTCATTACAGTACGGTGTCTTCCTATTGATTGACAGTACTGGACCAACTGATGCATTCACAATATGCAATCATCTATCAATGTTTTCAATGATGACAGTAAACTTAGAGCTGTAGTCAAAACAGTCGTGTTTTACAGTTTAGGCATTCCACTTGCAATTGAAAGAGGACCACCAAGGGAACATTCCTATGAAGGAACAAATTAGACGTGCACTTTCATAAGAATGGTGTTTTAAAATTATTATTAGCCCCTATGGTTCCTATCTAGGCATGCCCTGATCCTATAACCTACAGAAGTCATCTGCAGTCTAGTATATTTGTTATCTTATTTACAAACAAGAGGGCCATGAGGCCCTGGAATCGCTCACCTGAGAATGGACTATTTAAGACATAACTCTCTCATGCTCAAGCCAAACATGTGGCTTCCAGAGTGTTAACAAGATTTCCCTTAAATTTGGTCTAGTTTTTGACATGACATGACCCATATTAGAACTTGGCCTAGATATCATCAGGACAAACTTTCTGATAAAGTTTCACCATGTTCAAGTTTAAAATGCGGCTTCAAGAGTGTTAACGAGATTTTCCTTAAATTTGGCCTAGTGACCTAGTTTTTGACCCGACATGACCTATATGACTCATATTCGAATTTGGCCTAGCTATTACTTAGACATATATTCTGACAAAGTTTCAACATGCTCAAGCCAAAAATGTGGCTTCCAGAGTGTTAACAAGATTTTCCTTCAATTTGGCATTGTGACCTAGTTTTTGACCCGACATGACCCATATTCGAACTTGACCTAGATATCACTAAGTCAAATTTTCCGACATAGTTTCAACATGCTCAAGCCAAAAATGTGGCTTCTAGAGTGTAAACAATATTTTCCTTAAATTTGGCCTAGTGACCTAGTTTTTGACCCGACATGACCTATATTCAAACTTGGCCTAGATATCACTAACACAAACATTCTGATCAAGTTTCAACATGCTCAAGTTTAAAATGTGGCTTCCAGAGTGTTAACAAGATTTTCCTTCAATTTGGCCTAGTGACCTAGTTTTTGACCGGACATGACCCATATTCGAACTTGGCCTAGATATCATCAAGACAAACTTTCTGACAAAGTTTCAACATGCTCAAGTTTAAAAAGTGGCTTCAGAGTGTTAACAAGATTTTCCTTCAATTTGGCCTAGTGACCTAGTTTTTAACCGGATATGACCCATATTCGAACTTGGCCTAGATATCACTAAGACAAACATTCTGACAAAGTTTCAACAAAACGCGGCTTCAGGAGTGTTAACAAGATTTTCCTTTAATTTGACCTAGTGACCTAGCTTTTGACCCCACATGACCCAGTTTCGAACTTGGCCTAGAGTTGATGGAGATATATGTTCTGATAAACTTTCATAAAGATTGGATGCAAAATGTTGCCTCTAGAGTAGTAACAAGCAAATGTTGACGACGAACGACGGACGACGGACAAAAGGCGATCACAATAACTCACCTTGAGCACTACGTGCTCTGGTGAGCTAAAACAAGAGGCCCAAGAGGGCCAGTATCGCTCCACAGCCATAAAGCAAAAATAAAATCTCCAAACAGCCCTGCCCCGTGGTGGCTATTTTTTTAACCAACCACCATGGCTTAAAGGAATCTTGTAGAGTGTCACCAAAGGAATGTTTCTGCAAAATTATTTGAAAATATGCCTGACACTTTCGGAGGAGAAGATTTTTTAAGTTTTCACTATGGTCATATAAGTCAAAATAGCCCCGCCCTCTGGCAGCCATGTTTTTCGACCAATCAACATGGCTTGAAGGAATCTGATAGAGGGTCACCCAATGAACATTTCTACAAAATTATTTGAAAATCGGCTGAACACTTTCGGAGAAGAAGATGTTTTAAGTTTTCACTATAGCTATATAACGCAAAAAAGCCCCGCCCCCTGGCGGCCATGTTTTTCGCCCAATCAACATTTCTTGAAGGAATCTAATTAAGGTTCACACAATTAAGGAACATTTCTACAAAATTATTTGAAAATCGGCCTGACACTTTTGGAGGAGAAGATTTTTTAAGTTTGCTCTTTAGCCATATAGGCAAAATAGCCCCGCCCTGTGACGGCCATGTTTTTTTACCAATCAACATGGCTTGAAGGAATCTGATAGAGGGTCACCCACGGAACATTTCTACATAATTATTTGAAAATCTGCTGAACACTTTTTGAGAAGAAGATTATTTAAGTTTTCACCAAAGCTATATAAGGCAAAAAAGCCCCGCCCCCTGGCGGCCATGTTTTTCGCCCAATCAAAATTTCTTGAAGGAATCTAATAAAGGGTCACCCAAGGAACATTTCTACAAAATTATTTGAAAATCGGCCTGACACTTTCGGAGAAGAAGATTTTTTAAGTTCTCACTATTTTTTCTTTCGGTTGCCATGGAAACCAGAATTTTGAATGGATCAAAAAAATTTGAAGGAATTTTGTAGAGGACATTGAGAGGATGCTTCCCATGAAGTTTCAACCAAATTGGCCAAGTGGTTAGGGAGAAGAAGTTGTTTAAAGGAAAAAGTTAACGCACGCACGCACGCACGACGGACAATTCGCCATGACATAAGCTCGACTGGCTTTCAGCCAGTGGAGCTAAAAATTGGAAATTCGAGAATGGAATTTTAACTGTAAAAGAGCAACAGGGCTAGTTATTTCAATATAAAACTAGACCACCGCGTACGGCACAGATGCTCGACTGATAGAAAACAGAAAAAAAGCTTAGCTGAACAAAAAACCTTAACCGGACGACCACGCCGCCACCGACGACCACGCCAGGGTCATGACAATTGCTCTCGTTTTTTCAAAAGTCGAGCTAATAATCTGTTTCTAAATTATATTTTGCTATTATGCTGACATTGTGATACACATGTAACACACTTCATTTTATACCAACAATAAAAACATCTGATTGGACACTAACTTTTCTGATAGATAATTAAGGATTGATTCTTAATTTTCTTGCATTTATGCAGTATGAACGCTCGGCAGCGATTTTGCAAATCCATGAACCGCGCTAGCATAATTTTTACTTTTGACTTGATTTTACGACAACAAAAATATAATTTTTTGACCTGTTGCCGTTATTTACATTTTTAAACAAATCACTTTTTTTTGTACCGAATACGATATTTAACCAAATCAGATATTTAATAGGGAGTGTGGCGATATTTCAGGTTTTTTTCTTCATCCATTTCATAAAGTCAATTTAACAGCGTGTTGGATTGATTGATTGATTGATTGATTGATTGATTAATTGGGGTTTAACGCCGTTTTTAACAATTTCTAAGTTATATCACGGCGGCCAGTTCACCTACTCATGCATTTCCTGGTTTTCTCACACCAGTACTCCACACAACAATCTTCCAAAGCAACTGGCTGCTTTTCCACATAGACTTAAAGCCCATTGGTGGAAGACGAATGACGCATGTCGCATTGACTTTTGTCAATCGTCGGAAAGAAAGTTGGCCGAGCCGGGAGTTGAACTCACAACCCCTGGATTGACAGCACGCATCGCTAACGACTGAGCTACCTGGGCTCGACAACCGCTTGTTGGAAGAAACAAAATGGCGGAGGATTCAAATTTGTCAATGATGTGATGCATATTTTTCAGACTAAATTCAATGTTAAGTAATTATGATTTATTTAATCGTTAAAAAAGCTGTATATGATTTAAACATCATGATAACATTGATACACCAATCAGATAAACATGAAAGGAAAATTACTTAAAAAGCGTATCGTAAGCCCTTTAAACAGACTACAACATATTATTCAGTAGCATAGCTGTAATATTGAAATTCACAAATTATTAAAACCGATGCTATTGTTCACAATTGCCCTGGTACCGGAGTAGTTTCTAAGTTATTCCCAAGAAAAAAGTAAGAAAAGGCAATAACTCTGTAATTAGGTAAAATAGAGTTATGGTTCTTGTACAATGCACTTCCTCTGATTGTGCTTTACCATTGAATGAAGTTTTATTAAATTCCATCCAGTAGTGTTCAAGTAATTCTACAGACAAATAAAAACAGTAACAAAGATTCTGTAGTTGGCTGAAATATAGTTCTCCAGACAAGAAAAAAATATGAAAGGGCAATAACTAGGTAAAATAGAGTTGTGGTTCTTGTACACTGCACTTTCTCCTTGTGTGCTCTACTAATGTACAAAGTTTTATTAAATTCCATCTTGTATATTTTAAGTTATTCTCCAGACTAGAGAAAGAAAGCAAGGGCAATAACTCAGTAAAAAAATAGAGTTATGGTTCTTGTACACTGAACTTCCTCTCTCATTGTGCAGACGACTTTGAACATATTTTGTCAAGAAATGGAAAAGCTCTATAATTGAATGGATAACCTATGACTTAAAGTGGAAAACATTGTGGAAAAAGGAGCAATTGCTCGTTTTGAGCAACTACTCCTTTTGTCGCCATGTTTTCAAAAACCTGTCTGCTGCAGAGGCGTCAGAAAGCATCTATATGAGGGAAAGTGTTAACATCAGGCTACTCTGCCGACAGTGTGAGATAATAATTGGATTCATTCAAACCCATTCAAACCCAGTTCATGAATCTGCCTAAAAGCCTATCAAATCTATGCAAGTGTAAAACATCCAAATACTGCTCATAAATTGAATAAAGCTAATGTCATTTTTTTCTACAATATCTAAATTATTCAACGGGAACCATCCTTAAATAGTTTCCTTGGTCATTCAGACATAATTATACTTGCTATACAGATTTCCAACATACAGCAAATCTGCAGCAGACAACTAAGAAAGTATGTAGACAAAAATATGAAAAATCTCTGTAATTGAATGTATTATTATTGAATAGAGATGAAATCATTTAGGCAAAAGGAGAAATTGCTCCTTTTGTCATAAAGTTTTCAAAAGTCATCTACTCCTGATGCCTCAAAATGCTTCTGCAAGTAGAAGAAGGCTTTAACCCTTTCCCTCATACAGACGCTTTCTGACGCCTTTACAGCAGACAGCTTTTTGAAAACATAGCTTGTTTGACAAAAGAAGAAATTGCTCAAAACGAGCAATTTCTCCTTTTGACACAATGTTTTCCACTTTTAGTCATAGGTTATCCATTCAATTATAGAGATTTTCTATTTTTTGACAAAATACGTTCGAAGTCGTCTGCTGCAGAATTGTCCTATGAGGGGAAGAATAAAGAAAAACTATATGTATCTCCAACAATTCTTAAACCGATAGATTAACATCTCCATTTCCCATATTTTTGCATGTACATGTATTATGATCATGTATGTTTTCAGTCATCTGTTACAGATTTGTTTTATGTGGCCGTGGGTAAGGGTAATTTATGAATGCAGGGCTCAAAATTCAACATCAAAAAGTTTCTTTCAGCATCAATCATTACAAACTACATAATAAATAAATATATGAGAACATGATTGTATCATTATAGTTCACACCCTGAATATTTCTGAGTTTAAACTTTATAAACACCTAAAAATAAAACCTATGCAAATAAAGTTGATATAAATCCATTCAACATAATTATTCACAGATATTTCACAATCCAGTCCAGTAGGAAGATGTTATGTGCCAGAAAAAAAAGATGTTTCACCACAACCTTCATCTTTCTCATATCTTTTTAACCCTTACCCGCCAGTAGACGCGTTAAAATCATCTGCAGCAGACGACTTTAGAAAATACTGTGGCAAAAGGTGAATTTGCTCATAATGACCAATCTCTCCATTTGCCACAAAGCTTTCAACTCTATTCAATAATTGTACTTTCAGTAAAAAAAAAATTCTCAAATTGTGTCTATTTGTCTCCAAAGTCATCTGCTACAGAATTGTTGTATGGAGGAAAAGGGTAAACCCTTATCACACTGAAAGCAACATTGAACAACATTTGCTTGTACAGTTCAACGCCAGTTTCGACTACGATTGCAGCCAATGCTCACTACTCATCCATCAATATCTTTGAAAGACTTCTCAATTAATTAAACCAACTTATCAAAAGGCAATGGGGAATTATTTATATATATATATATATATATATATACCAGTTTCAGTAATTTAACAGGCCAAGGGTATTAAAAACAGAGACTAAACTGGGGCAATCAAGATAAGGCCACCATAGGAATATCCACATAAAAGACGTAGACAAATCTGATTTCAGTACAGCTGTTTCTTAGCAATGAGTCATGTCATTCTGAAATTGTCCTTAACCGTTTCCAAAATCAACCCTTTCCCTCATACAGATGCTTTCTGATGCCTCTGCAGCAGACAGCTTTTTGAAAACATAGTGACAACAGAAGAAATTGCTCAAAATGAGCAATTTCTCCTTTTGCCACAATGTTTTCCACTTTTAGTTATAGGTTATCCATTCAATTATAGAGATTTTCTATTTTTTGACAAAAATGTTCGAAGTCGTATGCTGCAGAATTGTTGTATGAGGGATAGGGTTAATGAACAATTTCTCCTGTAGCCACAATGTTTTAAACTCTTCTCAATAAGTATCCTTTTATTCATAAAGGTTTCCACATTTTAACCCAGATGTTGTTCAAAGTCGTCTGCTGCAGATTTGTTTATGGAAAGGCCGGTAACTGTTCCCTAAAAACTCTGCATTAAAACATTTCAAGATTTCAAAAATATTCTCTTCAGAAATTTTAAAGTGTCTTATAAGGTAAACAGTTAACCCTTTCCCTCATACGACAATTCTGCAGCAGACGACTTTGAACGTATTTTTTCAAAAAATAGAAAATATCCATAATTGAATGGATAACCTATGACTAAAAGTGGAAAACATTGTGGCAAAAGGAAAATTGCACGTTTTGTGCAATTTCCTCTTTTGTCACTATGTTTTCAAAAAGCCGTTTGCTGAAGAAGCGTCGGAAAGCTTCTATATGAGGGAAAGGGTTAAATAAATGAAAATGGAATAGCTATGAAACCATCCAAGCTGGTTTTCCATTCAACAGTCTTTAAATGAGATTATACAGGTAACCAGCCAGCAAAGAGCATAACCTGTTGCTGACTGAAATCAGTACATCCTTATCTAACACAGATAGCATCTCAAAACCAAACATTAACCGGTCCCACATATAGACGCTTTCTTACGCCTCTACGGCTTTTTGAAAACAGTGACAAAGGAAGAAATTGCTCAAAACGAGAAATTTCTCCTTTTGCCACATTGTTTTCCACTTTTAGTCATAGGTTATACCGGTATCCAATCAATTATAGAGATTTTCTATTTTTTGACAACAGATGTTCAAAGTCGTCTGCTGCAGAATTGTCGTATGAGGGAAAGGGTTAACAGTTCCCACATACAACAAACTTGCAGCAGATAATTTTGAAACATCTAGGCAAAACCATGGAAAACCATGGAAAATCTCTATAAACCATAGTTTAATTATAAATGAATAGTTTTGGTTTGAACCCCGTTTAATCCTGCTTTCAACCATAATTCAGTTATATCACAGGATTTCCTGGGTACCAGTACTTCTGGTAGGTTTATACTAGCATCCATGCAACCATGATCAATTATTATTGAATTGAGTTGAAAACTTTGTAGTGAATCGAGAAATTGCTCTTTATGACAAAATGTTCATTATAAACACCAAAAGGCTCAATGTTTTAAAATTCCGTCTGCTGTAGATGTGTCAAATTGCGTCTGCATCTATTCTTATAATCAACTGCTCTGCCTTTCAAATGAGATCACTTTATTCATTTCAAAATTAACAAACAATCAAAAATCAAAACTATGTCAACTTAAAACAGCATAAGTAATAGGCCGATATTAATATAAGCTGTTTTCAAATGTAAAACAAGAGGGTGACCCCCAGGGCAGTACCAATTTTGACCCCAGAGGTATACTTTGAACAATCTTGGTAGAAGAATGAATGAATGTACATGTATATTGTTTTATGGCGCATCGACAGCTAAGGTCATTTAGCGCGCAATTAAATTTAATTATTCATGATCCCTGGGTAAACAAACCAGTACTAGGCTAGAAAATGTGCCTTGCCCAAGGGCACTCCACCATGACCATAGTGCCGCGACTGGGGACTTGGTAGAAGAGCACTAGACCATTGTTCTCACCAAATATTTAAGCTTTAGATCTTTCAGTTTCAGACAAGAAGATTTTCAAAGTTTTTTTCTATATATCTCTATGTAAAACAGGACTGGTGACATCCTGGGTGGGGCCAATTTTGACCCTAAAGGACAACAAGACAATGCTACACAGCAAATATCAAAGCTCTTTCTGTTTCAGACAAGAAATTTTCCCCTCTATAAGGTGACCCCTTGGTACTTTGAACCCAGAGTCATCATTTGAACAATCTTGTTGAAGGATAACTAGACAATGCTACACACCAAATATCTTAGCTCTATGCCTTTCGGTTTCAGACAAGAAGATTTTCCCAATATCTATATGTTAAACAGGTGACCCCCAGAGAGGGGCCAATTTTGACCCCAGGGGCATCATTTGAACCAATTTTGTAGAGGACCAAATATCTAAGCTCTAGGCCTTTAGGTTTCAGACATGAAGTTTTTCAAGTTTTCCCCTATATATCTCTTTGTAAAACAGATGACCACCGGGACGGGGCGAATTTTGACCCCAGTGGCATAATTTGAACAATCTTTGTAGGGGACCACTAGACAATGCTACATACGAAATATCTAAGCTCTAGACCTTTCAGTTTCAGACATAAAGATATTCTAAACTGTTTTAAACCTTTACCATTGCAACCAGTGTTCTGCATGGAATTAATTTCTTTGAAAGAGGATCACCTAAGGATCATTCCTACCAAGTTTAGTCAAAATCCATACATTGGTTTAGGTGGAGATGTCATTTAACCCTTTCCCTCATATAGACACTTTCTGACGCCTCTGCAGCAGACAGCTTTTTGAAAACATAGTGACAAAAGAAGAAATTGCACAAAACGTGCAATTTCTCCTTTTGCCACAATGCTTTCCACTTTTTGTCATAGGTTATCCATTCAATAATGGAGATTTCTATGTTTTGACAAAATACGTTCAAAGTCGTCTGCTGCAGAATTGTCGTATGAGGGAAAGGATTAACCCTTTCCCACATACAGCAAATCTTTCAAAACGTATTGACAAAACCCAAAAATGTCAATAAATGAGAGTTTTACTATTAAACAGAGTTGATAACATTGTGGCAATAGGAGAAATTGCTTGTTTTGAGCAATTTTCTTCTTTTGCTACAATGTTTTCAAAAGTGATCTGCTGCAGAGGCGTAAGAAAGCGTCTATATGAGGGAAAGGTTAATGTTTTCACCGCAGATGACTTTTAACATAAATTTATGTCATAATAATGAGGTAAATGGTGAAAACAATTTCCCCTTTTTCCATACGGTTTAACTTGCCAGTGTCGGATAGCATAATGGTGTTTGTGAGTATCAATTTTATGAACCATTGCACATGCTGCTAATTGGGCATGGCTCTACAACTTTAAATATCAAAGAACTGACAAAGATCTAACAAATAAGTTGTTTTAACCTTAACCTGCCTAATTGAGAGGCAGCCGGTTTCCATTTTTGAAAGTTTAATCAAATCATCCTTTTCGGGATACAAATGACTTTTCATGTCTTTGCAGCTGGTATGAAGGGTATCCGGACATAATGGCCACAGACAAATTGCCACAATATGAAAAGAAGACAAAATGCCACAATTTATTTCAAAAACATTTTATTGTGAATTATAATGTTATAAAGCAGCACACCACAAGTGGCAACAATATTTGAGTGAAACAGTTCATGATCTATCACTTTTATCAGCTATCCACACATCCCATTTAACCTCCTGGCATCCCATAACACTTGTGGTGGGCTGCTTTAACATTATAATTCACAATAAAAGGTTTTCGAAATAAACTGTGGCATTTTGTCCATGGACATTATATTCTGTGGCATTTTGTCTGTGGACATTTTGTCCCGGATTCGGTATAAAGATATACATGTACTATTATTTGACTTCATTTTCATCCCCCTTTGCTTTCAATTTGGAATAGTCCAAAAATATCATATCATGTAACAGGTTAATTAACTCTTTCCCACATACACACACTTTCTGAAAACTCTTAAAAACATTGAAGCAAAAGAAGGAATTGCTCATAAAGAGCAATTTCTCCTTTTCCACAATGTTTCTCAACTCTATTCAATAATTATACTTTCATTCAAAGAGATTTTCCATAATAATGCCTAGATATTTTCAAAGTCATCTGCTACAAATTTGTGTAAGGGGGAAAAGCGTAAATAATAAGTAGAACTCAAAGCAAGAAGATGGAAACTCAATGTTTTTAAAAGTCAACTGCCAGAAATTGCATCAGCATCTGGTAGAGGGTTAGACGATATCATCCTAGCAAAAAAGTGTTGAAGTCACTTATTTTAGCACAATTTCTGGGAGTTTTCCCCCATATGTTTCAATCAAACATAGTGTTGATATCACTCTGTTTAGCACAATTTCTGGGGTTTCCCCCCATACATGTATGTTTCAATCAAACATAGTGTTAAAGTCACTCTGCTTAGCGCATTTTCTGGGGGGTTTTCCTCCATATGTTTCAATTAAACGTAGTGTTGATGTCACTCTGTTTAGCACAATTTCCCCATATGTTTCAATTAAACATAGTGTTGAAGTCACTCTGTTTAGCACAATTTCTGGGGGGTTTTCCCCCCATATGTTTCAGGAAAAGCTTCAAGAGTCACGTGTCTCGGGAAAGGGATCCCAATAATGATTCATCTTCAAACATATCCCTCATTAAGCCAAAAAGTGACACTGTTATTAACCCTTACCCACATACAACAAATCTGCAGCAGACGACTTTGAAAACTTCTGTGCATAAATATGAACCCTTTCTCTATTAATGACAGTTTATTTATTAAATGGAGTTGAAAAAATTATGGCAAATGGTGAAATTGCTCATCATGATTGTTTTCAAAAGGCATCTGCTGCAGAGGCGTCAGAAAGCGTCTACATGTGGGAAAGGGGGTTAACGTGTCTGCAGAACAAAACTTACAACACTGTCACTCTGTTCAGCCCAATTTCTGGGGTTTTCCCCCCTTTGGGTACTTTCGAAGCAGACGACTCAAACAATTACAATGGAAATGGTAACCGGTAATGATATTTGATTAATATTCTAAGACCTTGGATAATTTTTGGAAAACAGATCATCAGAGGAGAATTAATGCTAAGTTTCAGTATGTAAACACTTTCCCACATACAACAAATCTGCGGCAGACTCTGCAAACAAAAGGAAACTCTTTTTAAATGAAAGTGCATTAATTAAATAGAGTTAAAAACATTGTGGCAAAAGGAGAAATTGCTCAGTATCAACAATTTTTACTTTTGCCACAATTCTTTCAATAGTTGTCACTTGTACTTGTAGGCGCATCAGAAAGCATCTTTATGTTGAAAAGGGTTAAAGACTGTACTACGTCTTTATAGCTAAGACATGTTAAATTTTAAAGTCAGGCTCTGTGCAACAAGATACCTCAGTAGAAAGACAAAAGACAACAAATATAATATTATCTTTTTATTTTCATTTGTTGAGACTTTATACTGACTTTCTCAATTTGGAAGAATTTAACCCTTTCCGTCATATAGATGCTTTCTGACTCCTCTCAGTCTGCAGCAGACGGCTTTTTGCAAACATAGTGAAAAAAGAAATTGCTCAAAACAAGCAATTTTTCCTTTTGCAACAATGTTTTCCACTTTTAGTCATAGGTTATCCATTCAATTATAGAGATTTTCTATTTTTAGACAAAATATGTTCAATGGCGTCTGCTGCCGAATTGTAGTATATGGGAAAGGGTTAACTGCTTTATCTGATATGCTATTTATCGCCGTATGCATTTAAATTGTTTGAAGAAATACATGAAGAACTGAAAGATTACATTTGATTACAGGTTACAGGTTAACATATTGTGCGAAAAACATGAATGCTTGTATTGAGAAAATTTCTCGCTTTCCAACAATGCTTTCAATATTAACTGTCTGTTGCAGAGGAGTAAAATTTTATCTGATTCGGGAAAAGGATTAAAAATACTCATTAGGTAATGGTCTATAGAGAGCTCAAATATATGAACCTGTTCATGGGAATTTGTTTTATTGGGGTTTTACGCGGTTTCTACATTTTTTCAGATATATCATGGCAACAGTTCACTTATTCATGATCCCTGGGTGAACAAACCAGTATATAGCTAGAAAATGTGCCTTGCCCAATGGAACTACATCATGACATTCGCGCCGCAAATGGGAATCGAACACAAGACATCCCGTTTTAGAAGATTCTGTCAACCTGAATGGCTAGATTCAAATGACAAATTACTTATTACAATGATTGCTGCTGATAACTTTGGCAAAAAGGAGTTCACTCATGATAAGATTTCTCCTTTTCCCAAAATGTGATCCTTTTCGCAAATATTTGTTCTAGCCGTCTTTGAATATTTCCCCCTCCTTCTTTGCAGATATTTCCCATTTGAAGACTTCAACAACAACTTATCATATTCATGTATAAGCTAAAAGAACAAAAACTTCTTTCTTTATCAACTCTTGTTCTTAGATTTCACAATTTTACAATATCACTCACTAGATAGCGAGAAAATGAGCAGTGCTTGAAATAAAACACAATTGGGTGTGTCCTGCTTATATATTTTAATCCTAATTCAAAGATATTTATTTCCTTAGAACCAATTTGTGGAGTGTATTTACTCCTTCCCAAATAAAACAAATTACAGCAGACAACTTTTAAAACGTCTAGGCAAAAATCTTGAAAATCTCTGTAAATGAAAGTATAATAATTTATTAGTTGAAAACATTGAAGCAAAAGCAGAAATTGCTCATTATGACAATAGGAGCAATTTCTCCTTTTGTTACAATGTTTTGAAAAGATGTCTGCTGCTGAGGCATCAAAATAAAACTTCTTTAGCAATTTTGCTATCCGATTACTGAATTCTGTAGTGAATTTGTCAAGATGACCACAAATATTTACCGTGTGAAAAGGAGAAATTGAGATTATCCTCTATGATTACAACTCTGTATAAAATTATTCTAATGTCAAACTTCTCATATACATACAAATTATCATATCAGGTAAAAATGTAAATTGTTATTTATTTATTTATTGGGGTTTTACGCCGCTTTCAACATTATTTCAGTTATATCACGGCGACAGTTCACTTATTCATGATCCCGGGGTAAACAAACCAGTACTAGGCTAGAAAATGTGCCTTGCCCAAGGACACTCCACCATGACCGTAGTGGCGCGACTGGGGATTGAACCCGGGACACCCGGTTTCGAAATCCCCGACGCCAACCAATCGACCACGGCAGATTCCTTGTAAATTGTTATGATGGTGCAACTATTTTCATAAGATTATAAACAATAATATTTATTTCTCTTGCCCTCAGCTATATAGCCATTTGGCTAGCTGTTAACAATAATACAATAATATTCTTACCTTTATGAACAATAAGACCACAACACAAGTAGACTATCTTTATTTTGAACAAACATATTTCATCATTCACAATCTGAAATAAATAATGTAAAACTTTCTTCACTAAATGTAAGTTTTATTTGATTCATTCTTCTCAGATTCAACTGCTGAAACAATGCAAGAAAAGAAGAAATTACTCAAAAATAACTTAATCTCAGTCTGCATAAACATTACACTTTTCTTCGGATGTTTTCAAAGCAGACAACACAGGAACTCACTTGCCTGAAATAATTGAATTACTAGTCTATATACTGCATCTAAATGCTTTTAAAAAAAATTAGCAGCTGCAGGGTTTCCACTGGACCATATATTTATTTGGCCACATTAAACCAAAATTTTGTTACGCAAGTGGGAGGGTTCGGTAGGGGAGTGACCCCACTTTCCAACGAACATTTTTTTTTGTTCAGCTGTATTGATATACACAATTTAAGCATACCTAGCACTTTTAAAGGTGTGTTCTGTCATTGACTAAATTTTGTGATATGGTGTATCAATTTTAACACAGCTAAAAAAAAAAGATCGCCTTATTTATAAAATATGGATGTATAACACAATTCTAAATAAAAATCATTATAATTTTACTAAATAAAAAAATAAACAAAACCTTTAAACATGTTATATTCTTTTATTATTATTAGTTCATCATGGTTCTCATTCTTTTATATCCAATCTGTTTCTAACTTTAATGGTTTTACCAATCTCAATACTTCTAAATCCATTTGATATTGTATCAGCCTATGGTCAAAGAAAACACATGAAAATGTTTAATAACCACAGATCCTCCTACTTGTTATGTTTTGCCATTTACAATGGGCTAATGCAAATTCAAAAGATTTCTGGTCACCACCATCAATTTGAAGATTCATAAAAAAAACTATTAAGTGTTCCTACTCATGTAAAATGTTACGTTAATTACGTAAACAAAATGCGTTGCTTGAAGTTTAAGAGTATTTTCATTTATTCTTAATTTGAAAGCTGGGCGTAAAATGTTTTCCTAACCAATCAGCGAGAAATCATACCCCACCCACCCAAATATTTGACGCTTACGAGTCGTCCACTGCAGATTTGTTGTTTTAGGGAAAGCTTTATTACAGTACCAATACAGGCTTCTGTACTTGGAATGCGATTTTGTATATTGACTGTTTGCATCTGAGATTCTGATACAATGCTAAATATTGAGAATCCAATACAAGGTTTTTTTTTATAACAAAATGCACAAATTAAAGAAACAGGCAACATACTATTTAAGACATGTTTTAGTTTATTTGTGAAATAGACAGTTACGTAGTTTAACGCTGCTTTCAGGGATGGGGCAATGGGTAATGGATAATGGATATTGGTAATGGGCATTATTATTTTTTCAGTAATGGGTAATGGAGCTATTTTCTCATTACATGACGTAATGGTAATACAATGCATTATCTTAAAAAATGAGGGTAATGGTCAATTACTTTTCCATTACTTGCCATTACTTATCTATATATTGAGGAAATCCATGCTTTTATTGTCTTTAAAACAAATGTTTCAATAAATAAATTTACCCTCTGATCACATTGTAGGTGTTGAACAGTTCATTGTTTGACCAATTATAATGTGTGAAGGATAATCTATACAACAAGTACAATGATACATACATGTATATAATCTGTGAATTTGGTATAGTAAAACAAGCAGGTGTTAAGGATCAAAAGTCACATTTCAGCCTTTTAATCTTTAATTTAAATCCTTAATCCTATGCAAAATGTACCCTTATACTGTACAACCCAGTACAGCCAAACTTGTGTAAGCGGTCACATGCGATCAGCGGTCACCGGCGTTAAACGGTCACTTTAAATCCCTCCCAACCAAATATACTCTATAAACTGCCTTGATCAACGGTCCCCTTTGAAACGCGGCCAGCGGCCACACTAATTGGTCGAGATTAACTGTAATCTTATTGTGTTCAACGGTCAATCAACCAACACACGACTTGGATTTGCAAGGTGTTAAATGATCGGTGTTTAATACATACAGGTAATAAAGCATACTGTGACAATCACATTATCGGGTTTTTTCATACGCGTAATCTGTTTACATGTTAAATCTAGGTTACCGAAAACAGCCGACCTGTGCCGAATGATAGTTGTATGATTCATCAACAAGAAGTTGCGATTTTGGTTTATTTTCTGTTAACAATGTCGGGCAAAATTGTAAATTGAAAAAGACATTTATGAGCGATTTAGACCGAAAGACAGTACATTTATGTGTTAAAACGAATGTTAATGTCCACTTGAAGCTCCAAGTCAATTTATATTGCCATTTCCATTTTAAATATAAAGATTATCGAGTAAAACTTTCTGCAAGAAGTAAACGTAGATTCGGACACTATTTTTTCCGGATATGTTATTCGGCGAATTTCAAAGTGAAGTAAAAAAATATTTGATAGTCAAGTTAGTTGTAAACGTCGGTTTAAACTAAATAATAGATAGCACAATGAAATATTTGATAGAAAAAAACTACAAATCTTCATAACAATGTTTAAATACAAGTTTATAAAGACAATTTACTATTTGTAATGTAATGACTATTCTTAACAGTTACATATGTAATATTATGTCAACTGACTTGAACAAATCCGACCAAATCATGAAACTTGTGATAAGCAGACACCTGTCTTAAGCAGCCAGTTTCATCATGTCCCTTGGGTGGCTGCTGATCGCAAGTTTGACTGTATATTGTAAATGTCATGGTTTTTTTTGTTTACAAAGCTCAGGATAATTATTCTATTAACTCAAGACTACTCTTTTCACTGTACAGCCCTGTCACTGTATAGATTAGTATATCAATTTCATTCACATCTAAGTTGGACTTTGGAGTATAGTCAAGATTGATACACTGAAAACCCATTTTGAGATTCCTTCTGATACATCTGGAAACTTTAAGGCCAAATGTAATCAAGACAACTGAGATATTTTTGATCAGTATACATTTACAATGTCGTTTTAGTAGTAGTTAGTTACTGTGTGCACTCATAACAATTTTCAGAATAAAAGTATTGATTAGTGTACTATAAACGTTCTTTATAATGTTTAAATATAATGGTAATGGTAATGCATTACCATGGCATGTTAGTGGTAATGCGTTATCTTCAAAATTTATGTAATGATAATGAGGTAAATCGCAATATAATGGTAATGCATTACATTACCAAGTAATTGACCCCAACCTCGTCTGCTTTAAAAAAAAAATCAGTTATTTCATGACGTTTGCTGGGTAAGTTACCAGTACATCTGGTCCTTTTATCCCGACACCAGCCACACAGTTGTAATTATAACCCCGTAACCCAGAAAGCCAAGGATGGCAGCCATTTTTGCTACCATTTAAGTCTTTGGTATGACCTTGCAACCTCCTGTACCAAAGCAGACACTCTACCACCACACCACTAAGGCTGTCTTATATATCATAGAGCCCTCCAACTTCGTGATCTACCTTAGTTCCTGACATCATTATTTTCTCCCATGACTTTATATTAGCAGTGACCAGTCAATTGAGAAGTGTGTAACTATTTTCTGATGTCTAAAGTTTCATTTGTTACTCGACAATGTAGTTTATTTTAATGCTTATGATCACGAACTTAGCAGACCCGTAGATAGAAAGTGACCAGTTTGTTATGTTTGTCTGCTTTTCATTCCATTTTGACAGCCTGCACTGCAGAAATGGTACAATCGAACATAGTTAAAAAATCAATG
Organism: Serripes groenlandicus; assembly: GCA_031761405.1. Lineage (NCBI taxonomy): Eukaryota > Metazoa > Mollusca > Bivalvia > Cardiida > Cardiidae > Serripes > Serripes groenlandicus. The sequence continues at coordinate 73,504,201 of JASEVX010000007.1, read as the reverse complement.
CTGACAATCAAAGCAAACGAATACTGCTTCTTAAAATACCCTTATCTGAAGCGATAGCCTTGGACATATAAATGTATGTCAAAACACTTTCGAGTTTAAAGGGAATTTACCTAAATTTGTCAGATGTTCGGCCATTATTCATTGTTGTGAATGTCCAACCGCTTATATCAAATCCAACAATAAATACTTTCATTTGTCAAACTTCTGGCTTAAGTTTTTAATTTGCAAGAATTATTGACACAATCAATAGTTTTTGAAATATTGGCGTCAGTATAGTATAAAATGGACAGATATAATTTGTTTTCTTAGATATATATAGCTTTATTAATGATATAAACATTATATTAGGTAATGCCTAAAACGCAAATAATAATTTCGGAAAAACTTAATTTGTCTCGTTTCATTTTCTCTTTTAAAAATTAAATAGTATTTGCTATTTGTTATTCTTTATTATGATAATTGTTATTAACAGAAAGCCTTTTTATTCAAACAAGCTTTATTTTTTTTAAGAGAAGCAGAAACATGATAAAAATATATATCAGAAAATAAGATTGTAGCAAGCTATTTTCTTTTTGTGTTCAAAGAGAGGTAACTCTATCACTGGATGGTACCGGTGGATTATATTTTGACAGATGTAAACAATGAGGTCAAAAATATTTACATTTGATTTTTAAAGGTGATAAATTTGAACATTAGATCACCTTTTTTCCAGTAATTGTAAATCAATAATTTCCCAAGCTACCATTAGCATACACAGTTCTAAGTCACCTGTGAGTGTATTGGATTGAAGACATTACTTTGTAAGATCTGTGGAGAAATTATCTACTTTTTGTTTCCCATATATATACAACAAATCTTCAGCAGCTAGACGACTTTGAAATGTCTGTTGGTAATTGAAGCAGATTTCTTTAACCCTTTCCCTCATAGATGCTTTCTGACGCCTCTGCAGCAGACGGCTTTTTAGTCATAGGTTATCCATTCAATTATAGAGATTTTCTATTTTTTGACAACATATGTTCAGTCGTCTGCTGCAGAATTGTTGTATGAGGGAAAGGGATAAATGAAAGTACAAAAATTGAATAGAGATGAAAACATTGTGGCAAATGTTGAAATTACTCATAGACTTTTATTAGTCATAAGAAAACAAATTCTCCTTTTGCCACAAAATTTACAAAAGTCGTCTGCTGCAGTGGCGTCTGTATGTGGGAAAGAGTAAATTAATAATTGGATTATTAAGCGAAAAATGTGTTGAATTTTTTTTTTTTCTCCTTCTGGTGATGCTTCTGCATTCTGAGTGAGGATTCTTACTTTACTTATGACATACTGCTTCTGTAATGTTGTGGTGAGAGCATCTGACAGACTTAAGAACAGGAGACCAGGTTAAATCACCAGCCACCTGGTCCATAAGGTCCTCCTTGGCACGCAGGGTCGCGGGGATTGTCTTTGTAACTGATGGGCTTGTGTCAGTATAACTTAATGTCACCGGAAGTGTGAAAATATGACTGAAAACGGCCTGAAACACCGTACAAACAATTTACTTCACTTTCAGAATGATTTAACTCTTTCCCACATATAGCATTCTGATTCCTCTGCAGCAGACGGCTTTTGAAAACATTGTGACAAAAGGAGAAATTGCTCATAATGAGTAATTTCACCATTTGCCAATATTTATCGTTTTTTCGATGTCTCCTACTGCAGATAGATTTTTTGTATGTGGAAAAGGTTTAAATACAGAAAAGTTTGAATTTAATAGAGAATTATTTCAAATCTTCAAACAGTTGATGAAAATTCCAAGATATCTGACAGAAAATGTAAATTGGTAAAAGCATTATGTCACTGTGCCAGCCAGCATTAAGGATCTATGATCTTGACTGATGACCCATTTAATGCTGATTGAATATGCAAAGTCAGATCTTCATAAACTGTTCCCGTAAACACAGAAGACCCCTGTTCAAAATGACAAACGTGGATTACTCGTCACTGGCCAAACGGAGGCCTATAATTGGAGTGTGTCAGCTAACATGTACTGATGATAAGGAAAATAATTTTTTGAAGTCGAAAGCTTTGATTGAACGATGTAAAAAGATGGGCGCAGAGGTAGGTACTTTATTTTCTATTCTTAAACCCTTTATTGAATACAACATGTGCAATAGATTTCTTTGAAAATATACATGTATGCAATGAAAAATTACTTTAAAATGAAAGTATAAATGTTGAATAGAATTGAAAAAATTGTGCATTTGTCACAATGTTTCAGAAAGTCGTCTGCTGCAGATGTATTATAATGTGGGAAGGGTTAAACCTTAGCCCTCATACTTCTTGCACTTTAACCCTTTCCCTCATATAGATGCTTTCTGATGCCTCTGCAGCAGACGGCTTTTTAAAAACATAGTGACAAAAGAAGAAATTGCACAAAACATGCAATTTCTCCTTTTGCCACAATGTTTTCCACTTATTTTCATAGGTTATCCATTCAATTATGGAGATTTTCTATGTTTTGATAAAATACGTTCAAAGTGGTCTGCTGCAGAATTGTTGTATGAGGGAAAGGGTTAAACCCTTGACTGCATACAACACAGTCATGTGTAATAGATTACTTTGAAAATATACATGTATGCAAAAATAATAAAAAATTACTTTAAAATGAAAGTATAAATGTTGAATAGAATTGAAAAAGTTGGGCATTTGTCACAATGTTTCAGAAAGTTGTCTGCTGCAGATGTATTATAATAAAGGGATAAACCTTAGCCCTCATACTTCTTACACTTTAATTAAACCAAAGCTTTAGATGAGGGCCAAATTTCACGAGCTTAAATTTTTATTATCCTCTTGCTATGAGGTTGTCGAGGGTATATATGGATCCGCCTGTATGTATGTACATTTGTCCCATTAGACGTTATCGCTTTAGCAAAGTTCATTTCTTATACGATTTTCATGAAACTTCACACATAATGTCATGTTCACTAACATTGCCTCTTGTACAAGTTCGCGTTTCACCGACCTAGGCCAAAGGTTAAGGTCACAGTGACTATTATACTTCTGTACGAAATGATGTCAATGCTCTAGCACTTTGTATATTATCCAATTGTGATGAAACTTGACACTTATGTGCACCAACATCGCTTGTTGTATGAGGTTAAGGTCACAGTGGCTATTATAAGTCTGTAATAAGCGACATTATTTTGTAATAAGCGACATTATTTCTTTAGCAACTTTATTTCTTATCTAATTTATGAAACTGAATATATATATTCACCAGCATCATCTCTTGTATAAGTTTTCGTTTAACAGACCTGGGTCAAATGTTAAGGTCACAGTGGCTATTATAAGTCTGTAAAAAGCAACATCATTGCTTTAGCAACTTTATTTCTTATCTGATTTATGAAACTGAATATATATATTCACCAGCATCATTTCTTGGATAAGTTTTTGTTTCACTGACCTAGGTCAAAGGTCAAGGTCACAGTGACTATTATACGTTTGTGCCATACTATGTAATCGCTCTAGCGACTTGGTTTCTTATCCAATTATTATGAAACTTAACACACATGTTCCACAACATCGCCTCTCGTTTAAGGTCACGTTTTACTGACCTAGGTCATAGTCAAGGTCACAGTGACTGTTATACGTTTGTGCGAAATGACATCATTGCTCTAGCAACTTTATTTCTTGTCAGATTGTTATGAAACTGAATACATATGTACACCAGCATCACCTCTTGTAATAGATCGTATTTCACTGACCTAGTTTAAAGGTCAATGTCACAGTGACTATTATACGTCTGTGCCATACTATGTCATCACTCTAGCGATTTTGTTTTTAATCTGATTGTAATGAAACATTACCTGATGCAAGATAGAGTGTCATTCCAAGTTAGTAACATGAAGGTTGTTAACCCATTGCCTGATATATAGTGTCATTCCAAGTTAGTAACAGGAAGGTTGTTTAATACCTGATACAAGATATAGTGTCATTCCAAGTTAGTAACAGGAAGGTTGTTTAATACCTGATACAAGATAGAGTGTCATTCCAAGTTAGTAACAGGAAGGTTGTTAACCCATTGCCTGATACAAGATAGAGTGTCATTCCAAGTTAGTAACAGGAAGGTTGTTAACCCATTACCTGATACAAGATAGAGTGTCATTCCAAGTTAGTAACAGGAAGGTTGTTAACCCATTACCTGATACAAGATAGAGTGTCATTCCAAGTTAGTAACAGGAAGGTTGTTAACCCATTACCTGATACAAGATAGAGTGTCATTCCAAGTTAGTAACATGAAGGTTGTTAACCCATTACCTGATACAATATAGAGTGTCATTCCAAGTTAGTAACAGGAAGGTTGTTAAACAATGAAGATATGTAATAATTGAAGTAAGTTGAAAACATTATCTTTTGTCACAATAAGTTTTCTGCAAGTAGGAAAGTGTTTATTTTTCATTTCAGATGGTGTTTTTGCCTGAAGCCTGTGATTATATTTCTCAAAGCAAAGAACAAAGTATGGCCATGGCAGAGCCTTTAGAAGGGGAGACCATCTCAAAGTACAGCCAACTTGCCAAAAGTCTGTCAGTTTGGATATCCATCGGTGGTTTTCATCAAAAGGTGACTTTACCTTTACCCAGATACAAATGACCTAAGTCACCTTACCCGTTTTCTGTAGCAGACAAAATTCTGAAAACATTTTGGGGAAAGGATTGCTTAAATTAAGTAATTTCTCCTTTTTCGAAAAAACAAGGCTAAAAAAACTGCTTAAATTATTACTTCCAATAAGCATCAATCTTCCTTGATACAGCTGTCTTTAACCCTTTCCCACATACAGACACTTACTGATGCCTCTGCAGCAGACCTTTTGAAACCATTATGACAAAATGGGAAATCGCTCATAATGAGCAATTTCTCCTTTTGCGACAATGTTTTCAACTTTATTCACATATTGTTCTTTCATGTAAAGAGACTTTCCGTATAATGTTATTAATTTGTTTCAAAGTCGTCTGGTGCAGATTTGTTGTATTAAAAAGGAAAGGGATAAATATCTCGAAACAAGATGTTCATTGAAAGCAATTTTGGAAAGGAGTAACAGATAAATCCTCTTGTTAGCTGATCTGTTCACGAAGTGCAAGGTGAGCTATTGTGATCGCTTTTCGTCCGTCGTCCGTCTGTCTGTCTGTCCACTTTTTCCTACAAACAATTTCTCCTCCTAAACCAATGGACCAATTTCAACATAATTTCACAGGAATATTCCTTAGATCGTCCTCTTTAAAAGTTGTTCAAAGAATTGAATTCCATTTAGAACCTTAGTTGCTGCGGAATCAGAAAAGGGTAAAATTGCCAAAACCTTAAAAATCTTCTCGTCCAAAAGTACTAGTCTTATTTAAAAATTATTTTTCACAAATGTTCCTTGGAGGACCCTCTACCAATACTGTTTAAATTATTCCGATCCATTGAAAAACATGGCCGCCATGGGGCTTCTTTTTCTTATTTGTGCATTGTAAAATCTTTAAAATTCTTTTGATCAAAAGTACCAGCCCGATTTAAAGGTAATTTGGCACAAATATTCCTTGGGGGACCTTCTACCATGGTTGTTCAAATGAATCCAAACTTAAAGAAATCTTCTGGAACTAAATCACTGGCCAATTTGAAAATAATTTGGCACAAATGTTCCTTGTGTGACCCTCTGCCAAGGTTGTTCAATTCATTCTGATCTATTGAAAGACATGGCCACCAGGGGGTTACTTGTTTCCATTATATGTATAGAGGAAAAACTTTGAAAACTATTAAAGATCTATTAAATCAGGTGAGCGATATAGGGCCATCATGGCCCTCTTGTTTTTAAGTTTGTACCATAATGCACTTTAGCATTCCAAGTAGGTAAGGACAAACGGGTTTGACTGCTGAAACCGATTTATGTGAAGTCTGTGCCACCAGTAAAGAGCAAAACCATCTTGGGCATGTGCATCTTCTAACCAGTCTGTATTCAGTTGGCTGCTCAACTCTATATTTTTATCTTGATATTCCTAGAATTGGATATGTTCTTTTCCAAATACAAAGCTGGACAAATCCATTTTAAAAATTCAGCATTGAAGACAAATTCTGAAAACTTGTTTGCCACAATGTTTTAACTTTATTGGTCTATTTTTCATACTTTTTTAGATCAAGGTGATCTATTCTGATTACTCTCTGTCTGTCGTCCGTTGTTAACCTTTATTTTTAAACAACATCTCCTCCTAAACTACTGGATCGATTTCAACCAACTTCACTGAAATGTTCTTTCGGTGGTAATCTTTCATAAATTGTTCAAAGATTTAAGTTCTATGAAGAACTTTGGTTGCTGCAGCATCAGTTGGATTCCAATATAATTAGATAGAAATGTTCCTTGGGTAACCATCTATAAAAATGGTTCACGTCCGCCATTCTGATTGGTTGTAAAACATGGCAGCCAGGTGGAATCAGAAAAGGGGCAAAATGACAATGTTTTAGAAAATTCGGTTCTTATGAAAGTTATTGTTTGATTTCAAGATAAATATGTAGAAATATTCCTTAAGTAACTCGCTACGACATATCATACAGGTGGCATCAGAAAGAGGGTGAAATTAACTTTAAGCTTCAAATGACATCTCCTTATCCACGTGACCAATTTCAGCCAAACTTAATAGGAATGTTACTTTTGGCGTCCTCTTTCAAAATTGTTCAAAGATATAAATTCTATGAAGGACTTTGAAGGACTTTGGTTGCTGCAGCATCATAAAGGGAGAAAAATGCCAGAACTTTAAAATTCTTCTTCTCTGAATCCACTTGTCTGATTCTAAAATAATTTGGTAGAATTGGTGACCCTCTACAACATGTATTCAAGCCAGGTCATACTTACTGGTTGAAAAACATGGCTGCCAGACGGATTCAGAAAAGGGGCAAAAGAACAATACTTTAAAATTCCATTCTGATTTAAGTTCTTGTCTGATTTCAAGATAGTAATCCTCTACTGACACTGTACATAATTGGTTCAAGCCAAATTGATTGGTTGAAAAAGATAGCTGTCAGGCGGAATTTAGAAAAGGGGTAAAAGGAAATTTGAGCTTCAAACAACATCTCCTCATAAACCAATGGACATACTTCAAAGGAATGTTCCTGTTGTGGTCCTCTATCAAATTGTTCAAAGATTTAATGCATTACTACAAATGTCCTTTACTGATAAGCTGTTTAATTTACAATATTTGCTATTATTCTTTTAACTCAGGTGAGCGACTTAGGGCCAAGATGGCCCTCTTGTTTAAAAAAATCTTTAGAAAAGACTACAAAATCATGAAAGTCTATTCGTTAACTTCAACCTTTGATGTTATTTTTTTAATCATCTCAGTTCCTATTATACAGTTCTAAGTTTCTAACATTGTTTGCAAAGTGACTTGCGTCATTTGGTTTTCAAAACATCAAGCTAAAAAGAAGTCTATTTGGGAAAAGGTACTGCAGCCAGTTGCCCGGAAAGAAAGTTGTGTTGAGTACTGGTGCCAGAAAGTCAAGAAACAAATAAGGTGAACTTGCTGCCATGATATAACTGTAAAACTGTATAAAACAATGTTAATCCTTTCCCTCATACGATAATTTTGACTTTGAACATATCTTGTCAAAAAATAGAAAATCTCTATAATTGCATGCTGCAGAATTGTCGTATAGAGGGCAAGGGCTAATACAATTAACCTCTGAAGAGGATCACTTTTCCAGAGCAAACAACCTTTCTCTGCTTCCACCTGATGCTGATCTAGAATGTTTACATTTGTAACTTCAGTCTACCAAGGAGAAAGAGAAGAGAGTTCTTAATACACATGTTATACTGGACAATGAGGGAGAAATTCAGGCCACCTACTCCAAAACACATCTATTTGACTTGGATATTCCTGGTAAAATACGTCTGTGTGAGAGTGATTACACAGTTCCCGGCAATCGCATTCTGGAACCTTTGAAGACACCTGTTGGCAATGTTGGGCTAGGAATTGTGAGTGCTAAGCCCTTTCCCTGATATAGATGCTTTTTGATGCCTCTGCAGCAGACGGCTTTTTGAAAACATAGTGAGAAAAGAAGAAATTGCTCAAAACAAGCAATTTCCCCTTTTGCCACAATGTTTTCTACTTTTAGTCATAGGTTATCCATTCAATTATAGAGATTTTCTATTTTTTGACAAAATATGTTCAAAGTCATCTGCTGCAGAATTGTTGTATGAGGGAAAGGGTTAAAACCAGGGTTCAAGTCCCAATCGTGCCATAACAGCAATTTAAACCCTTTGCCTGATGATATTTGATGCCTCTCCAGCAAACAGGCTTTTTTAAAAAGCATTGTAATAAAAGTAGAAATTGCTCAAAACAAGAAGTTAATCCTTTTCTGACATTGTTTTCAATTCTATGTAGAATATGTTATATTTTCATTCTCACTTGTTATCAGAGCAGACATCATGTTTTATCAGATAAAAATGGCATCAGAAGCTTCAATGCATGGTTAGAGATTTTGGTATGATTATAATTAGTTCATCTATGTCTTCATTAACCTACTGACACTAAACCCTTTCCCTCATCTGACAATTCTGCAGCAGACGACTTTGAACATATTTTGAGGGAAAGGGTTAATCCAGGAAATATATAACCATTTTCCTTTTCCATTTTCTGTTCTGTTCTGTTATCAGAAATTTTAAAAACTTAGGCATGAATTATGGAAGCATCTGATTACTTAGAAAGATATTTTGGATATATGGAGTGAAAATGTTGGCGAAGGTTCTTCAAATGTCAATTGGTTTAGACTCAGAGGCATCAAAGGTCATCTTGTTCTGTTGAATCCAGTGGGTTTAAACCCTTTCCCACATGCAGTTAAATTTCCGCAGAGGACTGAAACATCTTGTCAAAAAAAATTGTCTTAAAATGAGAATATAGTTTTTGAATAGATATGAAAACGTATTGGTAAAAGGAGAAATTTATCACAATGTTTTAAAATGTTGTTTGCTCTAAAACAAATGATGTGGATGGAAAGGATTAAAATTGGATAATGAATATCATTATAGCCTACATTGTTTAATATTGATGTATTATGTACTTTATTTCAGTGTTATGATGTAAGATTTCCAGAGATGGCTGTCGGATTGCGCAATCGTGGTGCAGAGATTCTGACTTACCCCTCCGCATTCACAGTTCCAACTGGAATGGCTCATTGGCAGGTTTGTTTAACCCTTTCCCACATACAACAAATATCTTCAACAAATGTTTTACATTTATTTATTAATATTTTCCATTTTTAGCTCTCCAGAGCACGAAGTACTCAAGGGGTGTTTTTGTGATTGCCTTTTGTCCGTCGTTCGTCGTCAACATTTGCTTGTTTTAAAACACTCTAGTTAACTCTATTAAAGCCGCATTTTAAACTTTAGAATGTTTGTCTTAGTGATATTTAGGCCAAGTTTGAATATAGGTCATGTCCTGTCAAAAACTAAGTCACTAGGCCAAGTTTGTATATCGGTCATATTAGGTCAAAAACTAGGTCGCTAGGCCAAATTAATGAACACTCTTGTTAACACTGTGGAAGCCGCATTTTTGGCTTGAGCATGTTGAAACTTTGTCAGAATATTTGTCTTGATGATATCTAGGCCAAGTTGAATATTGGAAATGTCAGGTCAAAAACTAGGTCATTTGATAAAATTTAAGAAAAAGCATTTGGACACTGTACACTACAGAAGTCACATTATTTACTTGATCTTGATGAATATTTGTCAGATTGTTTGTCTTGAATATATCTTGCCAACATAAAAACTAGGCTTCAACTCTAGTCCAAATCAATTAGTATAGAACACGCACATAATTTCATTTACAGATGTGTTGAGAAGTATTAACACTTCTTTGTAACAAACCGATCCAGGGCCTCATGGCACTCTTGTTTTGTCTAGATAACTGGCTACATAACCGTATAATTCTTCCTTTTTCTTGCGGGTAGATGTTCAAACTTCGGAACCAAGGGATTGGCAGTCATTATTGTTTCCAACGAAGTTATTAAAGCGACTGAAATCCAGATGGCATGAAAAAAAAACTCGAATTCGCCCTAAATGTTATTCTTTATGTTATCCAAGTAAAACCAGGGTAGAAAATGTATCGTTTTCTATCAATAAAGTGAACTTGAGTCGTTTTTAAATGTCCCGATGAAGGGGTTTCCTATTTAAAAATACTTACCCCGTTACTGACAGGGTAGAATTTGCGATGGAAAAAGTATCGAAAACAAGAAAATCTCACTGATTATAGGGGTATGTAATATGTCAGTTATCATATTTTAATGCCCCAAATACAAAAATAACACTTATTTTCTTAAAATTGGAATTTTTTTTTTTTTTCGACTGTTGGGTATCTGGAGTTCAGTCGCTTTAAAGCCTCATGTTTTTCATGTAATTGCAGGTTCTGCTAAGAAATCGGGCAATAGAGTCCCAGTGTTATGTTGTGGCAGCAGCTCAGACAGGCAAACATAATGAGAAAAGATCATCATACGGACATAGTATGGTAAACTGTTGCCATTAACCCTTTTCCTCATATAGATGCTTTCTAGCATCTCTGCAGCAGACGACTTTTGAAATCATTGTGGCAAAAGGAGAAATTGCTCATGACGAGCAATTTCTCCATTTGCCACAATGCTTTCAACTCTATTTATCAATCATACTATCATTTATAGAGATTTTCTATATTTTGGACTTGATATTTCAAAGTCGTCTGCTGCAGATTTATTATATGTGGGAAAAGGTCAATCCTTACCCTGTTTCCACTTTAAGACACTTCTGCAGCTAACAACTTTTATAAAACATGTTTTCAACTTGTTTTGATAATTGTTATTTCATTTATAGAGAGTTTTATATTTTTGACTGAATTGTTTTTAGAGTCATTTGCAGCAGATATGTTGTATGTGATAACTGGTTAAGAACATGAACTATACACCATGTCTAATGATTGACTTGGGTCTTACCGCTGTGTCATTCTCTAAGCAACTGGCAATAACATTTGTCATTTTGGGACCCAAATTAACCAATTAACCAAGGCTTTCAACTTGTGAACATCCAATTTAACTGACTGAGATCAACATTAATTAAACTTTCGCTAATACCTTTTGCAGCAGACTTTTTTTGAAAATATTGTAGGAAAAGTATTATTTGATACAGACTACATTTGATGACATCAGCAGCTGATAATGTTTGAAAACATTATTGGAAAAATTTAGTGTCCTTGTCCAGCCATCATTAAATACGCCTCTACCTGGCAAGCTATGCTGTATGGAGACAACACTGTTTCTTCATTTATTTCTAAGCAGACAACTTTAAAACTGATTTAATGAGTAAAGCGGTTAAGTTTGTTTCAGATTGTTGATCCCTGGGGTACAGTGCTGGCAGAATGTTCCGAGGGTGAGAGTGTTTGCTGCAGTGAGATAGACCTGGATTATCTACTAAGAATTCGTACACAGATGCCCATACAGAAACACAGGCGGAATGATCTGTATGGGACAATTAATTTGCATTCTAAATGTATGTATTTTTAAAAGTATATATGTGATGTTATAATGTATTTTTAAAAGTATAAATGTGATGTTATAATGTATTTTTAAAAAGTATAAATGTGATGTTATAATGTATTTTTACAAGTATAAATGTGATGTTATAATGTGTTTTTAAAAGTATAAATGTGATGTTATAACATATCTTTATGACTAACTTCTGTGCAATTGTGGCTTTGTTATGCTTTTCAGTTATTTATTTAAAAAAAACAGTTAAGTTAAGCCTTGCTAAATTCAAAGTGAATAATTATATAAATTGTGAATAGAATTGATAGGCATTACAAAAACTGATGATGTCAACTTTTGTCAAGATTGATGTAGGCATACTACATAGATTCTGACTATTGAATGTGCTTTTTTTGTCATTTAAGCTGTAATTTAGGCAAACAAAGATTAAGTTTGTAAATGTGAAAGAATCAATGTATCAAACTGTGAATGCCAAAAAGTATCCATTTTTCTCATGGCTCTGCCCACCTTCAAAATATCACTTAATGCTTCATGGAGACATAACCAATACTTGGGTCGTTTGTATGGAAAAATACCAAGGACAAAACCTGCTCATCACAAAATATCTGCAATATATCAGCAGACGGCTTCGAAAACATGCAGACAAAAATAGGGAAAATCTCTATAAAAAAAGGTATTATTACTGTAAAAAATTGAAAACATTCTGGCAAATGGAGAAATTGCTTGTTTTGAGCAATTTCTCCTTTTGCCACAAGGTTTTTCAAAAGTCGTCTGCTGCAGAGGCGTCAAAAAGCGTCTATATATGTGGGAAAGGGTTAAGATTTAGATTAAGATTGATTTAGGTTAAAACACCATTTTCAACAATCTTTCACTCATATCACGGCAACCAGTTCAAACACCAATGTTTTACTAGCTTTCTCACATCAGTACTCCACACAACAGTCTTTCCAAGCAACTGGCTGATTTTTTCTCATAGGCTGTTAGCCAATTGATGTAAAGACGAATGACACTTGTTGCATTGACTTTTTGTCAAACGTCTAAAAGAATATTGGCCGAGCTTTGGTTCGTCTCACAACACTTGGATTACCACCAACTGAGCTACCAGGGCTTGGCCCGGACCTTAACCCTTTCCCTCATATAGACGCTTTCTGACGCCTCTGCAGCAGACTGATTTTTGAAAACATAGTGACAAAAGAAGAAATTGCTCAAAACGAGCAATTTCTCCTTTTGCCACAATGTTTTCCACTTTTAGTCATAGGTTATCCATTCAATTATAGAGATTTTCTATTGTTTGACGAAATATGTTCAAAGTCGTCTGCTGCAGAATTGTTGTATGAGGGAAAGGGTTAAGTATCAGAGGCCAACGTTCTTGATAATGGGTTCAAGATTCATATCCTTAAATTATAATTTCATCTCAAAACCCTATATTTTACATGAGTACCTACAATAATTATATTTCAATGAGTAATTGAAATGAGCCGTGTCTAGCGATTTGGGCGTCTTGATGTATATGCACACAGTGAAGACTCAGACGAGCCATAGCATCCTGAGCCTCACTAGCCTTTACCATCCACATATATGCTATACATACCTACACGTACCTTAAAGCACAATAACTGTAGCCCCACAATTTTTATACTGTCATTAAATGATCTCAAAATGGAATGTCATGGAGACCCCGAATCGGTAAACATGGCTCAAATATAATGACTCCTTCTTACCAAGAAGTACTGTTTGTTTAGAGATGCTGACTGATTAAGATCTTCTCAGGTTCCAATATTACAGTTTTCCTGTGGTGATGATGATACAATGTTTGCTTTGCTTCAGGTGAAGACATAGACAGTAGACCAGAGTATGATTTCGGACAACACAAGATTGGTTGTAGTCAAGTTTTCTACCGGTCGAATCTATCATTTGCCTTTGTGAACATCAAACCAGTGATGAAGGGTCATATCCTTTGGTTGTGATGAATTAAGTCCATCTGATGAAAAATCTAACCTGATAGGAGTTTAATCGAGGATAAAAATCTAACACCTGCAAAGTTTCCAGTATCATTTTCGAAACAGTGGTTGAAAGCCAGTGGAGCTTGTGTCATGGCGAATTGTCCGCTGTGCGTGCGTCAACTTTTTGCTTCATACAACTTCTTCTCCCTCACCACTTGGCCAATTGGAATGAAACTTCATAGGAAGCATTTCCTCAATGTCCTCTCCTAAATTCCTTCAATTCTTTGGGATCCATGCAAAATTCTGGTTTCCATGGCAACCAAAAGAAAAAACTTTAAAAACTTTGGCCGCCAGCGGGCGGGGCTATTTTGCCTTATATGACTATAGTGAAAACTTAAAAAATCTTCTCCTCCGAAAGTGTCTGGCCTATTTTTAAATAATTTTGTAGAAATGTTCCTCGGGTGACCCTCTATCAGATTCCTTCAAACCATGTTGATTGTTCGCAAAAGACATGGCCGCCAGAGGGCAGAGTTGTTTTGCCTTATAAATATTGGCTTTAAAACTTTAAAAATCTTCTTCTCCCAAACTATTTGGCTGATTTTCAAATAATTTTGCAGAAATGTTCCTTGGGTGACACTCTACAAGATTCCTTCAATCTATGGTGATTGGTAAAAAACATTGCCACCAGGGGGCGGGGCTGTTTGGATATTTAATTTTTGCCCAATGGCAGTGGAGCGATACTTGCCCTCTTTGGCCTCTTGTTCTACAATGTTTTCTCCAAAGTTGTATGCTGCGGTGGGGATCAGAGTTTGTCAGTGCCAGACAGACAAAAGGTTGAAAGAAGCTTCAAATATTTTTTTTTACTTTTTCTTCCAAACCTATTTTAAAGTATTGGCACTATACACTATTAAGTTCACCCAAACAAAGCTAAGGAGAGCCTAGACTATCCTTTTCACCCTTTCCCACATACTACAGATCTATAGCAGACGACATTGAAAACATGCAGCAAACAGTATTGAAAGTCTGTGTAAATGAAAGTTTAATTATTAAATAGGTTTGCCTCAATGTTTTCCAAAGTAATCTGCTGCATATACTTCCAAATTTGTCTGCTGGCGGCAAAGTTTGTTTGAGGCCTGTTTTACCCTATTTTGTTCAGTCATATTTTAAATTAATGGATTTGATAATTGCAGCAATTTTTGTGGCAAGAACTTGTGGTTTAAATTAAGCTTTGATTATTTCAGTGTAATTGTTAGCTCACCTGAGCACTTGTGTGCTCTTGTTAAGTTTTTGTGATCACTGATCATTTGCCTGTCTTAACATGTCTGTCAATCCAATCAATATTTCTTCTCTGAAAGTATTAGTCTGATTTCAAAACAATTTCACAGGAATGTTCCTGAGGTGTTTTGATCTAAAACAGTTCAAACATTCTTTTCAACTGCACAAGATGGCTGACAGAGCTAAAAATAGAAAATCCTTTAAACAAGAATAACAAGAAAAGTCCTTGACTAGCCCTCTTCTTAACCCTTTCCCTCATATAGACGCTTTCTGACGCCTCTGCAGCAGATGGATTTTTGAAAACATAGTGACAAAAGAAGAAATTGCTCAAAACGAGCAATTTCTGCTTTTGGCACAATGTTTTCCACTTTTGGTCATAGGTTATCCATTCAATTAAAGAGCTTTCTATATTTTGAGAAAATATATTTAAAATCGTCTGCTGCAGAATTGTCGTATGAGGGAAAGGGTTAAAGTATTCAAATTATTTCTATCCTTTGCACAAGATGGCGGCCAGAGCTAAAAATAGAACAAATCTTAAAGCACATCTCCTCATAAACCACTTATCCAATTTCACACAAATGCTCCTTATGTAGCCCTCTACCAAAAGTGTTCAATCCATTCTGCTCCACTCACCAGAGCTTAACCCTTTCCCTCATATGACATTTCTGCAGCAGACGACTTTAAACATATTTTGTTAAAAAATGGAAATTCTCTATAATTGAATGGATAACCTATGACTCAAAGTGGAAAACATTGTGGCAAAGGGAGAAATTGCTCGTTTTGAGCAATTTCTTCTTTTGTCACTATGTTTTCAAAAAGCCGTCTGCTGCAGAGGCGTCAGAAAGCGTCTATATGAGGGAAAGAGTTAAAACAGAAAAATATCTTTAAACAACATTTTCTCCTTCACCACTGACCCAATTTCAAAATAATTTCACTTAAATGTTCCTGAAGTAGGCATCTACTAAAATTATTATGCTCTGCTTAAAATAGACAACTCTTTAAAGGACATTTCTTCCTAAACCACAGGCTCAATTAAAAAATATTTTCACAGTAATGTTGCTTAGGAAACCCTCTTCGAAAATGTTAAAACTGTTCTGCTCTGTTGCACAAGATGACCGTAAAGCCTGTTCTGCTCCACCTTACAATATGGCAGCCATTTTGGGCTTCTGTTTAACCCTTTCCCTCGTACGGCAATTCTGCAGCAGACGACTTTGAACGTATTTTGTCAAAAAATAGAAAATCTCCATAATTGAATGGATAACCTATGACAAAAAGTGGAAAACATTGTGGCAAAAGGAGAAATTGCATGTTTTGTGCAATTTCTTCTTTTGTCACTATGTTTTCAAAAAGCCGTCTGCTTCAGAGGCATCAGAAAGCGTCTATATGAGGGAAAGGGTTAAAATTCTGGTGTGCTAGGAGAGTGATATAGAGCAATGTGATTCTCTTGTTTAAGAAAATATATACTAAAGAATCTTTTCACAAGTTTTAATGGCAAATTATGTCTGAACGTTCTTTAACAAGCAGTACATGTATTGGTGGCATCATTACGTAATGTTCCAAGACTGACCCACTTAGAGTCTGCTGAAATCAGTGACCTTTTTAACACCGTCAAGGTGGTTTCCAAGGTGATTGAAGAACACTTTAAAGGGGCATCACTCTCAATAGCTGTGCAAGATGGACCTGAAGCTGGACAGACTGTTCCGGTATGTTTATAACAACTTTATAATAAAAAAAATCAGTTTCGCTCTCTAAAAGCATTTCAAGTTGAAAACATCTCAAGAAAAGTATTGAAAACACATGGTGATACTTGAAAACATTTTGTGAAGAGGAGAAATAGCTTATTGTAAAGAATTTCTTCTTTTTCAACAATATTTTGAAAGGTCGTCTGCTCCTAAGATGTCTAATGTATATCGGGGAAAGGGCTTATGTTTGCCTCTCAATTTCCATCACAGACAAAATCTGGTTGTAATATGTGCATATCCTGAATAGAATTGTGGCAAAAGTGTTCTGTTGCATTCACATAACAAATGTGTATGAATATGAGAAATGGTTTTAAAAATACCTGTATCACAAAATGCAAAATAACACTTGTATGAAATTGTTGTGCTGGGAACCGTCTCTGTCACAGATCTTGATTTGTATCTATTTCAGCAAGTTTATGTACATATTTTAGTATGCACTGGGTACCATTCTCACTTTCTGTCATATATCATGTTTTGTTTCTATTTTAGTATGTTCATGTACATATTTTACCAAGTACTGGGTACCATTCTCACTTTCTGTCATATAACATGTTTTGTTTCTATTTTAGTATGTTCATGTACATATTTTACCAAGTACTGGGTACCATTCTCACTTTCTGTCATATATCATGTTTTGTATCTATTTCAGAATTTTCATGTTCATATTTTACCAAGTACTAGGTTCCAATCTCACTTCATGTATATACCACACACTGGGTACCATTCTCACTTTCTGTCATATATCATATTTTGTATCTATGTACATATTTTACCAAGTACTGGCCACTGGGTACCATTCTCACTTTCTGTCATATATCATATTTTGTATCTATTTTAGTATGTTCATTTTCATATTTTACCAAGTACTGGGTACCATTCTCATTTTCTGTCATATATCATATTTTGTATCTATTTTAGTATGTTCATGTACATATTTTACCAAGTACTGGGTACCATTCTTACTTTCTGTCATATATCTTGTTTTGTATCTATTTTAGCAAGTTCATGTACATATTTTACCAAGTACTGGGTACCATTCTCACTTTCTGTCATATATCATGTTTTGTATCTATTTTAGTATGTTTATGTACATATTTTACCAAGTACTGGGTACCATTCTCTCTTTCTGTCATATATCATGTTTTGTATTTATTTCAGTATGTTTATGTACCTATTTTAGCAAGTACATGTACTGGGTACAATTCTCACTTTCTGTCATATATCATGTTTTGTATCTATTTTTGTATGTTCATGTACATATTTTAGCAAGAACTGGGTACCATACTCTCTTTCTGTCATATATCATATTTTGTATCTATTTTAGTATGTTCATGTTCATAATTTACCAAGTAATGGGTACCATTCTCTCTTTCTGTCATATATCATATTTTGTATCTATTTTAGTATGTTCATGTTCATAATTTACCAAGTACTGGGTACCATTCTCACTTTCTGTCATATATCATGTTTTGTATCTATTTTAGTATGTTCATGTACATATTTTACCAAGTACTGGGTACCATTCTCACTTTCTGTCATATATCATGTTTTGTATCTATTTTGGTATGTTCATGTACATATTTAAGCAAGTACTGGGTACCATTCTCTCTTTCTGTCATATATCATATTTTGTATCTATCTTAGTATGTTCATGTTCATAATTTACCAAGTATTGGGTATCATTCTCATTTTCTGTCATATATCATGTTTTGTATCTATGTTAGTATGTTCATGTTCATATTTTACCAAGTACTGGGTACCATTCTCACTTTCTGTCATATATCATGTTTTGTATCTATTTTAGTATGTTCATGTACATATTTTACCAAGCACTGGGTACCAACCGTACCATTCTCACTTTCTGTCATATATCATGTTGTGTATCTATTTTAGTATGTTCATGTACATATTTTAGCAAGAACTGGGTACCATTCTCTCTTTCTGTCATTTATCTTGTTTTGTATCTATTTCAGCAAGTTCATGTTCATATTTTACCAAGTACTGGGTACCATTTTTACTATCTGTCATATGTCATGTTTTATATCTATTTCAGCAAGTTCATGTACATATTTTACCAAGTACTGGGTACCATTCTCACTTTCTGTCATATATCATGTTTTGTATCCATTTTAGTATATTCATGTACATATTTTACCAAGTACTGGGTACCATTCTCACTTTCTGTCATATCTCATGTTTTATATCTATTTCAGCATGTTCACGTTCATATTTTACCCAGGCACCAAGGAGATTTTGAAAAGAATGACCAGATTTATGAAGAGGTATGTCACGAAACTATCACGACACATAAGTAAATCTCACTACTGATACAAAATAAGCAATTTGTTCTTTTGTCATAATTAAATTCTCATTTCTAAGAAGTAGCATTTTATGCAGATGTTTTCAAAGCAGAATACCCTTGATATTTTCCCACATACAACACATCTTCAGCAGACAATTTTTAAAAAGTCTTGGCTAAAATAATGAAAATATTCACAAAAGTTGTTCGCACGCTAACTCAAACAATCTTTACCCAATCTTCACCATACTAGATCACAATGTATAGCTTAATGTTTCAGCAAATAACCTTCACTTCGACACCAGAATGATGGACTCTTTATGAGTAAAATAAGCTTTGTCAACTCTTTAGATTAAGCCATTCCTATTCAATCTTCAGAAACATGGTCACAATTTTAATGGTCATAGCATCTAAGTCAAAGTAAATTTCAATTCAGATTGCCTGGAGGCATTGTTGGGTTATGACCCCTTGACAGTTGTATACTTTGACAGAATAAAGTTTTTAAGAATATGGATTAATCTTTAAATTACAGTTGGAGAAACATGATAAAGACTTGGAAGGAGACAGAATTAAAGGTAGACTTCGTACTGTGGAACAGATGGACCAGGAAGCTCTTGAACTACGCCACTATTTTAGATGATATGTGTTACGTTAATGCCTATGATTTGCGACCAGCAACATTAATTTACAGATCTTTAACCCTTTCCCTCATACGACAATACTGCAGCAGACGACTTTGAACATATTTTGTCAAAAATTAGAAAATATCTATAATTGAATGGATAACCTATGACTAAAAGTGGAAAACATTGTGACAAAAGGAGAAATTGCTCGTTTTGAGCAATTTCTCCTTTTGTCATTATGTTTTCAAAGGCCTGTCTGCTGCAGAGGCGTCAGAAAGCGTTGATATTAGGGAAAGGGTCAAATTGAATATTCCCATGCTGACTTACACCTTTATAGAAGACATGTATTGAACACATTATGAGGAAAAGAAATGGCTCAAAATGAGCAGTTTAGTTCTTTCCCACAACGTTTTCATTGCTGTATCAAACCTGCATTTCCTGTTTTCTATATGTTACATGTTTTCTTGTTATTTTGCTTGAATGAATTAAAGCAAACAGTGAAGTTTAAGTTCTGTGAAACATTATCATCTCGTTCTTTTAAAATTTGACTTTAAGTGAAAAATAATTGTTGATTATTACATAAATTATGGGAATACAATCCACTGGCTTAACTGCTTATGTACAATGCCCTCCGAAAGTAAAATGAAAAAAAATCCACTTGAATGATCCATGACTCATGATTCGACTTCTTAAGATGAATCATATAATTAGATAAAAAAAAAATTCTCCTCTTAAACTACTGGCCCGGTTTAAGCATAATTTCACCCTAAATTACCTCAGGTGGCCCTCTACTGAAAGTGCTAAAACCTTTCTGGTCAAATGAACGGAGATAGCCGTCTGAGCAAAAAAAAAAAAAACCACACAGGAGATAAAACCCAAACACATTTAAGCAACTTCTCCTACGAAATCGCTGGTTCAAAAATAATTTCACAGAAATGTTCCTTGTGTGACCCTCTACCAAATGTCTCAATCTGTTCCGCAAGTTGGCCATCAGTTCTTCTAATGAACAAGATTGCCACGAGAGCTCAAAACAGAAAACATCTTTTGACTACATTTAGCTCACGGTTGCCTTCATTCAATCAAAGTATAGCTACTATAAGGAAGCTGACATTGGATCGGTGGGTTCGAAACTGTGAGCTTACTAATGAATTAGCACCGGTATATTCTAGGTGGCAACAACTGCTACAACGTTGGATGCAAGTACCAAACACTTGCTGAGAACGTCATAGGAACGGGATAGGAGAGATTTCGTGTCGATAACGATGTGAAAAGGACCCTTCCACCAAGCTGATCTATTTAAGAAAGTATAAGGGACGGTATGAACGAAGTACAGACTGGGAATGGTCTGCTAAAAACATGCTACGATTCTCCGTTTGGCCGCGTTATGATTTTTCTTCAAAACGTAAATACATAGGCTGTGATGAGAGCGTCAATACGTAAATACATAGGCTGTGAGGAGAGCTCCAGCTGTGAGTATACGTAAATACATAGGCTGTGAGGATACGTAAGTACATAGGCTGTGAGGATACGTAAATACATAGGCTATGAGGAGAGCTTCAGTACGTAAATACATAGGCTGTGAGGAGAGCGTCAGTACGTAAATACATAGGCTGTGAGGAGAGCTCCAGTATGTAAATACATAGGCTGTGAGGATACAGATGGACCAGGAAGCTCTTGAACTACGCCACTATTTTAGATGATATGTGTTACGTTAATGCCTATGATTTGCGACCAGCAACATTAATTTACAGATCTTTAACCCTTTCCCTCATACGACAATACTGCAGCAGACGACTGAACATATTTTGTCAAAAATTAGAAAATATCTATAATTGAATGGATAACCTATGACTAAAAGTGGAAAACAGGAAAAGCTGTGAGAATACGTAAATACATAGGCTGTGAGAAGTGCGTCAGTACGTAAATACATAGGCTGTGAGGAGTGCGTCAGTACGTAAATACATAGGCTGTGAGGAGAGCTTCAGTACGTAAATACATAGGCTTTGAGGAGAGCGTCAGTACGTAAATACATTGGCTATGAGGAGAGCGTCAGTACGTAAATACATAGGCTGTGAGGAGAGCTTCAGTACGTAAATACATAGGCTGTGAGTATACGTAAATACATAGGCTGTGGGAAGAGCGTCAATACGTAAATACATAGGCTATGAGGAGAGCGTCAATACGTAAATGCATAGGCTGTGACGAGAGCATCAGTACGTAAATACATAGGCTGTGGGGAGAGCTCCAGTACGTAAATACATAGGCTGTGAGGATACGTAAATAACATAGGCTGTGAGAATACGTAAATACATAGGTTGTGAGGAGAGCGTCAATACGTAAATAAAAGTGGAAGACAGTGGTGCAGAGGTAGAGCGTCGGCCTCGCATATCAAAGGTCCCTGGTTCGAGTCCCGTGGTGAGCGGCTCCTGACTTCGGGATTTTTCCACACAAACGGCGTGAGTACTGGTTAAGTCTCCAGGAAGCAGACATCGAGCGTGATTAATATAAGCTAAAAGCTTGTTTCGTAATCGATGTAAAATAAATAAGTTTAAACTAAAATACATAGGCTGTGAGAATACGTAAATACATAGGCTGTGAGGATACGTAAATGCATAGGCTGTGAGGAGAGCGTCAATACGTAAATACATAGGCTGTGAGGAGAGCGTCAATACGTAAATACATAGACTGTGAGGAGAGCGTCTGTACGTTAATACATAGGTTGTGAGGCGAGCGTCAATACGTAAATATAGAGGCTGTGAGGAGAGCATCAATACGTAAATATATAGACTGTGAGGAGAGCGTCAATACGTAAATACATAGGCTGTGAGGAGAGTATCAATACGTAAATACATAGGCTGTGAGGAGAGCGTCAGTACGTAAATACATAGGCTGTGAGGAGAGCGTCAATACGTAAATACATAGGCTGTGAGGAGAGCATCAATACGTAAATACATAGACTGTGAGGAGAGCATCAATACGTAAATACATAGGCTGTGAGGAGAGCGTCAATACATAAATACATATATATAGGCTGTGAGGAGAGCGTCAGTACGTAAATACATAGGCTGTGAGTATACGTAAATACATAGGCTGTGGAGAGAACGTCAGTACGTAAATACATATGCTGTGAGGAGAGCGTCAATACGTAAATACATAGGCTGTGAGGAGATCGTCAATACGTAAATACATATGCTGATCGTCAATACGTAAATACATAGGCTGTGAGGAGAGCGTCAATACGTAAATACATAGACTGTGAGGAGAGCGTCAATACGTAAATACATAGGCTGTGAGGAGAGCGTCAATACGTAAATACATAGGCTGTGAGGAGAGCGTCAATACGTAAATACATAGGCTGTGAGGAGAGCGTCAATACGTAAATACATAGGCTGTGAGGAGATCGTCAATACGTAAATACATATGCTGATCGTCAATACTTAAATACATAGGCTGTGAGGAGAGCGTCAATACGTAAATACATAGACTGTGAGGAGAGCGTCAATACGTAAATACATAGGCTGTGAGGAGAGCGTCAATACGTAAATACATAGGCTGTGAGGAGAGCGTCAATACGTAAATACATAGGCTGTCAGCAGAGCGTCAATACGTAAATACATAGGCTGTGAGGAGAGTATCAATACGTAAATACATAGCCTGTGAGGAGAGCGTCAATACGTAAATACATAGACTGTGAGGAGAGCGTCAGTACGTAAATACATAGGCTGTGAGGAGAGCGTCAATACGTAAATACATAGACTGTGAGGAGAGCATCAGTACGTAAATACATAGACTGTGAGGAGAGTATCAATACGTAAATACATAGACTGTGAGGAGAGCGTCAATACATAAATACATAGACTGTGAGGAGAGCGTCAATACGTAAATACATAGACTGTGAGGAGAGCATCAGTACGTAAATACATAAACTGTGAGGAGAGTATCAATACGTAAATACATAGACTGTGAGGAGAGCGTCAATACGTAAATACATAGACTGTGAGGAGAGCGTCAATACGTAAATACGTAGATTGTGAGGAGAGCGTCAATACGTAAATACATAGACTGTAGGGATACGTAAATACATAGACTGTGAGGAGAGCGTCAATACGTAAATATATAGACTGTGAGGAGAGCATCAATACGTAAATACATAGGCTGTGAGGAGAGCGTCAATACGTAAATACATAGGCTGTGAGGAGAGCGTCAATACGTAAATACATAGACTGTAGGGATACGTAAATACATAGACTGTGAGGAGAGCGTCAATACGTAAATACATAGGCTGTGAGGAGAGCGTCAATACGTAAATACATAGACTGTGAGGAGAGCATCAATACGTAAATACATAGGCTGTGAGGAGAGCGTCAGTACGTAAATACATAGGCTGTGAGGAGAGCGTCAATACGTAAATACATAGGCTGTGAGGAGAGCGTCAATACGTAAATACATAGGCTGTGAGGAGAGCGTCAAAACGTAAATACATAGGCTGTGAGGAGAGCGTCAATACGTAAATACATAGACTGTGGGGATACGTAAATACATAGGCTGTGAGGAGAGCGTCAATACGTAAATCCATAGTCTGTGAGGAGAGCGTCAGTACGTAAATGCATAGGCTGTGAGGAGAGCATCAATACGTAAATACATAGTCTGTGAGGAGAGCGTCAATACGTAATACATAGGCTGTGAGGAGAGCGTCAATACGTATATACATAGGCTGTGAGGAGAGCGTCAATACGTAAATACATAGGCTGTGGGGATACGTAAATACATAGGCTGTGAGGAGAGCATCAATACGTAAATACATAGACTGTGAGGAGAGCGTCAATACGTAAATACATAGGCTGTGAGGAGAGCGTCAATACGTAAATACATAGGCTGTGAGGAGAGCGTCAATACGTAAATACATAGGCTGTGAGGAGAGCGTCAATACGTAAATACATAGGCTGTGAGGAGAGCGTCAATACGTAAATACATAGGCTGTGAGGAGTGTATCAATACGTAAATACATAGGCTGTGAGGAGAGCGTCAATATGTAAATACATAGACTGTAGGGAGAGCGTCAGTACGTAAATACATAGCCTGTGAGGAGAGCGTCAATACGTAAATACATAGACTGTGAGGAGAGTATCAATACGTAAATACATAGGCTGTGAGGAGAGCGTCAGTACGTAAATACATAGCCTGTGAGGAGAGCGTCAGTACGTAAATACATAGGCTGTGAGGAGAGCGTCAATACGTAAATACATAGGCTGTGAGGAGAGCGTCAATACGTAAATACATAGGCTGTGAGTATACGTAAATACATAGGCTGTGGAGAGAACGTCAGTACGTAAATACATATGCTGTGAGGAGAGCGTCAATACGTAAATACATAGGCTGTGAGGAGATCGTCAATACGTAAATACATATGCTGATCGTCAATACGTAAATACATAGGCTGTGAGGAGAGCGTCAATACGTAAATACATAAACTGTGAGGAGAGCGTCAATACGTAAATACATAGGCTGTGAGGAGAGCGTCAATACGTAAATACATAGGCTGTGAGGAGAGCGTCAATACGTAAATGCATAGGCTGTGAGGAGAGCGTCAATACGTAAATACATAGGCTGTGAGGAGATCGTCAATACGTAAATACATATGCTGATCGTCAATACTTAAATACATAGGCTGTGAGGAGAGCGTCAATACGTAAATACATAGACTGTGAGGAGAGCGTCAATACGTAAATACATAGGCTGTGAGGAGAGCGTCAATACGTAAATACATAGGCTGTGAGGAGAGCGTCAATACGTAAATACATAGGCTGTGAGCAGAGCGTCAATACGTAAATACATAGGCTGTGAGGAGAGTATCAATACGTAAATACATAGCCTGTGAGGAGAGCGTCAATACGTAAATACATAGACTGTGAGGAGAGCGTCAGTACGTAAATACATAGGCTGTGAGGAGAGCGTCAATACGTAAATACATAGACTGTGAGGAGAGCATCAGTACGTAAATACATAGACTGTGAGGAGAGTATCAATACGTAAATACATAGACTGTGAGGAGAGCGTCAATACGTAAATACATAGACTGTGAGGAGAGCGTCAATACGTAAATACATAGACTGTGAGGAGAGCATCAGTACGTAAATACATAAACTGTGAGGAGAGTATCAATACGTAAATACATAGACTGTGAGGAGAGCGTCAATACGTAAATACATAGACTGTGAGGAGAGCGTCAATACGTAAATACATAGACTGTGAGGAGAGCGTCAATACGTAAATACATAGACTGTAGGGATACGTAAATACATAGACTGTGAGGAGAGCGTCAATACGTAAATATATAGACTGTGAGAAGAGCATCAATACGTAAATACATAGGCTGTGAGGAGAGCGTCAATACGTAAATACATAGGCTGTGAGGAGAGCGTCAATACGTAAATACATAGACTGTAGGGATACGTAAATACATAGACTGTGAGGAGAGCGTCAATACGTAAATACATAGGCTGTGAGGAGAGCGTCAATACGTAAATACATAGACTGTGAGGAGAGCATCAATACGTAAATACATAGGCTGTGAGGAGAGCGTCAGTACGTAAATACATAGGCTGTGAGGAGAGCGTCAATACGTAAATACATAGGCTGTGAGGAGAGCGTCAATACGTAAATACATAGGCTGTGAGGAGAGCGTCAAAACGTAAATACATAGGCTGTGAGGAGAGCGTCAATACGTAAATACATAGGCTGTGAGTATACGTAAATACATAGGCTGTGGAGAGAACGTCAGTACGTAAATACATATGCTGTGAGGAGAGCGTCAATACGTAAATACATAGACTGTGAGGAGAGCATCAGTACGTAAATACATAAACTGTGAGGAGAGTATCAATACGTAAATACATAGACTGTGAGGAGAGCGTCAATACGTAAATACATAGACTGTGAGGAGAGCGTCAATACGTAAATACATAGACTGTGAGGAGAGCGTCAATACGTAAATATATAGACTGTGAGGAGAGCATCAATACGTAAATACATAGGCTGTGAGGAGAGCGTCAATACGTAAATACATAGGCTGTGAGGAGAGCGTCAATACGTAAATACATAGACTGTAGGGATACGTAAATACATAGACTGTGAGGAGAGCGTCAATACGTAAATACATAGGCTGTGAGGAGAGCGTCAATACGTAAATACATAGACTGTGAGGAGAGCATCAATACGTAAATACATAGGCTGTGAGGAGAGCGTCAGTACGTAAATACATAGACTGTGGGGATACGTAAATACATAGGCTGTGGGGATACGTAAATACATAGGCTGTGAGGAGAGCGTCAATACGTAAATACATAGACTGTGAGGAGAGCATCAATACGTAAATACATAGGCTGTGAGGAGAGCATCAATACGTAAATACATAGACTGTGAGGAGAGTATCAATACGTAAATACATAGGCTATGAGGAGAGCGTCAATACTTAAATACATAGGCTGTGAGGAGAGCGTCAATATGTAAATACATAGATTGTGAGGAGAGCATCAATACGTAAATACATAGGCTGTGAGGTGAGCGTCAATACGTAAATACATAGACTGTGAGGAGAGCATCAATACGTAAATACATAGGCTGTGAGGAGAGCATCAATACGTAAATACATAGACTGTGAGGAGAGTATCAATACGTAAATACATAGGCTATGAGGAGAGCGTCAATACGTAAATACATAGGCTGTGAGGAGAGCGTCAATATGTAAATACATAGACTGTGAGGAGAGCATCAATACGTAAATACATAGGCTGTGAGGAGAGCGTCAATACGTAAATACATAGACTGTGAGGAGAGCATCAATACGTAAATACATAGGCTGTGAGGAGAGCGTCAGTACGTAAATACATAGGCTGTGAGGAGAGCGTCAATATGTAAATACATAGGCTGTGAGGAGAGCATCAATACGTAAATACATAGGCTGTGAGGAGAGCGTCAATACGTAAATACATAGACTGTGAGGAGAGCATCAATACGTAAATACATAGGCTGTGAGGAGAGCGTCAGTACGTAAATACATAGGCTGTGAGGAGAGCGTCAATACGTAAATACATTGGCTGTGAGGAGAGCTCCAGTACGTAAATACATAGGCTGTGAGGAGAGCATCAATACGTAAATACATAGGCTGTGAGGAGAGCGTCAATACGTAAATACATAGGCTGTGAGTAGAGCGTCAGTACGTTAATACATAGGCTGTGAGTAGAGCGTCAATACGTAAATACATAGGCTATGAGGAGATCGTCAATACGTAAATACATAGGCTGTGAGGAGAGCGTCAATACGTAAATACATAGGCTGTGAGGAGAGCGTCAATACGTAAATACATAGGCTGTGGGGAGAGCTCCAGTACGTAAATACATAGGCTGTGAGGAGAGCGTCAATACGTAAATACATAGGCTATGAGGAGATCGTCAATACGTAAATACATAGGCTGTGAGGAGAGCGTCAATACGTAAATACATAGGCTGTGAGGAGAGCGTCAATACGTAAATACATAGGCTGTGGGGAGAGCTCCAGTACGTAAATACATAGGCTGTGAGGAGAGCGTCAATACGTAAATACATAGGCTATGAGGAGATCGTCAATACGTAAATACATAGGCTGTGAGGAGAGCGTCAATACGTAAATACATAGGCTGTGAGTAGAGCGTCAGTACGTTAATACATAGGCTGTGAGTAGAGCGTCAATACGTAAATACATAGGCTATGAGGAGATCGTCAATACGTAAATACATAGGCTATGAGGAGATCGTCAATACGTAAATACATAGGCTGTGAGGAGAGCTCCAGTACGTAAATACATAGGCTGTGAGGAGAGCGTCAATACGTAAATACATAGGCTGTGAGGAGAGCATCAATACGTAAATACATAGGCTGTGAGGAGAGCGTCAATACGTAAATACATAGGCTGTGAGGAGAGCATCAATACGTAAATACATAGGCTGTGAGGAGAGCTCCAGTACGTAAATACATAGGCTGTGAGGAGAGCGTCAATACGTAAATACATAGGCTGTGAGGAGAGCGTCAATACGTAAATACATAGGCTGTGAGGAGAGCGTCAATACGTAAATACATAGGCTGTGAGGAGAGCGTCAATACGTAAATACATAGGCTGTGAGGAGAGCGTCAATACGTAAATACATAGGCTGTGAGGAGAGCTCCAATACGTAAATACATAGGCTGTGAGGAGAGCGTCAATACGTAAATACATAGACTGTGAGGAGAGCGTCAATACGTAAATACATATGCTGATCGTCAATACGTAAATACATAGGCTGTGAGGAGAGTGTCAATACGTAAATACATATGCTGATCGTCAATACGTAAATACATAGGCTGTGAGGAGAGCTCCAGTACGTAAATACATAGGCTGTGAGGAGAGCGTCAATAAGTAAATACATAGGCTGTGAGGAGAGCGTCAATACGTAAATACATAGGCTGTGAGGAGAGCGTCAATAGGTAAATACATAGGCTGTGAGGAGAGCGTCAATACGTAAATACATAGGCTGTGAGGAGAGCGTCAATAAGTAAATACATAGGCTGTGAGGAGAGCGTCAATACGTAAATACATAGGCTGTGAGGAGAGCGTCAATAAGTAAATACATAGGCTGTGAGGAGAGCGTCAGTACGTAAATACATAGGCTGTGAGGAGAGCGTCAATAAGTAAATACATAGGCTGTGAGGAGAGCATCAGTCTCGGGAGCGAGAGATCAGGGTTCGATCCCAAACCAAGTCACACCAAAGACGTTAAAAATGGAAGTACTGGCTGTTGGCAGGATAATGATATCGGTAATACTTGTACCAGGAAACGCCGTCACCGTAACTAAAATACTGTTGAATGTTTTGTAAAACACTATTTCCAGGAATATAACGGGATATTTCTAAGTAATTCAAGGGTCATATCTCTATAGACGGTGTTGGGTGTTATAACAGAAAACTACGTGTACATATCTTCGGCATGATGTGTTGAACATTCCTATAACGTTGTGTGACTCTAGCTCATATAGCTGTGGAGATATGCTTGATATAATATGTTTTGATGAACAAGGACAAATCTATATGACCAAAACCCGACTCCTTTTTCAAAGTAGGTGCATGCAAAAGAGTTCTTAAACAATGGAAAAATGTCCCTCATCCACCAAAACATATTCCTGATAATAATGTAAACACACAGTATGGGTACAACAGATAATTCAACATAAAAAATGAAAATGCATATATCTTTATATTCAAAATATTATCATAATTTCAGAAATCGTCAGTTTCGAATTTACCTTCAAAAGGCATATTGACACTTTGATATCATAGATTGTTTAGTTTCAAAACTAAATATATTCACATGCAAGTAGTCCTACAAAGAAATTCAAAATAGCAAATAAAGATCGGTTAATATATTTGCAGCCCTGAGGTCAACTGTTGGCAAATGACAGACCACGAACAGTGACGAGAACTTCGTACTCAGATTGGCTAAACAGCAGATATTGCTAACAGCACTTACTTCTTTTTACCAGAATGTTGTTAACATATCTTGCATGTGTCGAAACTGTTTCGTTATGCGTTTTCACTTTGCTTGTCTTTTAATCAATGTCGTATTTGCTACCAGGAAACAGATTTTTTTTTTAAATAGATATACATGTAGATGCATTTATGTTAAACCTCTAAAAATGAAAGTGTTAAATACTACAATAGTTGTACAATATAAAAATGTTGTATCAAACACAGCACACTCCTTGACAACAACTAGATGACTTCAGCTATTTATGTATAGTGGGTCGCTAGAGGATCATTCCTAAAATATTATTTTGAAATCGATTCAATCATTTCAGAGGCGATTTAGTATCTGCACATTTTCACCAGAGCACTTCGTGGGCTTGGCGTGAAACGGTTGTAACTAAAATCGATATTTTTCTACCAAGGTTAATCACCTCGCCATAAAGTCTTTATAAGCGTTAAATCATTTTTCTTGGTAAACATTGCAAATTCAGGTGCCATTGCTCGTTCTGAGTAATGGCACCTAAATTTGCATTGTTTACAAAGGGGTCAAAATAGCCCCTAAACCAGGGTTTTCAAAGTAGGGTTTTAGTTACAACCGTTTCACGCCAAGCCCTCGACTTTCTGTCTGCATACCGGATATATGTTCTAGTTGTATTTTATGACAGAAAGGTACAAGTGTACCCTTACTGGTATTACCCTAATGATTCTTTCACCCACTTACGACAAACGGTAGCAGACGACTTTAAAAGCACCTAGGCAAACATGTGACACATCTCTATAAATGAGTTGAAAGCACTGTGGCAGAGGGGTTAACCCTTTTCCTCATACCACAATTCTGCAGCAGACGACTTTGAACATATTTTGTCAAAAAATGGAAAATCTCTATGATTGAATGGATTGATTGATTGATTGGGGTTTAACGCCATTTTTTAACAATTTCTCAGTTATATCACGGCGGCCAGTTCATCTACTCATGCATTTCCTGGTTTTCTCACACCAGTACTCCACACAACAATCTTCCCAAGCAACTGGCTGCTTTTCCACATATACTTAGCCCATTGGTGGAAGACGGATGACGCATGTCGCATTGACTTTTGTCAATCGTCGGAAAGAAAGTTGGCCGAGCCGGGATTCGAACTCACAACCCCTGAATTGACAGCCCGCGTCTCTACCGACTGAGCTACCGGGGCTTGGATAACCTATGACTAAAAGTGGAAAAAATTGTGTCAAAAGGAGAAATTGCACGTTCTGTGCAATTTCTTCTTTTGTCACTATGTTTTCAAAAAGCCGTCTGCTGCAGAGGCGTCAGAAAGCGTCTATATGAGGGAAAGGGTTAATTAGTCATCATGAGCAATTTCACCGTTTGGCACAGTCTTTTCAAAAGTCGTCTGCTATAAAGGCATAAGAAAGGTTTAAACATAAACCACAATTTCTCTGAACGCACTTGAATTGTTGTTGTTTTCGGTTAATGTGTACATCGTTTATACAATCTAGTCGAGCTGCGATAACTCAGTCGGTTACAACGAGGGCTATAATTACAAGGGTCGTTGGTTCGAACCCCGACTCGAGTGTTGATTAGGCTACTGGAGCGAGAAAGTCTGTAAAAACACGTTTGGTGAAGTATCCACCGTTATATGAACTGAAACACCGTTTAACCCTTTCCCGCATACGAAAATTCTGCAGCAGACGACTTTGAACATATTTTGTCAAAAAAATAGAAAATCTCTATAATTGAATGGATAACCTATGACTAAAAGTGGAAAACATTGTTGCAAAAGGAGAAATTGCTGGTTTTGAGCAATTTCTTCTCTTGTCACTATGTTTTCAAAAAGCCGTCTGCTGCAGAGGTGTCAGAAAGCGTTATCCATTAAATTATATAGATTTTCTAATTTTTGACAAAATATGTTTAAAGTCGTCTGCTGCAGAGGTGTCAGAAAGCGTCTATATGGGGGAAAAGGTTAAACTCCAGTCAATCAATTCTACAATCGTCGCCTATTTTCTACAGCACCTGATGCATGTCAGGATGAGAATTATAGCACAAAGGCCTAAAAAAGAGGCCAGCAGTGCAATGGTAACCACTTGATCATCACCCTCTTCACAGGTTATTCGCCGATCTTGATGTTCTGTAAATAAACAGTAAGTACAATGACACTCCGTATTTCGATAATTTGTTAATTTTGAAAGCTTTTCTCGTTAACTTTTTATTTATGATACCGATCACCACCTAATTCTGTCTCAATTCGATAATTATATAACAAATGTCCACTATAAATGTTTTTTTGTAGATATACACGCACATAGATGAATAAAATATGTTGGCAGTCGATAAGTCCTTTCTTAAGGAACATCCTACCTGCCGAAAAATGCATGTCTTACTATTCTAAACTTTTCAATTTTCATAAAATGCAAACCATAATATGTGTAAACAATGTTTGTTGTATATGAAGAACGTGGAGTCTACTTGATGCAATCTTTTATTACTTATTCAAATTATATCTTTCTTATCTACTGTTCGTTTAAATGATTTAACAACCGACATTAATACTTCTGCTGTTATTTCTGATGAAGAGAAGGAGGAAAAAGATCATGGTGAGATAATAATGAGGAGGAAAAAGATCATGGTGAGATAATAATGAGGAGGAAAAAGGTCATGGTGAGATAATAATGAGGAGGAAGTGGATACTGGTGAGATAATAATGATGAAGAAGAGGATCATGGTGAGATGATACTGATGAGGAAGAGGATCATGGTGAAATAATAATGAGGAGGAAGAGGATCATGGGGAGATAATAATGATGAGGAAGAGGATCATGGTGAGATAATAATGAGGAGGAAGAGGATCATGGTGAGATAATAATGATGAGGAAGAGGATCATGGTGAGATAATAATGAAGATGAAGTGGATCATGGTGAGATAATAATGATGAGGAAGAGGATCATGTTGAGATAATAATGATGAGGAAGAGGATCATGGTGAGATAATAATGATGAGGAAAAAGATCATGGTGAGATAATAATGATGAGGAAGAGAATCATGGTGAGATAATAATGATGAGGAAGAGAATCATGGTGAGATAATAATGATGAGGAAGAGAATCATGGTGAGATAATAATGAGGAGGAAGTGGATAATGGTGAGATAATAATGATGAGGAAGAGGATCATGGTGAGATGATACTGATGAGGAAGAGGATCATGGTGAAAAAATTAATGAGGAGGAAGAGGATCATGGTGAGATAATAATGATGAGGACAAAGATCATGGTGAGATAATAATGATGAGGAAGAGGATCATGGTGAGATAATAATGAAGAGGAAGAGGATCATGGTGAGATAATATTGATGAGGAAGAGGATCACGTTGAGATCATAATGATGAGGAAGAGAATCATGGTGAGATAATAATGAGGAGGAAGAGGATCATGGTGAGATAATAATGATGAGGAAGAGGATCATGGTGAGATAATAATGAAGAGGAAGTGGATCATGGTGAGATAATAATGATGAGGAAGAGGATCATGTTGAGATAATAATGATGAGGAAGAGGATCATGGTGAGATAATAATGAGGAGGAAAAAGATCATGGTGAGATAATAATGAGGAGGAAGTGGATAATGGTGAGATAATAATGATGAGGAAGAGGATCATGGTGAGATGATACTGATGAGGAAGAGGATCATGGTGAAAAATTAATGAGGAGGAAGAGGATTACGTTGAGATAATAATGATGAGGAAGAGGATCACGTTGAGATAATAATGATGAGGAAGAGAATCATGGTGAGATAATAATGATGAGGAAGAGGATCACGTTGAGATAATAATGATGAGGAAGAGAATCATGGTGAGATAATAATGATGAGGAAGAGGATCATGGTGAGATAATAATGATGAGGAAGAGCATCATGGTGAGATAATAATGAAGAGGAAGAGGACCATGGTGAGATAATAATGATGAGGAAGAGGATCACGGTGAGATAATAATGATGAGGAAGAGGATCACGTTGAGATAATAATGATGAGGAAGAGAATCATGGTGAGATAATAATGATGAGGAAGAGGATCACGTTGAGATAATAATGATGAGGAAGAGAATCATGGTGAGATAATAATGATGAGGAAGAGGATCATGGTGAGATAATAATGATGAGGAAGAGCATCATGGTGAGATAATAATGAAGAGGAAGAGGACCATGGTGAGATAATAATGATGAGGAAGAGGATCACGGTGAGATAATAATGAGGAGGAAGAGAATCATGGTGAGATAATAATTATGAGGAAGAGAATCATGGTGAGATAAATAATGACGAGTAAGAGGATCATGGTGAGATAATAATGAGGAGGAAGAGGATCATGGTGAGATAATAATGAGGAGGAAGAGAATCATGGTGAGATAGTAATGATGAGGAAGAGGATCATGGTGAGATAATAATGATGAGGAAGAGGATCATGGTGAGATAATAATGATGAGGAAGAGGATCACGGTGAGATAATAATGATGAAGAAGAGAATCATGGTGAGATAATAATGATGAGGAAGAGAATCATGGTGAGATAATAATAATGAGGAAGAGGATCATGGTGAGATAATAATGAGGAGGAAGAGGATCATCATGGTGAGATAATAATGAGGAGGAAGAGAATCATGGTGAGATAGTAATGATGAGAAAGATAATCATGGTGAGATAATAATGAGGAGGAAGAGGATCATGGTGAGATAATAATGAGGAGGAAGAGGATCATGGTGAGATAATAATAATGAGGAAGAGGATCATGGTGAGATAATAATGAGGAGGAAGAGAATCATGGTGAGATAATAATTATGAGGAAGAGAATCATGGTGAGATAAATAATGACGAGTAAGAGGATCATGGTGAGATAATAATGAGGAGGAAGAGGATCATGGTGAGATAATAATGAGGAGGAAGAGAATCATGGTGAGATAGTAATGATGAGGAAGAGGATCATGGTGAGATAATAATGATGAGGAAGAGGATCATGGTGAGATAATAATGATGAGGAAGAGGATCACGGTGAGATAATAATGATGAAGAAGAGAATCATGGTGAGATAATAATGATGAGGAAGAGAATCATGGTGAGATAATAATAATGAGGAAGAGGATCATGGTGAGATAATAATGAGGAGGAAGAGGATCATCATGGTGAGATAATAATGAGGAGGAAGAGAATCATGGTGAGATAGTAATGATGAGAAAGATAATCATGGTGAGATAATAATGAGGAGGAAGAGGATCATGGTGAGATAATAATGAGGAGGAAGAGGATCATGGTGAGATAATAATAATGAGGAAGAGGATCATGGTGAGATAATAATGATGAGGAAGAGAATCATGGTGAGATAATAATTATGAGGAGGAAGAGGATCATGTTGAGATAATAATGATGAGGAAGAGGATCATGGTGAGATAATAATGAGGAGGAAAAAGATCATGGTGAGATAATAATGAGGAGGAAGTGGATAATGGTGAGATAATAATGATGAGGAAGATGATCATGGTGAGATGATACTGATGAGGAAGAGGATCATGGTGAAAAATTAATGAGGAGGAAGAGGATCACGTTGAGATAATAATGATGAGGAAGAGGATCACGTTGAGATAATAATGATGAGGAAAAGAATCATGGTGAGATAATAATGATGAGGAAGAGGATCACGTTGAGATAATAATGATGAGGAAGAGAATCATGGTGAGATAATAATGATGAGGAAGAGGATCATGGTGAGATAATAATGATGAGGAAGAGAATCATGGTGAGATAATAATGATGAGGAAGAGACTCATGGTGAGATAATAATGATGAGGAAGAGGATCATGGTGAGATAATAATGATGAGGAAGAGAATCATGGTGAGATAATAATTATGAGGAAGAGACTCATGGTGAGATAATAATGACGAAGAAGAGGATCATGGTGAGATAATAATGAGGAGGAAGAGGATCATGGTGAGATAATAATGAGGAGGAAAAGAATCATGGTGAGATAATAATGATGAGGAAGAGGATCATGTTGAGATAATAATGATGAGGAAGAGGATCATGGTGAGATAATAATGAGGAGGAAAAAGATCATGGTGAGATAATAATGAGGAGGAAGTGGATAATGGTGAGATAATAATGATAAGGAAGATGATCATGGTGAGATGATACTGATGAGGAAGAGGATCATGGTGAAAAATTAATGAGGAGGAAGAG
Source organism: Serripes groenlandicus (assembly GCA_031761405.1). Lineage (NCBI taxonomy): Eukaryota > Metazoa > Mollusca > Bivalvia > Cardiida > Cardiidae > Serripes > Serripes groenlandicus. The sequence goes on along the minus strand of JASEVX010000007.1, from coordinate 73,468,063 downwards.
GATCACGTTGAGATAATAATGATGAGGAAGAGGATCACGTTGAGATAATAATGATGAGGAAGATGATCATGGTGAGATGATACTGATGAGGAAGAGGATCATGGTGAAAAATTAATGAGGAGGAAGAGGATCACGTTGAGATAATAATGATGAGGAAGAGGATCACGTTGAGATAATAATGATGAGGAAGAGAATCATGGTGAGATAATAATGATGAGGAAGAGGATCACGTTGAGATAATAATGATGAGGAAGAGAATCATGGTGAGATAATAATGATGAAGAAGAGGATCATGGTGAGATAATAATGATGAGGAAGAGGAAGAGGATCATGGTGAGATGATAATAATGAGGAGGAAGAGGATCATGGTGAGATAATAATAATGAGGAGGAAGAGGATCATGGTGAGATAATAATGAGGAGGAAGAGGATCATGGTGAGATAATACTGATGATGAAGAGGATCATGGTGAGATAATAATGAGGAGGAAGAGAAGCATGGTGAGATAATAATAATGAGGAAGAGGATCATGGTGAGATAATAATGATGAGGAAGAGAATCATGGTGAGATAATAATTATGAGGAGGAAGAGGATCATGGTGAGATAATAATGATGATGAAGAGGATCATGGTGAGATAATAATGATGAGGAAGAGAATCATGGTGAGATAATAATTATGAGGAGGAAGAGGATCATGGTGAGATAATAATGATGATGAAGAGGATCATGGTGAGATAATAATAATGAAGAGGAAGAGGATCATGGTGAGATAATAATGATGATGAAGAGAATCATGGTGAGATAATAATAATGAGGAGGAAGAGGATCATGGTGAGATAATAATGATGAGGAAGAGGATCATGGTGAGATAATAATAATGAGGAGGAAGAGGATCATGGTGAGATAATAATGATGAGGAAGAGGATCATGGTGAGATAATAATGATGAGGAAGAGGATCATGGTGAGATAATAATGATGATGAAGAGGATCATGGTGAGATAATAATGATGAGGAAGAGAATCATGGTGAGATAATAATTATGAGGAGGAAGAGGATCATGGTGAGATAATAATGATGATGAAGAGGATCATGGTGAGATAATAATAATGAGGAGGAAGAGGATCATGGTAAGATAATAATGATGAGGAAGAGGATCATGGTGAGATAATAATAATGATGAGGAAGAGGATCATGGTGAGATAATAATGATGAGGAAGAGGATCATGGTGAGATTATAATGATGAGGAAGAGGATCATGGTGAGATAATAATGATGAGGAAGAGGAAGAGGATCATGGTGAGATGATAATAATGAGGAGGAAGAGGATCATGGTGAGATAATAATGAGGAGGAAGAGGATCACGTTGAGATAATAATGATGAGGAAGAGAATCATGGTGAGATGATACTGATGAGGAAGAGGATCATGGTGAAAAATTAATGAGGAGGAAGAGGATTACGTTGAGATAATAATGATGAGGAAGAGGATCACGTTGAGATAATAATGATGAGGAAGAGAATCATGGTGAGATAATAATGATGAGGAAGAGGATCACGTTGAGATAATAATGATGAGGAAGAGAATCATGGTGAGATAATAATGATGAGGAAGAGGATCATGGTGAGATAATAATGATGAGGAAGAGCATCATGGTGAGATAATAATGAAGAGGAAGAGGACCATGGTGAGATAATAATGATGAGGAAGAGGATCACGGTGAGATAATAATGATGAGGAAGAGGATCACGTTGAGATAATAATGATGAGGAAGAGAATCATGGTGAGATAATAATGATGAGGAAGAGGATCACGTTGAGATAATAATGATGAGGAAGAGAATCATGGTGAGATAATAATGATGAGGAAGAGGATCATGGTGAGATAATAATGATGAGGAAGAGCATCATGGTGAGATAATAATGAAGAGGAAGAGGACCATGGTGAGATAATAATGATGAGGAAGAGGATCACGGTGAGATAATAATGAGGAGGAAGAGAATCATGGTGAGATAATAATTATGAGGAAGAGAATCATGGTGAGATAAATAATGACGAGTAAGAGGATCATGGTGAGATAATAATGAGGAGGAAGAGGATCATGGTGAGATAATAATGAGGAGGAAGAGAATCATGGTGAGATAGTAATGATGAGGAAGAGGATCATGGTGAGATAATAATGATGAGGAAGAGGATCATGGTGAGATAATAATGATGAGGAAGAGGATCACGGTGAGATAATAATGATGAAGAAGAGAATCATGGTGAGATAATAATGATGAGGAAGAGAATCATGGTGAGATAATAATAATGAGGAAGAGGATCATGGTGAGATAATAATGAGGAGGAAGAGGATCATCATGGTGAGATAATAATGAGGAGGAAGAGAATCATGGTGAGATAGTAATGATGAGAAAGATAATCATGGTGAGATAATAATGAGGAGGAAGAGGATCATGGTGAGATAATAATGAGGAGGAAGAGGATCATGGTGAGATAATAATAATGAGGAAGAGGATCATGGTGAGATAATAATGATGAGGAAGAGAATCATGGTGAGATAATAATTATGAGGAGGAAGAGGATCATGTTGAGATAATAATGATGAGGAAGAGGATCATGGTGAGATAATAATGAGGAGGAAAAAGATCATGGTGAGATAATAATGAGGAGGAAGTGGATAATGGTGAGATAATAATGATGAGGAAGATGATCATGGTGAGATGATACTGATGAGGAAGAGGATCATGGTGAAAAATTAATGAGGAGGAAGAGGATCACGTTGAGATAATAATGATGAGGAAGAGGATCACGTTGAGATAATAATGATGAGGAAAAGAATCATGGTGAGATAATAATGATGAGGAAGAGGATCACGTTGAGATAATAATGATGAGGAAGAGAATCATGGTGAGATAATAATGATGAGGAAGAGGATCATGGTGAGATAATAATGATGAGGAAGAGAATCATGGTGAGATAATAATGATGAGGAAGAGACTCATGGTGAGATAATAATGATGAGGAAGAGGATCATGGTGAGATAATAATGATGAGGAAGAGAATCATGGTGAGATAATAATTATGAGGAAGAGACTCATGGTGAGATAATAATGACGAAGAAGAGGATCATGGTGAGATAATAATGAGGAGGAAGAGGATCATGGTGAGATAATAATGAGGAGGAAAAGAATCATGGTGAGATAATAATGATGAGGAAGAGGATCATGTTGAGATAATAATGATGAGGAAGAGGATCATGGTGAGATAATAATGAGGAGGAAAAAGATCATGGTGAGATAATAATGAGGAGGAAGTGGATAATGGTGAGATAATAATGATGAGGAAGATGATCATGGTGAGATGATACTGATGAGGAAGAGGATCATGGTGAAAAATTAATGAGGAGGAAGAGGATCACGTTGAGATAATAATGATGAGGAAGAGGATCACGTTGAGATAATAATGATGAGGAAGATGATCATGGTGAGATGATACTGATGAGGAAGAGGATCATGGTGAAAAATTAATGAGGAGGAAGAGGATCACGTTGAGATAATAATGATGAGGAAGAGGATCACGTTGAGATAATAATGATGAGGAAGAGAATCATGGTGAGATAATAATGATGAGGAAGAGGATCACGTTGAGATAATAATGATGAGGAAGAGAATCATGGTGAGATAATAATGATGAAGAAGAGGATCATGGTGAGATAATAATGATGAGGAAGAGGAAGAGGATCATGGTGAGATGATAATAATGAGGAGGAAGAGGATCATGGTGAGATAATAATAATGAGGAGGAAGAGGATCATGGTGAGATAATAATGAGGAGGAAGAGGATCATGGTGAGATAATACTGATGATGAAGAGGATCATGGTGAGATAATAATGAGGAGGAAGAGAATCATGGTGAGATAATAATAATGAGGAAGAGGATCATGGTGAGATAATAATGATGAGGAAGAGAATCATGGTGAGATAATAATTATGAGGAGGAAGAGGATCATGGTGAGATAATAATGATGATGAAGAGGATCATGGTGAGATAATAATGATGAGGAAGAGAATCATGGTGAGATAATAATTATGAGGAGGAAGAGGATCATGGTGAGATAATAATGATGATGAAGAGGATCATGGTGAGATAATAATAATGAAGAGGAAGAGGATCATGGTGAGATAATAATGATGATGAAGAGAATCATGGTGAGATAATAATAATGAGGAGGAAGAGGATCATGGTGAGATAATAATGATGAGGAAGAGGATCATGGTGAGATAATAATAATGAGGAGGAAGAGGATCATGGTGAGATAATAATGATGAGGAAGAGGATCATGGTGAGATAATAATGATGAGGAAGAGGATCATGGTGAGATAATAATGATGATGAAGAGGATCATGGTGAGATAATAATGATGAGGAAGAGAATCATGGTGAGATAATAATTATGAGGAGGAAGAGGATCATGGTGAGATAATAATGATGATGAAGAGGATCATGGTGAGATAATAATAATGAGGAGGAAGAGGATCATGGTAAGATAATAATGATGAGGAAGAGGATCATGGTGAGATAATAATAATGATGAGGAAGAGGATCATGGTGAGATAATAATGATGAGGAAGAGGATCATGGTGAGATTATAATGATGAGGAAGAGGATCATGGTGAGATAATAATGATGAGGAAGAGGAAGAGGATCATGGTGAGATGATAATAATGAGGAGGAAGAGGATCATGGTGAGATAATAATGAGGAGGAAGAGGAAGAGGATCATGGTGAGATGATAATAATGAAGAGGAAGAGGATCATGGTGAGATAATCATGATGAGGAAGAGGATCATGGTGAGATGATAATCATCATGGGGGTTGGTTATGACAGCGAGGAGAACTGAATGCTACCAAGTCTCTGGTAGATGGTGATGATGTTGATTGTAAACTAACTACAATACCGTCGTTCATGAAGTTTCCACACACGGGGAAGCCCTTTGGTGGTGGAGGAATTTGTTCTTGCGCCTCGGAGATCACCATTCCCATACCGTTAGTGTTATGAAGGTCGATGTGGCAGTGTAGAAACCATTTACCGGGATTGTCCGACACAAACCGGATCACCACATAACCACCTGCATAGCGATACATATAGTTATAATATTGTGTAACAAATAATAGTAGCGAAAGGGTTTCCGGTTGTGTTATTATTTTAAACATTAGCTTGAGACGAGAAGTCGGAGGGAATAATTCTTATTTGCTTTCAGTTTTAGGATTTCAGTATCTTACATTTCTACACATTACATAACTATTTTGTGCGGTTGGATGCCTTTAATTTAGGAGGAGGGTCAATTTCAGAGAAGGCTTACAACCAGAAATGTTCACCGGCTGCAAACAGCGAAACACGTATGTGCTTATGATATAGTTTTGTTTACCTAATATCTAAGGACATTGAATGAACTACTCAAAACAAGAGCCAGACAATTCTAACACTGTGGGTAAAAATCAGAAGAGGTCAATAACAGTCAATTTTACAATATATTTATCAGGTGTCATTCCACATGTTGACATGTCGTCGTCCTGGATCGGTCAATTCCGTAAATAGCCGAGTGGGTATGACTCACCTGTTGGGATTATGATTGTGTCTTTCTCCGGCGGATCGTCGTTCAGGTCCGGTATATTACCCCCAGCCCATTTTGGATCGGCCCAGGCTGCCTCGGAACAGTAGTTATACTCGTCAGTACAATTTATGTCCTTTGTGTCGAATAGTTTTTTACCAGTCGAACTGTCATACGTACCTTGTAATAAAAATAAAAACAAATAAGAACATTGTTCGAATGTACACATATGTTGACTGCCAACTATTTCAAGAATGACAATAGGCAGACACAGGACGGAGAAGCTATTGATTTTACTGCCAATGAAGGAGACACAATTGCTGCAATGCGCTTTATATCAGGTTTGATTATTTACTGCCGAGCCCCGGTAGCTCAGTCGGTAGCGACGCGGGCTGTCAATCCAGGGGTTGTGAGTTCAAATCCCGACTCGGCCAACTTTCTTTCCGACGATTAACAAAAGTCAATGCGACATGCGTCATTCGTCTTCCACCAATGGGCTAAGTCTATGTGGGAAAGCAGCCAGTTGCTTGGAAAGATTGTTGTGTGGAGTACTGGTGTGAGAAAACCAGGAAATGCATGAGTAGGTGAACTGGCCGCCGTGATATAACTGAGAAATTGTTAAAAACGGCGTTAAACCCCAATCAATCAATTAATTATTTACTACTGGAAGTCTTATTCTAAATAAAGCATTTTCTTTTACCTTTAAATTTAACCTCTATGAAGTTCATTCATTGTTCCTTATCTATTATGTATACACAATTTTCATTATTTTCTATTCTTCATAAGGTTCGAAAGAATACTATGAGCTGCGTATGTTTATTTTGAGTCTTATTGCAATATCATACCTATCATTACGACCATGTAATCTATCATAACGACAGCGTTACCTATCACAACGGCAGTGTAACCTATCACAACGACAGCGATACCTACCACAATGACAGTATAACATACCATAATGACAGTGCAACCTATCACAATGGCAGTAATACCTATCACAACGGCAGCGTGAACTATCACAACGGCAGTGTAACCTATCATTATGACAGTGTAACCTATCACAACGACAGTGTCACCTATCACAACGGCAGTGTAACCTATCGCAATGGCAGCGAAACCTAACATAACGTCATTGGTACCTATCATAACGACAGTGATACCTATCACAATGATAGTGTAACCTATCACAATGACAGTGTAACCTATCACAATGACAGTGTAATCTATCATAACGGCAGTGTAACCTATCACAACGGCAATGTAACCTATCATAACGACAGTATAACCTATCACAATGACAGTACAACCTATCACAATGACAGTGTAACCTATCAGAACGACAATGTAACCTATCACAATGACAGTATAACCTATCATAGCGGCAGTTTAACCTATCATAACGGCAGTGTAACATATCACAACGGCAGCGTAACCTAATACAACGACAGTGTAACCTATCACAGCGGCAGTGTAACCTATCACAATGACAGTGCAACCTACAAGAACTACAATGTTACCTATCACAATGACAGTATAACCTATCACAATGGCAGTGACAGTGTAACCTATCACAACGGCAGTGACAGTGTAACCTATCACAACGGCAGTGTAACATATCACAACGGCAGAATAACCTAATACAACGACAGTGTAACCTATCATAACGACAGTGTAACCTATCACAACGACAGTCAGCCTATCACAACGGCAGTATAATCTATCACAGCGGCAGTGTAACCTATCGCAACGACAATGCAACTATCACAACGGCAGAGCAACCTATCAATGCGACAGTGTAACCTATCACAGCGGCAGTATAACCTATCACAACGGCAGTGTAACATATCACAACGGCAGCGTAACCTAATGCAACGCCAGTGTAACCTATCACAACGGCAGTGACAGTGTAACCTATCACACCGACAGTGTAAACCTATCACAACGGCAGTGTAACGTATAACAACGGCATCATAACCTATCACAACGACAACGTAACCTATCACAACGACAGCGTAGCCTATCAAAACGACAGCGTAGCCTATCAAAACGACAGCGTAACCTATCAGAACGACAGCGTAACCTATCATAAAGGCAGTGTAACATACCACAACCTATCACAACGACAGTGTAACCTATCACAACGACACCTATCATAACGGCAGTGTAAGCTATCACAACGGCATTGTAACCTATGAAAACGGCATCATAACTTATCACAACGACAGTGTAAACCTATCACAACGGCTGCGAAATATACTGTCATTGTGATAGGTTACATGGTCGTTCTGATAGGTTACACTGTCATTATGATAGGTTGTACTGTCATTGTGATAGGTTACACTGCCGCTGTGATAGGCTACACTGTCATTATGAAAGGTTATACTGTCGTTATGATAGGTTACACTGTCGTTATGATAGGTTATATTGGCGTTATGAAAGGTAACACTGCCGTTGTGATAGGTTACATTGTCGTTATGATAGGTATCAATGGCGTTATGATAGGTCAATGGCGTTATGTTAGGCAGCGGCAGTGCAACCTATCACAACGACAGTGTAACCTGTCACAACGACAGTGTAACCTGTCACAACGACAGTTTAACATATCACAACGGCAGTGTAACATGTCACAACGGCAATGTAATATATCACAACGGCAGTGTAACATGTCACAGCGGCAATGTAACCTATCACAACGACAGTGTAACATGTCACAACGGCAATGCAACCTATCACAACGGCAGTGTAACATGTCACAACGGCAATGTAACATATCACAACCGCAGTGGTAACATATCACAACGGCAGTGTAACATGTCACAACAGCAATGTAACCTATCACAACGGCAGTGTAACCTATCACAACGGCAGTGTAACCTATCACAATGTCAGTGTAACCTATCACAACGACACCTCCGTAGAATAAAAACCTCTTCAGAACAAAATTGCTCGTTCTGGGCAATTATTCCTTTCCTTAAAATATTTTCCGTAGTGGCCTGTCTCCTTAACAGAGGTGTAAACTGTTTCCCGTAGTGGCCTCCTTAAGAGAGGTGTAAAATGTGTTTCTTGCAAGATAAACATAAACCTCTATAGAGCCACATTCCTCTAGATGTTGAACAGGAGAGGCTGCACTGAGCATACTCAGTGTTTAACCCTTTCGCTGCGAATGTCAATTAAAGAATGCCGATTCAGGTGAGATAGCTCGAAACGAACTGTCTCACCTGAAATCTGCATTGTTTGCCACTTAAACATTAATTTTTACAAAGTCGATTCTCACATGTTGCAAATTGGACCACTTCATTATTTTGGTCCAACAGGAGATATGGTAACATTTAATGTTTAAGTTTACATTTAATTGACATTCGCAGCGAAAGGGTTACATAAACACTGAGTATAACAAAGAGTTAATCAGTACCGTTCTCCGGAGACTATCAGGATGTTTGTACTACGTAGTCGATGACAAACGTGGAAGGTCGATCCTAACCAGACTGTGTGGTATAAGCAGGCTGGTCTGGATCTTCACTATGAGGCGCCGTTATACTATTTATTCCTTATTTTTTGATATCAGGAATTCGATTTTTTGATATCAGAAAATGAATATTTGATATCAGAAAATATATTTCTTGATATCAGAAAATCGTCAGTATTTTTTTATATCAAAAATTCGATTTATTGATATCAGAAAATCATTTTTTGATGTCAAGAAATCCATTTTCTGATATCAAATATTCATTTTCTGATATCAGGAATTCGAATTCTTGATATCAGAAAATCATCTGATAAGGAAAAATAGAGCATATTTCTTGATATTTTTTGATATCAGGAATTCGAGTTTTTGATATCAGAAAATCATTTTTTGATATCAGAAAATAAGGAATAAATAGTAAAACGGCGCCTCATACTTCACTGCTTTGCAGTGTACCGATGGTCGGTAATCGTATGGCACCAAATGTCTATGTGGTAAATCTACATTATATTATGAACCCTTTCCCACGTACAGTATATCTGCAGCAGACGACTTTGGAATTCATCTAAACATATACACAATGGGAAATCTATATAAATTTAACTCTTTCAGCGCCGAATTGTTTAAATTAGACTCTTCCATGTTCAAAATCGGGTGTCTCCATTTCTCATGTGACACCATTTTGGACTATTTTGATGACTAAAAGGCAAACAATGCTGATTTCAGGTGAGACAGCTCGTTACGAGCTGACTCGCCTGAATCAGTATTGTTTGCAAAAACCTGAATATTGCCTTTGGCGCTAAAAGAGTTAAGGAAACTTATTGAATGGGACTGGAAACATTGCAGAATAACTCATCATGAGCAATTTCTTCATTTGCTACAATGTCTTTAAAAAAAAAGTCATCTGCTGCAGATACGTCAAAATGCGTCTACAAGTGGAAAAGGCTTAAAAAGGATTCAGTCTTGCCTACACCGAATGAAAATGTATTACATTTCAAAGTCATTTGATCGTAAACTCGTTATCGTAAACCCTTTCCCGCACACGGACGCCTAAACAGCAAATAACTTTTGAAAGCACTGTTTCAAAAGGAGTAATGGACAATGTTTCTATTGCCATTTTGCCACAATGTGTACAACGGTATTTAATTATAAAACCCTCATTTATGGTGATTTGTTACGCTTTTGCCAATATGTTTTCAGAGTCGTCTGCATTGCGATACAAGGAGAAATTGCATTATGTTTTCAACTTTATTTAATAATTTACATTTGATTTAGATATATATATATGTATTTCCGATATATTGCTATAGTCCGATGTGCTGTATGTTGTAAATGGTTAACACAATCAACCTGTAACCCTAAACATAAAGAAGAATAAACATAATATGTCAGAAATTATGCTTCAATAGCTCCGGTATTTGCCGCACGCACACTAGATTTGTTAGGGAAAATCTCAATACACCCTCTATTCATTAGGTAAAAAAATTGCTGTACAGACCTATAATTAGTGAAGCAAAACGGATTCTACGAACACGACTATTTATAGTATCGAAAGTAGAATATTGGATGACTATTTGAAATTATTCACCAAGCAGAAATTGTGTAATTTTGTGTTTTGAACGCCGAGTTAGAAATACGCGTCGGCTCGTGACAAAACGTTCGAAGATAAATCATTAAAGTTGCGTTTAGTTTAGTTTCAACATATTTATTTATATCGATTGCGCCGGAAACAAGTTATATTAATCACGCTCGATGTCTGCTCACTAGACACATAACCAGTACTCGCGCCGGAAACAAGTTATATTAATCACGCTCGATGTCTGCTCACTGGAGACATGACCAGTACTCGCGCCGGAAACAAGTTATATTAATCACGCTCAATGTCTGCTCACTGGGGACATAACAAGTACTCGCGCCGGAAACAAGTTATATTAATCACGCTCAATGTCTGCTCACTGGGGACATAACAAGTACTCGCGCCGGAAACAAGTTATATTAATCACGCTCAATGTCTGCTCACTGGAGACATAACCAGTACTCGCGCCGGAAACAAGTTATATTAATCACGCTCGATGTCTGCTCACTGGAGACATAACCAGTACTCGCGCCGGAAACAAGTTATATTAATCACGCTCGATGTCTGCTCACTGGACACATAACCAGTACTCGCGCCGGAAACAAGTTATATTTATCTGGGCTCGATGTCTGCTCACTGGAGACATAATATATTAATAACACTAGATGTGTGCTCACTAGACACATAACCAGTACTCGCGCCGGAAACAAGTTATATTAATCACGCTCGATGTCTGCTCACTGGAGACATAACCAGTACTCGCGCCGGAAACAAGTTATATTAATCACGCTCGATGTCTGCTCACTGGACACATAACCAGTACTCGCGCCGGAAACGAGTTATATTAATCACGCTCGATGTCTGCTCACTGGGGACATAACCAGTACTCGCGCCGGAAACAAGTTATATTAATCACGCTCGATATCTGCTCACTGGGGACATAACCAGTACTCGCGCCGGAAACAAGTTATATTAATCACGCTCGATGTCTGCTCACTGGGGACATAACCAGTACTCGCGCCGAAAACAAGTTATATTAATAACACTAGATGTGTGCTCACTGGAGACATAACCAGTACTCGCGCCGAAAACAAGTTATATTAATCACGCTCGATGTCTGCTCACTGGAGACATAACCAGTACTCGCGCCGGAAACAAGTTATATTAATCACGCTCGATGTGTTCTCACTGGAGACATAACCAGTACTCGCGCCGAAAACAAGTTATATTAATAACACTAGATGTGTGCTCACTGGACACATAACCAGTACTCGCGCCGAAAACAAGTTATATTAATCACGCTCGATGTCTGCTCACTGGATACATAACCAGTACTCGCGCCGGAAACAAGTTATATTAATCACGCTCGATGTCTGCTCACTGGGGACATAACCAGTACTCGCGCCGGAAACAAGTTATATTAATCACGCTCGATGTCTGCTCACTGGGGACATAACCAGTACTCGCGCCGGAAACAAGTTATATTAATCACGCTCGATGTGTGCTCACTGGAGACATAACCAGTACTCGCGCCGAAAACAAGTTATATTAATAACACTAGATGTGTGCTCACTGGAGACATAACCAGTACTCGCGCCGGAAACAAGTTATATTAATTATGCTCGATGTCTGCTCACTGGAGACATAACCAGTACTCGCGCCGGAAACAAGTTATATTAATTATGCTCGGTGTCTGCTCACTGGACACATAACCAGTACTCGCGCCGGAAACAAGTTATATTTATCTGGGCTCGATGTCTGCTCACTGGAGACATAACCAGTACTCGCGCCGGAAACAAGTTATATTAATCACGCTCGATGTCTGCTCACTGGACACATAACAAGTACTCGCGCCGGAAACAAGTTATATTAATCACGCTCGATGTCTGCTCACTGGAGACATAACCAGTACTCGCGCCGGAAACAAGTTATATTAATCACGCTCGATGTCTGCTCACTGGAGACATAACCAGTACTCGCGCCGGAAACAAGTTATATTAATTATGCTCGGTGTCTGCTCACTGGAGACATAACCAGTACTCGCGCCGGAAACAAGTTATATTAATTATGCTCGGTGTCTGCTCACTGGACACATAACCAGTACTCGCGCCGGAAACAAGTTATATTAATAACACTAGATGTGTGCTCACTGGAGACATAACCAGTACTCGCGCCGGAAACAAGTTATATTAATCACGCTCGATGTCTGCTCACTGGGGACATAACCAGTACTCGCGCCGGAAACAAGTTATATTAATCACGCTCGATATCTGCTCACTGGGGACATAACCAGTACTCGCGCCGGAAACAAGTTATATTAATCACGCTCGATGTCTGCTCACTGGGGACATAACCAGTACTCGCGCCGAAAACAAGTTATATTAATAACACTAGATGTGTGCTCACTGGAGACATAACCAGTACTCGCGCCGAAAACAAGTTATATTAATCACGCTCGATGTCTGCTCACTGGAGACATAACCAGTACTCGCGCCGGAAACAAGTTATATTAATCACGCTCGATGTGTTCTCACTGGAGACATAACCAGTACTCGCGCCGAAAACAAGTTATATTAATAACACTAGATGTGTGCTCACTGGACACATAACCAGTACTCGCGCCGAAAACAAGTTATATTAATCACGCTCGATGTCTGCTCACTGGATACATAACCAGTACTCGCGCCGGAAACAAGTTATATTAATCACGCTCGATGTCTGCTCACTGGGGACATAACCAGTACTCGCGCCGGAAACAAGTTATATTAATCACGCTCGATGTCTGCTCACTGGGGACATAACCAGTACTCGCGCCGGAAACAAGTTATATTAATCACGCTCGATGTGTGCTCACTGGAGACATAACCAGTACTCGCGCCGAAAACAAGTTATATTAATAACACTAGATGTGTGCTCACTGGAGACATAACCAGTACTCGCGCCGGAAACAAGTTATATTAATTATGCTCGATGTCTGCTCACTGGAGACATAACCAGTACTCGCGCCGGAAACAAGTTATATTAATTATGCTCGGTGTCTGCTCACTGGACACATAACCAGTACTCGCGCCGGAAACAAGTTATATTTATCTGGGCTCGATGTCTGCTCACTGGAGACATAACCAGTACTCGCGCCGGAAACAAGTTATATTAATCACGCTCGATGTCTGCTCACTGGACACATAACAAGTACTCGCGCCGGAAACAAGTTATATTAATCACGCTCGATGTCTGCTCACTGGAGACATAACCAGTACTCGCGCCGGAAACAAGTTATATTAATCACGCTCGATGTCTGCTCACTGGAGACATAACCAGTACTCGCGCCGGAAACAAGTTATATTAATTATGCTCGGTGTCTGCTCACTGGAGACATAACCAGTACTCGCGCCGGAAACAAGTTATATTAATTATGCTCGGTGTCTGCTCACTGGACACATAACCAGTACTCGCGCCGGAAACAAGTTATATTAATAACACTAGATGTGTGCTCACTGGAGACATAACCAGTACTCGCGCCGGAAACAAGTTATATTAATCACGCTCGATGTCTGCTCACTGGACACATAACAAGTACTCGCGCCGGAAACAAGTTATATTAATCACGCTCGATGTCTGCTCACTGGGGACATAATCAGTACTCGCGCCGGAAACAAGTTATATTAATCACGCTCGATGTCTGCTCACTGGAGACATAACCAGTACTCGCGCCGGAAACAAGTTATATTAATCACGCTCGATGTCTGCTCACTGGACACATAACCAGTACTCGCGCCGAAAACAAGTTATATTAATAACACTAGATGTCTGCTCACTGGAGACATAACCAGTACTCGCGCCGAAAACAAGTTATATTAATAACACTAGATGTGTGCTCACTGGAGACATAACCAGTACTCGCGCCGAAAACAAGTTATATTAATAACACTAGATGTGTGCTCACTGGAGACATAACCAGTACTCGCGCCGAAAACAAGTTATATTAATAACACTAGATGTGTGCTCACTGGAGACATAACCAGTACTCGCGCCGGAAACAAGTTATATTAATAACACTAGATGTGTGCTCACTGGAGACATAACCAGTACTCGCGCCGGAAACAAGTTATATTAATTATGCTCGGTGTCTGCTCACTGGAGACATAACCAGTACTCGCGCCGGAAACAAGTTATATTAATAACACTAGATGTGTGCTCACTGGAGACATAACCAGTACTCGCGCCGGAAACAAGTTATATTAATAACACTAGATGTGTGCTCACTGGAGACATAACCAGTACTCGCGCCGGAAACAAGTTATATTAATCACGCTCGATGTCTGCTCACTGGAGACATGACCAGTACTCGCGCCGGAAACAAGTTATATTAATTATGCTCGATGTCTGCTCACTGGAGACATAACCAGTACTCGCGCCGAAAACAAGTTATATTAATAACACTAGATGTGTGCTCACTGGAGACATAACCAGTACTCGCGCCGGAAACAAGTTATATTAATTATGCTCGATGTCTGCTCACTGGAGACATAACCAGTACTCGCGCCGGAAACAAGTTATATTAATAACACTAGATGTGTGCTCACTGGAGACATAACCAGTACTCGCGCCGGAAACAAGTTATATTAATAACACTAGATGTGTGCTCACTAGAGACATAACCAGTACTCGCGCCGGAAACAAGTTATATTAATTATGCTCGGTGTCTGCTCACTGGGGACATAACCAGTACTCGCGCCGGAAACAAGTTATATTAATTATGCTCGATGTCTGCTCACTGGAGACATAACCAGTACTCGCGCCGGAAACAAGTTATATTAATCACGCTCGATGTCTGCTCACTGGACACATAACAAGTACTCGCGCCGGAAACAAGTTATATTAATCACGCTCGATGTCTGCTCACTGGAGACATGACCAGTACTCGCGCCGGAAACAAGTTATATTAATTATGCTCGATGTCTGCTCACTGGAGACATAACCAGTACTCGCGCCGAAAACAAGTTATATTAATAACACTAGATGTGTGCTCACTGGAGACATAACCAGTACTCGCGCCGGAAACAAGTTATATTAATTATGCTCGATGTCTGCTCACTGGAGACATAACCAGTACTCGCGCCGGAAACAAGTTATATTAATAACACTAGATGTGTGCTCACTGGAGACATAACCAGTACTCGCGCCGGAAACAAGTTATATTAATAACACTAGATGTGTGCTCACTAGAGACATAACCAGTACTCGCGCCGGAAACAAGTTATATTAATTATGCTCGGTGTCTGCTCACTGGAGACATAATCAGTACTCGCGCCGGAAACAAGTTATATTAATCACGCTCGATGTCTGCTCACTGGGGACATAACCAGTACTCGCGCCGGAAACAAGTTATATTAATTATGCTCGATGTCTGCTCACTGGAGACATAACCAGTACTCGCGCCGAAAACAAGTTATATTAATAACACTAGATGTGTGCTCACTGGAGACATAACCAGTACTCGCGCCGGAAACAAGTTATATTAATTATGCTCGATGTCTGCTCACTGGAGACATAACCAGTACTCGCGCCGGAAACAAGTTATATTAATAACACTAGATGTGTGCTCACTGGAGACATAACCAGTACTCGCGCCGGAAACAAGTTATATTAATAACACTAGATGTGTGCTCACTAGAGACATAACCAGTACTCGCGCCGGAAACAAGTTATATTAATTATGCTCGGTGTCTGCTCACTGGAGACATAATCAGTACTCGCGCCGGAAACAAGTTATATTAATCACGCTCGATGTCTGCTCACTGGGGACATAACCAGTACTCGCGCCGGAAACAAGTTATATTAATTATGCTCGATGTCTGCTCACTGGAGACATAACCAGTACTCGCGCCGGAAACAAGTTATATTAATTATGCTCGATGTCTGCTCACTGGGGACATAACCAGTACTCGCGCCGGAAACAAGTTATATTAATTATGCTCGGTGTCTGCTCACTGGAGACATAACCAGTACTCGCGCCGGAAACAAGTTATATTAATTATGCTCGGTGTCTGCTCACTGGAGACATAACCAGTACTCGCGCCGGAAACAAGTTATATTAATAACACTAGATGTGTGCTCACTGGAGACATAACCAGTACTCGCGCCGGAAACAAGTTATATTAATTATGCTCGGTGTCTGCTCACTGGAGACATAACCAGTACTCGCGCCGGAAACAAGTTATATTAATTATGCTCGATGTCTGCTCACTGGAGACATAACCAGTACTCGCGCCGGAAACAAGTTATATTAATCACGCTCGATGTCTGCTCACTGGACACATAACAAGTACTCGCGCCGGAAACAAGTTATATTAATCACGCTCGATGTCTGCTCACTGGAGACATGACCAGTACTCGCGCCGGAAACAAGTTATATTAATTATGCTCGATGTCTGCTCACTGGAGACATAACCAGTACTCGCGCCGAAAACAAGTTATATTAATAACACTAGATGTGTGCTCACTGGAGGCATAACCAGTACTCGCGCCGGAAACAAGTTATATTAATTATGCTCGATGTCTGCTCACTGGAGACATAACCAGTACTCGCGCCGGAAACAAGTTATATTAATAACACTAGATGTGTGCTCACTGGAGACATAACCAGTACTCGCGCCGGAAACAAGTTATATTAATAACACTAGATGTGTGCTCACTAGAGACATAACCAGTACTCGCGCCGGAAACAAGTTATATTAATTATGCTCGGTGTCTGCTCACTGGAGACATAATCAGTACTCGCGCCGGAAACAAGTTATATTAATCACGCTCGATGTCTGCTCACTGGGGACATAACCAGTACTCGCGCCGGAAACAAGTTATATTAATTATGCTCGATGTCTGCTCACTGGAGACATAACCAGTACTCGCGCCGGAAACAAGTTATATTAATTATGCTCGATGTCTGCTCACTGGGGACATAACCAGTACTCGCGCCGGAAACAAGTTATATTAATTATGCTCGGTGTCTGCTCACTGGAGACATAACCAGTACTCGCGCCGGAAACAAGTTATATTAATAACACTAGATGTGTGCTCACTGGAGACATAACCAGTACTCGCGCCGGAAACAAGTTATATTAATTATGATCGGTGTCTGCTCACTGGAGACATAACCAGTACTCGCGCCGTTTGAGTGGAAAATATCAACCCAGCTCGTAACGGGAATCGAACCCTTTAACACTGTTACGAGGGGCCGTTACGAAACTGTAGCGTTTATTTACTCTTGCCGAACAATATGCACATTTCGGAGATTAATATGGGTACATCTTGTTTAGACGTGTACATTAGCTGTATGTAGCTGTCTTATGACTTGTGTATATAACAATATTGCTTAATTTATGTGTAAACTGACTTCTTTTTGTATCATCATAAAAGAGTTATATTTACACAGGCAAAATATCTCATCTTCACAGAAACATCTGGTCACATATTTAATTACGTCGCCGCGTGACAACATGTTTAATTAGACCATATATAGCATTTGAATTTTGAACTCATAACATAAAACAATTTCAGTAACTCCGACTTCCATAACTTCAAAAATGCAAAAGAAGTGAAGCCTGGTAAAGTTCGTTTAAACCGATTCCTCATGATATGCTATCTTTTACATTTTTTTTTTTATTTTTTTTTTCAACCTTTTTCGTTATACAGACGACGTGTCGAGCCTTTGCAATAGACTGCTTTTGAAATAATTATGGGAAAATGAGTAATTGCTAGGAATGAGCAATTTCACATTTCCCCCACAATGTATTGATTGCAAAGTGATGGGTGACAAATGCTAGATAAATCTGTGTGTTATCTATTTTTTTTTAAACCGAGTAATTATTCTACTTTAGGGAATACACAAAAGAAGAAAGAAACGTTTTATGGGTTTTATACCATTGAGTAAGTTTACAATCTAGGCATGCCAAAGAATGCCTTCACCGAAGATATACATACTAGACATTAACTACGGGGGTGTTTCGAGTTCGATCCAAACCAGCGGCGGTCTAAGTCGAATTGTATTGATTAAAGCACATGTCCTAGCCCAGTACTGATTTGTAACAAGGACTTTTGTGAACCATTTTAATGTCAATTTCTTTAAAGTTCCATCACGACTTTTAACGTACGGTAACTAATAGTATACGAAATCAATTTGCAATCATGACACTTTTACACCGTTTTTCAACATTATTTCAGTTATATCACGGCGACAGTTCACTTATTCATGATCCCTGGGTAAACAAACAAGTATTAACCCTTTACCTCATACGACAATTCTGCAGCAGACGACTTCGAACATATTTTGTAAAAAAAATAGAAATCTCTATAATTGAATGGATAACCTATGACTAAAAGTGGAAAACATTGTGGCAAAAGGAGAAATTGCTCGTTTTGAGCAATTTCTTCTTTTGTCACCATGTTTACAAAAATCCGTCTGCTACAGAGGCGTCAGAAAGCGTCTATATGAGGGAAAGGGTTAATATACAGGACGATTAGAAAGGGTTTTTGTGAACCATTTTAATGTCGATTTCTTTCAGTTTCATCACGACTAGTAAACGTACGGTAACTAATAGTATACGAAATCAATTTGCAATCATGACACTTTTATTGTAAAAACACATAAAGCATTCACTAGGCAAGGCAGTCTTTTATGATCTTTTAATTGTGTACGTGTATGTCTTATAGTAAGGTGGTGCACTTATGCTCTTATGTTAACCCTTTCCCTCATACGACAATTCTGCAGCAGACGACTTTGAACATATTTTGTCAAAAAACTGAAAATCTCTTTAATTGAATGGATAACCTATGACTAAAAGTGGAAAACATTGTGGGAAAAGAAGAAATTGCTTGTTTTGAGCAATTTCTTCTTTTGTCACTATGTTTTCAAAAAGCCGTCTGCTGCAGAGGCGTCAGAAAGCGTCTATATGAGGGGAAGGGTTAAAGGTTATTGACGGTAAATGGAACTCGACCAATTATAAGTATCGCCAATTAATTACAAATACACCGTCGACGCATGATTCCAAGTTGGACATTTCGCGGAAAGCAGGATTTATTAGTGTTGAACAGTTTCTCTTATTTCCGCAATGTTTTCAAAAAGTTGTAAGCTTAAACGGACGTAAAAGGTCGTTTTGTACCAGGGAAAGTGTTAATTGATAATTCTTACCTAATCCCATCTTCATGACATAAAACGAATGCCCGTGCAAATGTACGGGGTGTGACCAACCCGAACCTTTGCCAAGATTAAGGAATGTCATCTGTATGAGTTTGTTGTAGGGTATCACTTGTTCATACGTGCATGAACACACACCGTCAGTACAGCTGTTTTCGTCACAGGGAACAGTCCCTAGCGCATTGGGCTGGGTGAGAGACGGCGAGGGTGGGGACACAAATTGGCGGGCATTTACAGAACCCGGCGTGTTTCCTAATGGACCCGGAAAAGCAAAGTTAAAGAAATATTCAGCATCAACTGTTGTTCCTTCCACGTATTCCGTGGATCTTGAGTTATCGTTGTTTTTCAGATCGTTCAAATTCAAGCATTTGTAGTTCGGCAATCCAATATAACCAAAAGGACAGTTGAACACGTTGCACTTGCTTTCTGGAATGCATATCGTATTAATCTTCGGATTGACAGGATTAATGTTAGCTGGGGTAGGATGGTCAGTAACTTCAAGAACAGCTTCTGCAGCATGGTACCGATCTCCTATGCTTGCATCAGTTTCTAGACTCTTGGCAATAAGAAACATCTCCTTCTCAGGAGCAGACTGAACAGTCCATTCAAAATCGTACCGCTCCCCGGGATGCACGATTATTGAATGAAGCGACGTGTTTATAAGACTGACTTGAAAACCGTCGGACGCAAGGAGGTTGATCTTTTGATTGAGAATAAACACTCGCATTGGATATAGTGTCATAGCTCCGATGATACGAAATCGGTATTTCTTGCCGGACTCGACCTTAAACCTTTCTAGCGGGGCCGTATTATGGTCAATCGCGTTCATCCAATACCTGCCCTTCCCGTTGAACAGTCCAGACTGAAAATGAAATTTGCTAAATAGACCACCATCGATAGACTCCGTTGTATTGATTTTGGTTCCATCGGGGTAAAACTGTTCAGTTATCATTCTATGGTACGCAGTTTCCGCATCCATATCATGGTTCCAATCCTGTATTGTGACAATGATTTCCTCTTCTATTTGTCGATCAGGTTTGTTTTTGTCATATCGTCTTCGTACAATCAGCGGGCCATATAGCCCCATGCTACGCTGGTCTCCGATATGAGCGTGATACATGCTTGTGCCAGGAGGATATGCTGAGAACCTGTACACAAACGTTTGGCCGGGCAATACTGGACACTGCGTAACGTATGCTACCCCATCCATCCAGGGAGTACCTTTCTGATGAAGACCGTGAAAGTGTACGGTCACACTGTCTGTGTGAAGTGTATTTATCACTTTCAGCTCAAGAATCTGGTTTTCATAGACTTCAATCCTGGGTCCTGGGAATACGTCGTTGATGGCAATAACCAAGCGAGAAGCCGCCCCGTCGGCAGTGATCACCCTCTGAATTTGCTCTGATGACAACGGGGTTCCAGTCTTATTTCCGCTTGCAAACTGCAGCTCACCGTTTACAGCCTTGACAAGCTCTTTCTCCTTTTCCAAGATCATAGTCAGTCGATGGTGAATTGTAAACGTACAACTACACACAGCATCAGTTACATTGCATATGCAGTCGTTCCCAGTCTGGTTTGGCTGCGTGTTGATAACATACTGGGCAGACACTACCGCCACAAACAACAAACACGTAATACCTTGGAGCGTCATACGTGCGCTCACTCCCATTTCCTTGACTGAAATAAAGTAGTAGACGGCATTGTTTAGAAAATGAAATATTGGATAATTATTCATAGTACTGAATCAAAAACAAATTGCAATAGCATTGGTCTTATGAGCGGCATCCTCCAAAACTGGCTGCACTTTTCGCTAACTAGTCATGTAATGTTTAAAGAAACTAGTGTCAAACACTTCCCGTTTGGATCCTGACCATGAATGCACACGCAGTGCTTTTTTCCCAACGCGAAATAATTACGTTACGATTGGTTGGCGTAAAGCACAACTTAATTGTACTTTCCAGTGCCAGCGAAACTTTTGGCATTCCGAATTGTGTTATTATAGCTAGGCTTTAATGAGTTATAAACAACAATAGGCCCAAGAGGGCCAGTATCGCTCCACTGCCATTACGAACAAATTAAATCTCCAAACAGCCCCGCCCCCTGGTGGTAATGTTTTTTGACCAATCACCATGGATTGAATGAACCTCGTGAGTGTCACCCAAGAGACATTTCTGCAAAATTATTTGACAATCGGCTAAAGAGTTTGGGAGGAGAAGATTTTTTAAGTTTTCACTATAGCCATATTATGGATCCAAAACATTTGAAGGAATTTAGGAGAGGACATTGAGAGGATGCTTCCTATAAAGTTTCATCCCAATTGGCCAAGACGGACAATTCGCCATGACATAAGCTCGACTGGCTTTCAGTGGAGCTGAAAATGAGTCGATTAATTATTCAGTCTATGCAGATCTCGAAATTTGAATGCACGTAATGAAGTTCATTTATAAAGTAAACATTCATATACAAAATGTCAAAAGCCAAGTATTCTATTGTGTTTTAAGCTACATGTATATTAAAGCTTTTTTGACGTCAAAACTTATGTTTTTGTGACAATGATAGTGCGGTTAATGAAACCGCCATCACTTTCTTCTTTGAAGTGGTATTCGGATAAAATAGACGGCAGACATTACCTGCGTGCTTATATTAATATAATACATCTGCCATGACAAATTATATAACTAAATGAGAATTAAAATGAAAGTTTCGCAAAAATATAAGAGATTTTTATTTAAAAAGATATGTAATTTAGGACACTTGTTCGTCTGTCATTTGCCTGAATTTCAATAATATCTATTGAGCCGATCTTTAATAAATCACAATGCAGTAAAACTTCTGTCGCGCTTCGGAACGTACACTGCAGAATTATAGCTAGATAGTTAATACAATTAATACACATATTTTCATTATAATCATCAATTTCAATCTTTTGAGTAAGCTACCCTCTTACAAATAATGGTAGGATGTATTTATTTGCTTCTCTTTAAATATTCTAAGTAGCTACGGTATTGCAATTTATATAGTAAATACATTAAAAATACAATAAAATAATACTTGCATTTTTACGAGATAGCGAGAATGATATTTTCAACAATATCAATATGTCCTATCGTGAGAATTGTGCATACGAAACGCCGTGAATTAATGAGTAGTAACGGGTAGATACTTATTCATGCGAAGTAATTACATTGCAGGTAGTTACGCAGGATAATAGATGTGTCAGTATATACGAGGGGTGATCCAGAAGTAATAGGAATTTTGTTATAATTTCGACACACATCAAACTTGTAGAAAATAATCCTTATTTATTTTAACAGTCACTATTTCTCTAACATACTTTACAAATATTTGAATAATCGGTTTACAAACAACATTTATGGAAGAAATACAATAGGGGCTGGTCACGGTAGTAACGTCACTCTGACGTCGCCGTTTGAAGGGAAACGAGTAGATTTGAAAACGTGAATAAATATTTTAACAACAGTTATATTAACTCAATTGTTGCATCATCTTCCCCAGAAGCCATTGCTTAAAGATATTACATAACCTTTGTTCACCGAAATGCGTTATATGTGATATGCAACAAATGACAATTATTATGTGGAAAAACGACAACCACCCTGTGACTTTCAACGTCAGAACTTGCTCTTTTGCAAGTGACATTAGTTTCCCACTGATGTTTGCCCTTCAACAATGAAAAATGTGTATGTATACATCGCTAGTGACTGCTTGACTCCTTATGAAATCCACAAGCATTTTTCAACGTCATTTTTTATGTGACGTTCTTGCACGTCACTAAACAACATTACTATTTTGATGGTTATTATAGAAAAAACAAGATTAAACCTTTGTGATTAGAACAACATACCAACAAATTAATGAGATGCACATTTTCGATATCTTCTGTTTGTCTAATGTACACAGCTTAAACTGGTACTTTATTGTAAAATTACACTGTGGCCCGCCTTTGCCTAAAATAGTTTCTATGACAACGATTTATAACAAAACTAATGACAATTAGCGACGTGGGATTCGCCTTGGTGATTTTCGCCTTTGCATAGAGTTATGGTTTCCGTACACTGCACTTCCTCTCAATGTGCTTTACCATTTATGCCTTTTTGTTAGATTCCATCTAGTAGTTTTTAAGTTATTCTACGCACAATAAAAAGTAAGAAAGGGCAATAACTCTGTAATGAGGTAAAATATAGTTATCTTTCCTATACACTACACTTCCTCTCAATGTGTTGTATCATAGCATGAAGTTTTATTAAATTCCATCCTGTAGTTTTAAAGTTATTCTACGCACAAGAAAAAGTAACAAAGGGCTATAACTCTTTAAATAGCTAAATAAGAGTTATGATTTTTGTACACTACGCTTCCTCTCATTGTGCTCTACAATTGTATGAAGTTTTATTAGATTCCATCTAGTAGTTATTAAGTTATTCTCCGGACAAGAAAAAGAAAGAAATGGCAATAAGTCTGTAACTAGCTGAATTATAGTTATGGTTCTTGTACACTGCACTTCCTCTCAATGTGTTGTATCATCGTATGAAGTTTTATTAAATTCCATCTTGTAGTTTTAAAGTAATTCTAAGCACATGAAAAAGTAACAAAGGGCTATAACTCTTTAATTAGCTAAATTTGAGTTATGGTTCGTGTACACTGCACTTCCTCTCATTGTGCTCTACCATTGTATTTAGTTTTAATATATTCCATCTCGTAGTTATTAAGTTATTCTCCGGACAAGAAAAAGTAAGAAAGGGCAATAACTCTGTATTTAGGTAAAATAGATACCCTATCTTTGAAAGGCTACCATATGGAAACAAAGGCCTAAATTAATCAAAGCGCCGATGTACACAGATCGTGTAGAAAATCCTGCAAAGTAACAAGCCGTATCTCGGTGTTGTCCTTGCGATTTTCAATATATATAGGCATATACGATAATGCTCGATCTCCAACTCAATTAGGCTACTTTCAGCATTGATTGCTAATTGACGCTAGAACGTACAGACATGTCTAACATGACATTGTGTCCTTTAACATTCTGTAAACCATCTAAATCATCTAGACGCTTTCATATACATGTATTGCATCAACTACAAAATAAAGCGTTTATAATATTGAGAATTAAGAACAATCGATAACCAGTCTCGCTGGCTATTTATAGAACCTGTTGGAATTTCCAGATGCCTTATATTGCGTCATTGATAACATTTC
This sequence comes from Serripes groenlandicus, assembly GCA_031761405.1. NCBI lineage: Eukaryota > Metazoa > Mollusca > Bivalvia > Cardiida > Cardiidae > Serripes > Serripes groenlandicus. Next base: position 73,443,007 of record JASEVX010000007.1, on the reverse strand, counting down.
AGCTTCCCGTTTTTAGGTCGCTTTTTATTTTAGTCGGGTTGGTGACTATGGATAATGGAATTTTGCAGTGTTAATGAAAACGGGACCAGGTACGAAATTAGCACTTTTCAATGACATGATTGTAAACCTCGTAGGTCTTTTCAGAAATAACGAAAGTAGTTTATGGGCCGTTTTATTTTGGCGAGGTGTTCTGAGCGTACTTTGCATGGCAGATAAAACGCGCAAGGATATTTATTATCTGCCCAAACATGAAGAAAGATAAAATTTACATATTTTAACTCTATGTAGATATTATCTCGATAAATCTCAAATCTTAGTATCAATCCGGTACCAAAGTAGCACTGACATGATTATTATTAATCGTGTCTCTGCATCAATGAACTATATATTTGGCGGTTTAACGGATATAGGTTAATTAGTTTGCAGTATTGCATAACAAATTCAACGGGCTGTTCAAAACTGACTATGTAATTGTTTTCGTTGTTGATGTTTCTGTTAGCATTGTGGCGATTGTCAAACCAATCGTCACAAAAACCGTAACGGATACGTTTTTTCTAAATATCTCGCTTTTTCCTAGCTGCATAGCAACGGGTAGGTCCTTAGCAACGAAACTCAAACGCGCACACCCTTAGCCCATATGGCACCTGTTCACCAAGTTTCTTCGGAATCGGCCCGTCGATTTGGGCTGTGGAGCGTCGCTAAAAAAAATGGACAGACACACAGACACACAGACACACAGACACAGACACAGACACACACACACACACACACACACACACACACACACACACACACACACACACACACACACACACACACACACACACATACGTGTTTGATCGTCAAAAGTAGCACCTTGTTGTAAGACAGTTGTAAGACAGTGTATGTAGCACGGCTATAAATAAGGCGCTTTAATGACTTTCGTGAAAGTGTAGCGGAGCAACAGTTACCGCCCTTTATATATTGACTGCAATTAATACTATCCGATACAATCGATATTTAAAATCAAAGCGCTGAAGGCACTGAATTTGTTTGGGTAAATAAAACTGTTCAAACATTTGCCGTTGCATAGATATGTGATTTATAAACTATGCATTGTTTATAAATATTACAACTTCGGGTAAAAGAATAAATGACACAACCGTAAAAATAAATCATGAGACATACATGTGAATATTATGTTTAATTACCAAGTTTCAAAAGACATGTAAAACAAATGTATAACCATTATGGCCCCGACTCACTCATCTAAGTATTTACCATTTTTTGTTACAAAAAAAAAAAAATTGACCAAGGGTTTTCTAAAATCTTACTCAAAAGCTTTCTGCTTAACAAGAGGGCCAATCAACATGGCTTGAAGGAATCTGATAGAGGGTCTCCCAAGGAACATTTCTACAAAAAAAATAGGAAATTGGCCAAACGCTTTCGGAGGAGAAGATTTTTCAAGTTTTCACTACAGCCATATAAGGCCAAATAGCCCTGCCCCCTGGCGGCCATGTTTTTCGACCGATCAACATGGCTTGAAGGAATCTGATAGATGAACATTTCTACAAAAATAATTGAAAATTGGCCAAACACTTTCGGAGGAGAAGATTTTTCAAATTTTCACCATAGCCATATAAGGCAAAAAAGCCCCGCCCACTGGCGGCCATGTTTTTCGACCAATCAACTTGGCTGGAAGGAATCTGATAGAGGGTCACCCTAGGAACATTTCTACAAATTATTTGAAAATCGGCCAGACACTTTTGGAGGAGAAGATTTTTTGAGTTTACACTATAGCCGTATAAGGCAAAATAGCCCCGCCGGCGGCCAAGGATCACCAAGGATCACTTCTTTAAAATAATTTGAAAATCTGCCAACCAGTTTGGTAGAAGAGGAATTTTAAAGTTATTTTGGTTTTGTTGCCATGGAAACCAGAATTCTGCATGAATCACAAACATTTGAAGGAATTCTGGTGAGGTCAATGAGAGGATGCTTTCTGAGAAGTTTCATCCCAATTGACCCACTCGTTACTGAGGAGAAGATTTTGACGGACGACAGACGCCGGACAAAAGGAGATCACAATAACTAACCTTCAGCACTTCGTGCTCAGGTGAGCTAAAAAAGAAACATCTATCCAAATGAAAGAGTAATTTAAATCATGTAGAAAATATTGTGGAAAAAGGCAGTACTAATATTTATATGAGCACTTTAAAAGAAACATGCTTTAGACTTCAGAGGCTTTTGAATTAATTTGCATTATAAAAGGATTAAATGCTTCAGAGAAAACCAATACCTGTGCCGTCCGCATTTTACTCTACAGTATACACCTAAGCTGGCCACAGTTTCCTTTAAAGGGTGTTTAAGCTTGCCAAATCAATTAAGGATGCGTGACCATACACTGTTAATTACCATTGTGTACGAGTGTCATTCCAAACAAATTATAAATAATTATAACCTATCATATACATATATGTATTTGTAACTTGCCGGGATGTGTCGATACCGTCATGGTACAATGTGATAAATGCACAAATTGGTTTCACAAATCTTGTGTTAATGCACCTGTGGATATTTCGACAACAGATGCGGACTTTAATTGTAACTTTTGTTAATTATTTGGCTATTATAATGATATGATATGTGATTAAATTGGCAACATTTAAGTTTTTTACTTATAACAGCCTTCAAATACAAATTTGGTTTATACGACGGTAAAGAAAGGTTATGGGAATTAAGAAATTGTTTAAATAAGCGAATTCTCCTTTTCCCACAATATTTTCAATATATGTTGCTTTTTACTGTTTACACAGCAAGAAAAAAACATTTAACTCATTTGTTATAGATTAGTATTATTGTGGTATATATATAATTACTAGAAACAAATTAAGATTAAAAGTGTTGTGCATATATATATATATATATATATATATATATATATATATATATATATACTTATTGTTTATTTGTTATTTAAATTTTTCTGCCCCTTCCAAGTACCCTACAGAATAGAATGTTGCATGGATAATTTGCCTCGTAGTATGGCACATGGAAAACTGTTGAAAGTTACAAAGTAGAAAATGAAGAGGCCAAACAATAACTAGAACCCATGACCCTTCAATCGATTGTAAAGGAGAGGATATAATTGAAGCAAAACCTATGGCTAGTTACTAGCAACCTATTCTATTCTTGCAATATATGTTGCTTTTTACTGTTTACACAGCAAGAAAAAAACATTTAACTTATTTGTTATAGATTAGTATTATAGTTGTATATATATATAATTACTAGAATCAAATTAAGATAAAAAGTGTTGTATATATATATATACTTATTGTTTATTTGTTATTTAAATTGTTCTGCCCCTTCCAAGTACACTACATAATAGAATGTTGCATGGATCATTTGCCTCGTAGTATGGCACATGGAAAACTGTTGAAAGTTACAAAGTAGAAAATGAAGAGGTCCAACAATAACTAGAACTCATGACCCTTCAATCGATTGTAAAGGAGAGGATATAATTGAAGCAAAACCTATGGATAGTTACTAGCAACCTATTCTATTCTTGCAATGTTTTCAAATTCGTCCGCTGCAGATGCGTCAAAAGACATTTACTTGTCGGAAAATCAATCCATCAATCCTCGTTATTGATATCTATAGATATGATATAAAGAGAAAAGTCGTTAAAACACTTTACAAAGAGATTCCATTTCAGCATGCTCTCGATTTTTGGTTTAATCTATATCACTGATAAAAGCAATCAAACACATTATATATTTACAAAGAAAACCCCGGATATGATCATATGTAACAAATTATACACATTTGCCCATCTTTAATTAAACATTTTTTACAACAAATCATAGCGTCCGCATTTTCCATCTATATTGCATTTGTCCGCATTTTCCCTCTATAATGTATTTGTCCGCAGATCGCGTCCGCACTTTAGACCCTTCCCCCATACCGTTGTATTTATAAATAGTATTCGACGATCACGATTTCTCTGCAAATGTGTTACTCTCATTTTAAATGCATTTTATGACGCACATATTTGTTTTTTTTCAATTCTTTATACTATATTTATATGGCCGACAAGACACAAAGAAAATATTTTCAATTCTGTTTTTATCTACATTTTCAACGCGTGATTGAAAATTCAAATGCCGTATATTGGAGCTTAAATCGGAAATAGTTCTCCCTGTAGCAATTCACTCATTGAGATTTATAAATCATTCCGCGTTCATGTTTTAAAATACAATGTTTCATTTTATTTCCAATTTATTTTGTAACTGCAGAACGAAGTTATAACACTTATTTAAAACAGACATTAATTCTTGCATAGATCGTGGTATATTTGAAAGATAAGCGCATCTAATTGGAACTACATTCAGGGCGTATTAATAATCAAAACTTTTGAATTAAGAAACAGGGCTCGAAATGCCGTCTATTTATTGTTTGGCTACGCGCCAAACAAATAAAAAACACAGTGAGTCGTTTATCACTGAACGATGTAGCTCTTTGTGCTTCAAATCAACCTTTGTAGCACTCTTTTGTTGTAATCTACATTACAATGTAGCACAGTGTGTATTACAAAAATGGTCATAACATAAAAGTTTGACAAACAGGTAAACACTGACACAAATTAATGATACGTATGTACTTGTACCTTCATTCTGCATACATTGAAACGTTGATAAAATCGGTGTTTACAATGTGATACATAACAGGCGATCTGCATGCATGTGTGTTCAAACACACACTTCTTTGTAGCACTGTTGAACAGCGTAGGTATTTGTTTTGGCTTTTGCGTTAGAAAAACGTATTGGTGGAACAGATGGAAAAGCCTGACAATAAGGGATATCTAGTGAAAAAGTCCTATCATGTTTGGATCACCCCTCGTATATATAATAATAATAATGAATTAAGTGAAAGTTTTGTGTGTTCATTAGGTGTTAGGCAAGGGGAAAGCCTATCCCCGTTCCTATTCTCTATGTATCTAAATGCTATTGAAGAATATTTCATTCTAAAGGGATTTGATGGCATTGAAATTGGAATGTTGAAACTATTTTTACTTTTATATGCAGATGATATCGTTTTACTTTCTGAAAGTGAATTTGGTTTACAACAGGGTTTGGATATACTGGAAGAATATTGCGATAGATGGAAACTTCAAGTTAACGTTAATAAAACTAAAGTACTAATTTTCAAAAAGGGTAGATCGAGAAAAAATATGAAATTCACATATAAAGAGGAGTGTCTAGAAATAGTTAATAATTTCAAGTATCTTGGAGTTATCTTAACAGTAGGTGGGTCTTATAATACTACATTTGAGGCATTGTATGGTCAAGCATTGAAGTCACTTTGTATGCTTAAATTTTATATGGTGAACTTCCCTAGTATGTCAATCTCCCATAAATGTGAATTATTCGATAAACTTATAGAACCAATTTTATCTTATGGGTGTGAGGTATGGGGTATGAATGAGGCAGTTAAACTAGAAAATATTCATTTAAAATTTTGCAAACAAATACTGGGGGTAAGGTCGCAAACTCAAAATACTTTCGTTTATGGAGAACTTGGTAGATATCCACTAAAGATTAAGAGATTATTAAGAGTAGTAAAATATTGGTTTAAAATAATTAGGTCTACAAATGAAAAATATATTAAACATGTATATGACATGATGTTGAATGACTTTCAATTGTTTCCAGAAAAAAACTCTTGGGTAAAGTCGATTAGAAATATTTTTGAAAACCTAGGTTTTAATATTGTATGGTTAAACCAAGGTGTTGAAAATGTGAAATTATTTGTGTCTGTTTTTAAACAAAGAATTTATGATAACTATAATCAGATATGGAATTCTGATTTACAAAACTCTTCAAGAGCAAAAACATACAGACTTTATTCTGATTTCGTTTTTCAACCATATTTAAATTCAATTAAAATCGATAAATTTAGAATCGCTCTTACAAGATTTCGTGTTTCTGCACATAGATTAGAAATTGAAGCTGGAAGATGGCACAAACCAAATAAAATACCATATAATGAAAGAAAATATAAATTATGTAAAACTATCGAAGATGAAATGCACTTTTTATTAGAATGTCCAATGTTTTCTGATATACGAATGTTATATATCAAAACATATTACTGGAAACACTCAAGTATGATTAAAGTTATTGAATTACTAAAATCTGAAAATGAAAATATAGTCAAAGACTTACCACTATTTGTTTACAAAGGTTTTGAAATAAGGAACAACAATAATTATGTAGAGTAGTTGAGGTTTAGTTGCAGCCTTTAGAGGAAATCAATGTAGACATTGACAAATTGCTGACATTGAGCAACTTCGTCACCTTCTGCAATGATTTCTAAATGATTTTTATGGGAGTTATATCTTCTCTCAAATGACTGTTACATTAATGATTTCATTTCTATTAACTTATTATCTTTGATTAGAGTATATTAATTCGTTTGTCAATCAAAGGGGAAAACAATCTTATTTAAGTTTTCTATATTATTTTTCAAACATTTTCTCCCCGAATTTTGACCATTAGTCCGCTATTTGACTGTTAAAATGAATGTGTTATATGTTTGTGGTATGTTGGGCATATTTGCCCTTTTTCCAGAATAAAATCTATCTATCTATATTTATATTATATAAATACTTGTAGATAGATTTTATTTGACTTATAAAAATACAGGTATCTCATCATTTACAGACATTTATATAAACAAAATTTATACGTGAACATCAAATAATAATCCGAAATACTTTTGAAGTTTCCTGATTTTGGTAGAGCTAAAACATAGCTTATACCAAATAAAGAAAATTTAACATTTTAACTTAAAGCAGTTAAGGAGAGTGTGCATATAACAATTGTTGAAAGGTACTTCTTATTCCAAATTCATACTGTCAATGACCTACATATATTACTTTAAAATCATCTTATTTAGATGATCTGAAGCTTATAGTATGTGAGTAATGGGTATTCAGGAATATATAAAACTGTTGGGCACTATCAACGATAAATAACATATATTTAAGTAATATGCTTACCTGTGTTAGAGTATACCTGTATTTTTCGAACTATTTTGTCGCAAATTTTACATATGTCATAAAATATCTAATATATACTCATTTCGTAATATTATGTCTTTTGTGATAAAATGCATAATTTTACAATATTTTTTTAAGCCATTTGTGAAAGTTTAAAAGTTAAAAGATCCTTGCAATTCGAGGTTTTCTTGTCAACAATTATAAAAAAATAGAAATCACAAATATTAATTACAATTCTCTACTGTCCTGTTTGTCATTCGGAATATCTAATATTCAACCCTTTCAGCGCCGAATTGTTTAAAGTAGACTCTTCCATGTTCAAACTCGGACGACTCTATTTTCATGTTATAGGATTTTTGGAATATTTTTATAACTCACAGCCAAACAATGCAGATTTCAGGTGAGACAGCTCGTTACGAGCTGACTCACCTGAATCTGTATTGTTTGCAAAAAGCTCAATATTGCCTTTGGCGCTGAAAGAGTTAACCTGATACAGAAGACTTTAGAACATGTTATAGCATTCTTTTGAACAAGCTGGATAATTATACTCCAAACGGAAAGCATAGTGGGAAAAGTAGAAAATGCTCAAAACGAGTAATTTCAATTTTCTAATTATATAACAAAATCATTTTGATTTAAATATCCAGTTTCCGAAATTTTAAATCATTTCCTGATGTACAATGTATTTTCAAACAAGTCTACACTTGAAATTAACATGACAAACAGTGTCAAAAACCTTCTGCAAACTGCTTAAAAGTTAGTATCAGTAAAAGATTGACCAGTTCTTAAAAGGGTTTTGTACCTCGATAGAAAATATAACCAGCATCAATCAATATACACAAAGAACATTACATGTACATAGAAATATCACGCACAGTCCGTTTAATTTTCATACCTTTTTAGCAGAAATGCAATCCGTATATAGTCAATAAACTCGATTAGCTACCTCCGCTGTTACCTACATGTACCGCTCATTAATGCGGTCGGTTAAACTCTGCAAAACTGAAATAGGATCCCTATTGGAGGGGTTGTTCAAAATGTTCATAACTGAATCTCCCAATCTTCCATTTATGATTGGATATCGGGTTTGTATAATTATCATTATGCCGGATCATTTACCAACACATAATCACTTGACTTTAGTAGTTGATCATATTATCATGCTATTTGAGTATAATACAACGTTTTATATTTACATATATCTGCCTCTCAATCTGTAATGTTTTTATATCACCAGAGAGAACATGGGTTAATTCAGTTTCAAGTATTTGAGCGATTTGTCTAAAAAGGTATGTTACTTTTCAATTGTAATAACAAAAAAAAAAAAGAATGATGACTGAATTTAAAGGGGCATTTGAAAACAGCCACCCTTCTGCCGGGAAAGTCACACCCAACAGTTATTCGGCTAACGTGTAATGGCTCGATTCAATAACAATATTCAATACGGACAGAATTTTGGAAGATGTTCGCCAAAAAAAGTGTGAAAAAGGGAGATAATATTAAATTAGAAAACTTCCATAAACACTTCAAAAACTTATCGAATGATATAAATATAACAGTTAATGCCGAAGCGGAGCAGTGGTGCAAAGATATGTTACAACTGAACCAATATATGCAGACTTGGACACTAGAGGAGGTTAAGGGAGGAATTAAAAATTTGAAGAAAAACAAGACATAAGCATATGACACTTTACTAAACGAGTACTTTATAGAAAGTAGCGATATACTATCAAGTCATATAACTGATTTATGTAACACTGTATTTGAGAGTAGCTTCTTTCCAGAAGAATGGTCAAATGGTATCATAGTACCGATATACAAGAAAGGTGACGAAAATGACGTTAATAATTATCGTGGTATAACCCTAGTTAGTTGTTTCGGGAAATTATTTACATCTGTATTGAATTTAAGAATGATCAAGTGGTGTGAAAAATATGAAATTATATCGGACTCAAAGTTCGGTTTTAGAAAGAATGATTCTACTACAGATGCTATATGTTGTCCAATTCGATTGAACACTATTTAAACAATGGGAAAAGGCTATATGTAGCTTTTGTTGACATGAAAAAGGCATTCGACTCAGTATACAATAACGCCCTCTGGTACAAGTTATATAAAAAGGGAATATCTGGTAAAATGCTTAGTATAATAAGATCGATGTATGAACATGTGAAATGTAGGGTTAAACACTGTGGTAATTACTCTGAAATCATAGACATCTCAGTTGGATTAAAACAGGGTGAAGTGTGCTCATCCCTGTTATATTCGCTATTTATTGAAGATCTAGAGCTATATTCTTAACCACCGATATAAATAGCGTGATAACGCGTTTTCAAATAAACGTCATACTATTGGCATATGCAGACGACATGTGTATAATTAGCGATACTGTGTCCGACCTACAAACTAGTCTACATATTCTTAAACACTATTGTGATTTGTGGGGTCTTCAAGTAAATGTAGACAAAATAAAAGTAATGGTGTTCAGAAAAAGAGGAAATATAAAGTTATACTACGATAAGGCAGAGATTGACGCAGCTAGTGAACAGTTTCAATTACCTAGGTACTGTACAAAATTACACCGGGTCGTTCACTTTGCATCGTAATACAGTTATATCGGGAAAGGTATTAAAGCAATGAACGCATTATTATCACACACAAAGAAGTACGACTTAACAATAAACACTTATCTTCAAGTATTTGATTCCTTTGTCGGATCAATATTGAACTATTCCTGTGGAATTTGGTTCAGTACCAACAACTTAGAGTTTGAACGTTTACACTTGAAATATTGTAAAAGACTAAGTACTACGTGTGAAAACTCGAACAAGCAATGCTGGTATATATGGAGAAATTGGACGATATCCTTTCTACACCAACCAGTTAATACGTGTTATTAAATATTGGTTTAAAGTCAATTCTGATAATTGTTTAATTCAAGTATCATACAAGTGCTCATTGTTAGACTGTATTAATGGAAAACAAAACTGGGCCAGCAGAGTTAAAAATATTTTATGTAAAAATTGCTATGGTTATATATGGCAAAATCCACATAATGTAAACAAAACATGGGTTTTAAATGGTTTGAAACAAAGATTAAGTGACTGTTTTGTACACAATTGGAGAGGTGATATGTTAAGTAATGGGAGCCTTCTTATTTATAAGCATATAAAAACTGACTTTAAATATGAAGCATACTTAGATATGACAAGCAATAGCCAGTATAGATATCTGCGGACTCAGATGCGTATTTCGGCACACAGATTAAGGATTGAAACTGGCAGATATGGAAGAAACCGAATTATACAATCAGACAGAGTGTGTGTCTATTGTAATTCTAATGAAATTGATGACGAATTTCACTTTATTTTGGTATGTGATATACATCTTCTTAACAGGCAAAGATATATCAATAAGAAATATTGGAAAAACCCAAGTGTATATAAATTGTTAAGCTTGTTAAATTCTGCAAAGAAAAATGAAGTATTAAATCTATGTATTTATATTCATAAATGTTATAAAGAAAAATTGAGCATCTTTATAATAATGCTTGACCAAATCAAACATGTCTCTACATAATTTGATTTGATTCAAGATCTTGTATGGTGTTTTTTTGTGTTTTTTTGTTGTTGTTGTTTTTGTTTTTTCCCTGGTATTTTGATTTGTTAATTCATTGTATTTGGTTCGAAACATTGTATGTATGTTTATAATCAATAAATATGTTCTATGTACTGATGAGTATCCAGAGATTAAAACAAACTTTATGGATCTTCCAACACACTCGGCTCGACTTCTAATTAGTATCCAGAGATAAATATAAACTTAAGGATCTTCCCACATACTTGGCTCGACTACTAATTAGTATGCAGAGATAAATATAAACTTAAGGATCTTCCCACTTACTTGGCTCGACTACTAATTAGTATGCAGAGATTAATACAAACTGAAGGATCTTCCCACAACCTCGGCTTGACTACTAATTAGTATGCAGAGATTAATATAAACTTAAGGATCTTCCCACTTACTTGGCTCGACTACTAATTAGTATGCAGAGATTAATACAAACTGAAGGATCTTCCCACAACCTCGGCTTGACTACTAATTAGTATGCAGAGATTAATACAAACTTAAGAATCTTCCGACACATTCGGCTGGACTACTAGTTAGTATCCAGAGATTTTTCTTTATGGATATTCCCATACACTCGACACGACTAGTAATTAGTATCCAGATAATAATACAAACTTAAAATCTTCCCACACACTCGACATGACTACTAATGAGTATCCGGAGATTAATAACAACCTTAAGCACACTCGGCTTGCCTACTAATTTGTATCCAGAGATTACATAAACTTAAGGATCTTCCCACACACTCGACTCGACTACTAATTCGTATCCAGAGACAAAATATAAACTTAAGGATCTTCCCACACACTCGACTCGACTACTAATTCGTATCCAGAGACAAAATATAAACTTAAGGAGCTTCCCACACACTCGGCTGGACTACTAATTCGTATCCAGAGATTAATACAAACTTAAGAATCTTCCCACACACTAGGCTGGACTACTAATTATTATCCAGAGGTTAATACAAACTTAAGAATCTTCCCACATACTCGGCTCGACTTCTAATTAGTATCCAGAGATTAAAACAAACTTAAGGATATTCCCTAACACCCGGCCCGACTACTAATTAGTATTCGGAGATAATTCAAACTTGAGGATCTTCCCACACACTCGACTCGACTACTAATGAGTATCCAGAGATTAATACAAACAGAAGGACCTTCCCACACATTCGACTCGACTACTAATTTGTATCCAGAGATTAATATAAACTAAAGAATCTTACCACACACGCGACTCGACTACTAATTTGTATCCAGAGATTAATATAATCTTAGTATCCGGAGATAATTCACACTTGAGGATCTTCCCACACACTCGACTCGACTACTAATGAATATCCAGAGATTAATACAAACAGAAGGACCTTCCCACACACTCGACTCGACTACTAATGAGTATCCAGAGATTAATACAAACAGAAGGACCTTCCCACAGACTCGTCTCGACTACTAATTAGTATCCAGAGATTAATACAAAAATAAGGACCTTCCCACACACTCGACTCGACTACTAATTTGTATCCAGAGATTAATATAAACTAAAGAATCTTACCACACACTCGTCTCGACTACTAATGAGTATCCAGAGATTAATACAAAAATAAGGACCTTCCCACACACTCGACTCGACTACTAATTTGTATCCAGAGATTAATATAAACTAAAGAATCTTACCACACACTCGACTCGACTACTAATTTGTATCCAGAGATTAATATAATCTAAAGAATCTTACCACACACTCGTCTCGACTACTAATGAGTATCCAGAGATTAATAAAAACTTAAGGATCTTCCCACACACGCGACTCGACTACTAATTTGTATCCAGAGATTAATATAATCTTAAAAATCTTACCACACACTCGTCTCGATTACTAATGAGTATCCAGAGATTAATACAAACTTAAAGATCTATCCACACACTCGTCTCGATTACTAATTTGTATCCAGAGATTAATACAAACTTAAGGATCTTACCACAAACTCGTCTTGACTACTAATGAGTATCCAGAGATTAATACAAACTTAAGAATCTTCCCACACACGCGACTCGACTACTAATTTGTATCCAGAGATTAATATAATCTTAATAATCTTACCACACACTCGTCTCGATTACTAATGAGTATCCAGAGATTAATACAAACTTAAGGATCTATCCACACACTCGTCTCGATTACTAATTTGTATCCAGAGATTAATACAAACTTAAGGATCTATCCACACACTCGTCTCGATTACTAATTTGTATCCAGAGATTAATATAATCTAAAGAATCTTCCCACACACTCGTCTTGACTACTAATGAGTATCCAGAGATTAATACAAACTTAAGAATCTTCCCACACACCTGGCTGTACTATTAATTAGTATCCAGAGATTAATACAAACTTAAGGATTTTCCAACACACATTGCTCGACTACTAATTATAGTCCAGATATTAATACAAACTTAAGGATCTTCAAACAAACCTGGCTGTACTACTAATTAGTATCCAGAGATTAACACAAACTTAAGGATCTTCCTACATACCTGGCTGTATTACTAATGAGTATCCAGAGAGTAATACAAACTTAAGAATCTTCCCACAGAGTCGACTCGACTACTAATTAGTATTCAGAGATTAATATAAACTTAAGGATCTTCCAACACACGCGACTCGACTTCTAATTGGTATCCAGAGATTAATACAAACTTAAGGATCTTCCAAAACACACCTGGCTGTACTACTAATGAGTATCCAGATATTAATACAAATTCAAGAATCTTCCCACACACTTTACTCGACTACTTATTAGTATCCAGAGATTAATACAAACTTAAGAATCTTCCCACACAGTCGACTCGACTACTAATTAGTATTCAGAGATTAATACAAACTTAAGGATCTTCCAACACACTCGACTCGACTACTAATGTGTATCCAGAGATTAATACAAACGCAAGGATCTTCTCACACACTCGGCTTGACTACTCATTAGTATGCATAGATTAATACAAACTGAAGGAACTTCCAACACACTCGACTCGACTACTAACGAGTATCCAGAGTATCCAGAGATTAATACAAACGTAAGGATCTTCCCACACACTCGGCTTGACTACTCATTAGTATGCATAGATTAATACAAACTGAAGGATCTTCCAACACACTCGACTCGACTACTAACGAGTATCCAGAGTATCCAGAGATTAATACAAATTTAAGGATCTTCCAACACACTCGACTCGACTACTAACGAGTATCCAGAGTATCCAGAGATTTATACAAATTTAAGGATCTTCCAATACACCTGACTCGACTTCTAATTATTATCCAAAGATTAATACAAACTTAAGAATCTTCCCACACACTCGACTCGATTACTAATTATTATCCAGAGATTAATACAAACTTAAGAATCTTCCCACACACTCGGCTGGACTACTAGTTAGTATCCAGAGATTTTTTTTTATGGATATTCCCACACACTCGAAACGACTAGTAATTAGTATCCAGATAATAAAACAAACTTAGAATCCTGCCACACACTCGACATGACTACTAATGAGTATCCGGAGATTAATACAACCTTAAGCACACTCGGCTTGCCTACTAATTTGTATCCAGAGATTACATAAACTTAAGGATCTTCCCACACACTCGAGTCGACTACTAATTCGTATCCAGAGACAAAATATAAACTTAAGGATCTTCCCACACACTCGGCTCGACTACTAATTAGTATCCAGAGGTTAATACAAACTTAAGAATCTTCCCACATACTCGGCTCGACTACTAATTAGTATCCGGAGATAATTCAAACTTGAGGATCTTCCCACACACTCGACTCGACTACTAATGAGTATCCAGAGATTAATATAAACTAAAGAATCTTACCACACACTCGTCTCGACTACTAATGAGTATCCAGAGATTAATACAAACTTAAGAATATTCCCACACACTCGACTCGACTACTAATGAGTATCCAGAGATAAATATAAACTAAAGAATCTTACCACACACTCGTCTCGACTACTAATGAGTATCCAGAGATTAATAAAAACTTAAGGATCTTCCCACACACGCGACTCGACTACTAATTTGTATCCAGAGATTAATACAAACTTAAGAATATTCCCACACACCTGGCTGTACTATTAATTAGTATCGCGAGATTAATACAAACTTAAGGATCTTCCAACACACATTGCTCGACTACTAATTATAGTCCAGATATTAATACAAACTTAAGGATCTTCCCACACACTCGACTCGACTACTAATTAGTATCCAGATATTGATACAAACTTAAGGATCATCACACACACCTGGCTGTACTACTAATGAGTATCCAGATATTTTAAATACAAACTTAAGGATCTTCCCACATACTCGACTCGACTACTAATTAGTATCCAGAGATTAATACAAACGTAAGGATCTTCCAACACACTCGACTCGACTACTAATGTGTATCCAGAGATTAAAACAAACTTAAGAATCTTCCCACACACTCGGCTGGACTACTAATTAGTATCCAGAGATTAATACACATTTAAGGATCTTCCAACACACCTGACTCGACTACTAATGAGTATCCAGAGATTAATACCAATTTAAGAATCTTCCCACACACTCGACTCGACTACTAATTAGTATCCAGAGATTAATATAAACTTAAGGATCTTCCAACACACCTGACTCGACTACTAATGAGTATCCAGAGAGTAATACAAACTTAAGGATCTTCCAACACACTCGACCCGACTACTAATTAGTATCCAGAGATTAATACAAACTTAAGAAACTTCCCACACACCTGAATCGACTACTAATGAGTATCCAGAGATTAACACAAACTTAAGAATCTTCCAACACACTCGACCCGACTACTAATTAGTATCCAGAGATTTATACAAACTTAAGGATCTTCCAACACACCTGACTCGGCTACTAATGAGTATCCAGATATTTATACAAACTTAAGGATCTTCCAACACACCTGGCTCGACTACTAATTAGTATCCAGAGATTAATATAAACTTAAGGATCTTCCAACACACCTGACTCGGCTACTAATGAGTATCCAGAGATTTATACAAACTTAAGGTTCTTCCAACACACCTGGCTCGACTACTAATTAGTATCCGGAGATTTATACAAACTTAAGGATCTTCCAACACACCTGGCTCGACTACTAATTAGTATCCGGAGATTTATACAAACTTAAGAATCTTCCCACACACCTGGCTCGAGTTTAGAAGTTAATCGTACAACAGTTATGCATGCTATATATATTATATTTTATATATTAGACAACATAACAAATAGTGGAGACCCTTATGTCCGGTTAAGGGAGGAGTAAACTGCCCTGATATCCGGTTACGAGGGAGTATACTGCCCTGATGTCCGGTTACAAGTGAGTATACTGCCCTGATGTCCGGTTACGAGTGAGTATACTGCCCTGATGCCCGGTTACGAGGGAGTATACTGCCCTGATGTCCGGTTACGAGGGAGTATACTGCCCTGGTGTCCGGTTACGAGGGAGTATACTGCCCTGATGTCCGGTTACAAGTGAGTATACTGCCCTGATGTCCGGTTACGAGTGAGTATACTGCCCTGATGCCCGGTTACGAGGGAGTATACTGCCCTGATGTCAGGTTACGAGGGAGTATACTGCCCTGATGTCCGGTTAAGGGCGGTGCAAACTTCCCTGACGTCCGGTTAAGATGGAGTATTTTGTCCTAATGTACAGTTAATGAATAGTAAACGGCCCTGATGTCTTGTTAAGGGAGGTGTAAACTGCCCTTATGTCCAGTTAAGGGAGTGGTATATTTACCTGATGTCGTTTACGCGTGGAGTAAAATGCCCTGGTGTACGATTAAGAGGTAGTAAATTACCTTGATGTTCGGGTAAAAGGGAGTAAATTGCCTTCATGTCTGGTTAAGAGGGAGTAAACTACCCTGATGTCCGGTTAAGAGGGAGTAAACTACCCTGAAATTCGGTTAATGGAGGAATAAACTGCCATGAGATCTGGTTACGAGGGAGTAAACAGCCCTGATGTCCGGTTAAGAGGGAGTAAACTACCCTGATGTCCGGTTAAGGGAGGAGTAAACTGTCCTGATGTCCGGTTAAGGGAGGAGTAAACTGCCCTTATGTCCGGTTAAGAGAGGAGTAAATTGCCCTGATGTCCGGTAAAGGGAAGAGTAATTTGCCCTGTGATCCACTTAAGAGGGAATATACAGCCCTGATGTTAAGTTAAGGGAGGAGTAAACTGCCATGAGGTCCGGTTAAGAAGGATTATACTGCCCTGATGACCGGTTAAGGAAGGAGTAATCTGCCCTGATGTCCATTGAAGAGGTAGTAAACTGACCTGATGTGCGGTTAAGAGGGAGTAAACTGCCCTGAGGTCCGGTTAAGGGAGGAGTACACTTCCCTGATGTCCGATGAAGAGGGAGAAAACTGCCCTGAGGTCCAATTAAGAGGGAGTATACTGCCCTGATGTGCGGTTTAGAGGGAGTAAACTGTCCAGAGGTCCGATTAAGGGAGGAGTAAACTTCCCCGATGTCCGGTGGAGAGGGAGAATACTGCCGTGAGGTCCAGTTAAGAGGGAGTATACTGCCCTGATGTGCGGTTAAGAGGGAGTAAACTGCCCTGAGGTCCGATTAAGGGAGAAGTAAACTTCCGCGATGTCCGGTGAAGAGGGAGAAAACTGTCCTGAGGTCCAGTTAAGAGGGAGTATACTGCCCTGATGCGCGGTTCAGACGGAGTTAACTGCCCTGATGTCCGGGTAATGTTGGAGTATACTGCCCATGTAGGAGTAAACTGCCATGAGGTCCGGTTAGATGTCTAGTAAAGGGAGGAGTATACTGCCGTGATGTCCGGTAAAAAGGGAGTAAACTGCTATGATGTCCGGTTAAAGGATGACTAAACGGTCCTGATGTCCGGTTAAGCATGAGTAAACGGCCCTGATGTCCGGTTAAAGAAGGAGTAAACTATCCTGATGTCCGGTTACGAATGAGTAAACTGCCCTGATGACCGGTTACAAGTGAGTAGACTGCCCTGATGTCCGGTTACAAGTGAGTAGACTATCCTGATGTCAGGTTAAGGGAAGAGTAATCTGCCCTGGGGTCCGGTTAAAAGGGAGTATAATGCCATGAGGTTCGGTTAAGGGAAGACTTTACTACCATGATGTCCGGTGAAGAAGGAGTATACTGCCGTGAGGTCCGGTTAAGAGGGAGTAAACTGCTCTGAAGTTCGGTTAAGAGGGAGTATACTGCCCTGATGTCTGATTAATGGAAGAGTGAACTGCCACGAGGTCCGGTTAAGGGAGGAGTAACTCAGAACTCAGAACTCAGAACTCAGAATTTGTATTAGTACATAAAGGCCTCTGGCCCAAAATACATAACATTTGGATTATAAGTCCAATATTCATACAATTTTGTTATGTCCTTGCATATTTAAAATTATTAACAGTTTTAACAGAAGTAAATGTGCTGATAAGATTAATTTATTATCAATATCTCAATTTTGTTAATTCCCTTTGGAAGCATTTGAGGAATCCGTCTGAGCATGTACACACACACACGCATATGTATATACATACATACCAAATATATATGTATGTATATTTTCTTTTTCTTTCTTCTCGTGCATACCTATGTTTGATTATCTTTTAACAATAACTTATAGATGTAAGTACTTAATAGTTGTATTCTCCTAAAGTCGGACCACGAGGAAAGATATTGTGCTCGTATCTCTGCTAAGTTTGAACAGGTGAAAAATACGTGATATTCATCCTCCACAGTACTATAGTTTTGGGTTTCCTGACAATGCAGACAGATTCTGTCGCTTCTAGCTAGGTTCTGATGTCGCCCCGTTTCAATTCTAAATGTATGACTAGAACAACGAAATTTAGCTAATGCTTTTCTAAGCGGGTATTTAATATCCGTGTTTAAATATGTTTCAGGGGTTAGAAGAGTTTTAAATTGCTTATAAAAGTCACACCTACTAGAGCTGTTTATGTTAGAATTCCATGTCTGGGTTGCACACTCTATGAGTCTCTGTTTGAATTGTGAAATGAAAATTGCAATATCTCCTACATCTTGTGATATCCAGACAATTCCATAACCATGTTGGAAGAGAAGATTTTTCACTTTAGTGGCCCATGTTATTCTTCCCAGATCGTCTAAACTTTTTAACATTTGATAACAATGTTTAGGGTATCTAGTTTCTTGCATATGGATGAGTTTACACCAATATTTAATACATTTAGTTTGATATGTAACACTCAAAGGTAGTCTCCCACATTCACCCAGTGCCATACAATTATTTGTTGAATTGTTTACTCCTAAAAAACGTTTACAAAACACTATTTGGACCGAATCAAGGATGTCGCTATGTTCATAGCCCCAAATTTCGGCTGCATAGCAGAGGATCGGCTTGACCAAAGAGTCAAACAGTTTAAATAGCTCATTTTGTAAAAGGTAGCCATGTTGACATTGGTAAGATTGTATTTGCATAATTGCTTTTTGTGCTTGTGCGGCTAACTTTGTTTTAGCTGAAGTCCATGATAGCCTCGGCGTGAACAAGATTCCCATGTACTTATACATCGATGTTGTTTTTATTATCTCCCCTTTATATGTCCATTTTTCATAATTTCTTAAATAACCCCCATTTCTAAATACTATGATTTCAGTTTTATCAAGATTTAGTTCCATACCAGTACTAGAACAGAAATATTCTATAACATTAATTTGCTGTTGAAGTTTTATGGCAGTTTCAGAGCAGCTAGCTACGTCGTCTGCAAATAGTAAGCAGAGAATGTCCTCAATTGTATTATTTATAAATACTCCAGGTCCACACCTTTCTCTTAGTAAAGAGGAAAGATCATTTATGAATAGAGAAAAAATTATAGGATTACATATGTCGCCTTGTCTCGTACCCACATTACAGGGGAAGAATTCTGTTAGTCCTTTATTTGTTCGTACACATGCCGTTAGATTAGAGTAGCTTTTGACTATAAAACGGTACATTTTACTATTGACCCCTTTAGTATAAAGAGATTTAAAGAGTACTTCGTGTCTTATTTTATCGAATGCCTTTCGAAAGTCTATGTATACACAATAGAAACGTCCACGTGGACGCGTCACGTATTTTTGGACCATTGCTTGAAGTGAAAAAAAGGTTATCGGTTGTAGAGTAGCCTCTACGAAATCCTGCTTGGCCCTCATCGATTTTATTATTTTCTTCTGGCCAATTGTAAAGCCTACAACTAACAATATTGGACATAATCTTGTAAAGGGTGTCAATAAGAGATATTCCTCTATAGTTTCCTGGGTTAGATTTAGAGCCAGATTTGTGGATTGGGCAAATAATACTTTCTCCCCACGACTTAGGGATCAGTCCATTATCAAAAATAACATTGAAAACAAGTGTCAACGTCGGAACTATCTCTAACAGTGTATGTTTATAAAATTCGGCGCTTAAACCATTAGTTCCTGGGCTCTTACCAGTAATAAGCTTATGTATACTATCTGTGACCTCTTGTGTCGATATTGGTGTGTTTAATAGATCTAAGTTATCAGTCATTTCAATTCCTTCAACATCATAAACCGAATTGCTGTCGTTTTCAACACTAAGAAGTTGACTAAAATAATTGTGCCATTCGTTCACGGATATAGAATGATCCAAAATTTCCTTAGTTTTGTGAGATTTCAGGATATTCCAAAACTGTTTAGGATTTTTACTACAAGCTATCAATTGCTGTCGCTGTAAATGAAAATAATGTTTTTTCTTAATCTGACATATTCTTAAAACGTTTTCTACTGTTTGTGTACGTCTGAAGATCAGCTAGCTCATTATTTGCTCTAAACC
The DNA here is from genome assembly GCA_031761405.1 of Serripes groenlandicus. NCBI lineage: Eukaryota > Metazoa > Mollusca > Bivalvia > Cardiida > Cardiidae > Serripes > Serripes groenlandicus. The sequence continues at coordinate 73,422,468 of JASEVX010000007.1, read as the reverse complement.
GTCTAAGCGATACATATTTAGCTTGTTTGATGACGTCACAGTCCTTATCCCACCATCTGTAAACCTATAATTGGAACGGCCTTTCACTTTCATGCATGACGCGGCCTTATGAAAAGTATCAGTTAGCAAGTAAATACTATTGTCAATATCACATGATGCGGATTCAGTTATTTGGTCCTTTCGGGAGAGAAAGATATTTTGAAAAGCTTCCGATCTATTATTAGACCATCGGAATTTTATTTGGGGATTTTCCACATCCTGCTCATTATGCCCATATACTGTATCTTGGCAAAGTTTACTTAGTGTTAATTGACAGAGTATTGGGAAATGATCCGACTCGGCTCTATTTTCAACATTGAAATTCGTACATTTTCCAAATAATGAGGTGCTACTAATATTATAATCAACAGTGCTTACTCCATTATTTGCAATGCATGTATAATTACCCTGTTTGTCATTATGGACTCGTCCATTCAATATATGCATATCAAATGTACAACAAAGACTCACTAGACTTTTACCGAATAGGTTAAATCTTAACATATCTTTATTCTGCCTCGGCATGTCAAAATTGTCCCCATTATAATCTGTATCGCCAAATATATAATTTAAATTGTCAGCAGGGATATATTCTAAAAAAATCTTTGGTTCGTGCATTTAAGTCTCCTGCCAGGAAGTAATGTGCATCTGGAAAATCTGATGTAATTGTTATAAAATTGTTCTGCAGTAATTTGATACCATCTTTTTCTTCCTTATTAGCATAGATAGGAGAAGCTTCTGGGGATACGTATGCGAAGTACAGCACAATATCCCTCTTGTCATAGAAGTATGTACCCCTAAACAGCAATACAACACAATCTACAAAATTTGAATATATTCGTCTAACTATGTTTTTCTGATTAAATTCATTATGTATGAAAACACTGACTCCTCCACTATTTCTAATCAATTTCTTCTTCATTCTCCTGCAATAACCAAAGTGGGTGTAGCCACTAAGAAAATTATCAAAATATTTACTATTTTTACCCCAAGTTTCACAAAGCGCTATAATACTAAACTGTTTAAAGTATTTTTTTTATATTTTCATCAAACTGAAATTTATATAAACCTTCAATACTCCATGATAAAATGTTAATAAGAACATTCTCAAACTGTTGCCCTTGGGTTAAGTCTGTATCTGTATGGCCTCGGCCGATTTCCTATGCGCTATGTTCTCCGTCACTGAAAGTCTCATGTCTCCCGTTATTTTCTGCCCCGCCGTTGTTGGGGGTTTCCTCGGTAGATGAATCATCGAGTTGAATATTTCCATTAACTGTATCACGTGACTGAAAATCACGGGTAGCACGATTCCCGTTATTTTCTGCCCCGCCGTTGTTGGGGGTTTCCCCGGTAGATGAATCATCGAGTTGAATATCTCCATTGACTGTATCACGTGACTGAAAATCACGGGTAGCACGATTCCCCACTCGTCTATTACGTTTCCCAAAATACTCGATAGACCCTTTACAATCATCAAATCGATAAATGTCATTATTTATAACTAATTTGTCATACCTAATTACAGCATAGTGTCCTTGTTTTCTGGCTTCCATCATTTCTTTCCCAAGTTCTCTTCTGTGATTTTTTACCCGATCAGTATAATCCTCGTTAACAGAAAACTTAGAATCTCTTTTCAAAACTTCTCTGGCCTTCTGAAAAACACTTCTAGAAACTTTATATTTTGAAAATTTCACAATTATTGTTCTACAGTTCTCATCACCACCTGATCTTAATCTATGCGCTCTTTCTATTTCTACATCTGACATTCCAGGGATATTTAGCTCTGTTGAGATGAACTGTCTCATCTTAGTCTCACTGACATTCCAATCCTCATTTTGATCGCCTTCTATACCATTGAATCTTAAGTTATTCATATTGGTTTTAGATGTGTGGTATGTGGGAAATGGTTCTGAACTTCAGCAGTGTTATGGATTTGTATTCATACAATCAGATGTTCAGATTAATATGCGCTTTGCTAAAACGGCTAAACTTCATAAGGGTCTTCTAAATTTCCTCGTTCGTCTCTCAGTCTCTCGTCCATCTCTTATGCGGGATGTCGCGGGTTCGATCCCCGGCCGGGTTATGGCCAAAACTTTAAAATAGTAGTAATGACTTTCTTTGGTGGCGAATTGGATTGTCCATTTATCATTACGACTCGCTAGCTAGAAAAGTTGTTGAAAGCGGCATTAAAACTAAGGCATGTTGACCAGGTGCGAGTACTCCACAAAAGCTCTATTTTGATTGGTTAATTCATCTAGCACATGTCCGAGTGCTCGGCGTGTTAGACAATAGGATGTAACCCACTCGCAGACGACTTTTTTAAAACATTTTGCAATCTTGTTTTTCAACTGTATTCACTAATTCTTGAAGAGTTTTCATATTATACCTATATATCAGGGACGTAATGAAGAGGGATAGGCAACTCTACCTGTACACCTGTTATCTGGTTAAAATATCACATGTAGAAATAAAATTGTCAACATTTTCACTTTTTGTTGAAAATAAAACTTTGAAGTCACATTTGGCACATAAACAAAACATACATATTCTGTAAGCTTAAACTGTCAACTAAAGTAAAAGAAACATTGAACAACTGGAATTTCTTTGTATTTTGATTAATGACTGGTTTAAAAGTCACAGATATTGTGGTTTTCTAAATTATATCAATTTTGTTCCAAAAATTAATAGACAGACATTATTCATAAGGATAAAATATAATCAAAACATAAAATATATTAACATATTTTTATTCACTGCAATAGACGAATGTTTAAACTTCCAGAAAATATCTTTGTTATTTTCATATCTTCAATAGTTTTTGAGTTTTACTTGCTACTAATGTTGGGACGGGTGATATTTTAGTATACAACTTATCTACGTCCCTGGTATATGTATTCAAAGTCGTCCACTGCTCATTTGTCGTATGTGGGAAAGGGTAAATATGTATAGAGTTATAACTATGACGTACATGTGATTTGTTATAATCAAAGTGGATCTACACAAATTCATTGAAACTTTAAATTTGGTGAAACTACAAGAACATGTACAACAAAGTAATGAATGCTTCATACCGTAGACTTATCCAACATTGAGGTCTGAATCACATTCTATGCTAGGCCTTCTTTGGCAAGATTTAGTCACAAAACATAAAATGGCAAAATATAAAATGATGTCGTGTTACCAAAGACGACGTAAGGTACCCGATAAATTCATTAATTAGTAATTGTAATTCTGGATATACCAACAAAGTGGCATTTCTCTTATTAGGGGCATTACCATATGGATTATCTCAGATAGAAGACTAAAGCGACTAGAAAACACTGACCAACAACAATGGGCTCATAAAAGATCTCTTAAATGTGATCTGCCACCTTGTTCAAATTGTTTCATTGTCATTTGCAAATTTATTCAAATTGCTCTATTGTGATCTGTCAATTTATTCTAAATGCTTCATTTTCATCTGCAAATTTATTGAAATTGCTTCATTGTGATCTGCCTATTTATTGAAATTGCTTCATTGTGATCTGCTAATTTTTTGAATTACTCGATTGTGATCTGCCACTTTGTGCGAATTTCTTGAAAATGATTGGACAGTTGTGTGGAGTACTGGTATGGGAAATCCAGGAAACCAGCGGCCTTTTTTTTTATCATTAATGAATCTCGAAAAAAAACCAAGAGGGACAAGATGGCCCTACATCGATCACCTGATCATTTGTCTGTGAATGTAAACGGCAGGGAATGGACAGTCAACAAAACAGATTATCAATTTAAGACATTAAATCATTTTGTCATTTTGCCCCTTTTCTGATGCCTCCTGAATGCCATGTTTTTCAACCAAACAGTATGCCTTGAACAATCTTTGTAGAGGCTCACCCATTTAGACATTTTTCCCCCTTTCTGATGCCGCAGCTACCCTGGCGGCCATGTTTTTCATCGGATCGGACATATTTGAACAATCTTGGTAGAGGGTGCCCCAAGGAACATTTTGTGCAAAATAATTTTCAAATCGGGCTAATACTTTTGGACATGAAGATTTTTAAAGTTTTAACAATGCACATATAAGGAAAACAAGCTTCGCCCCCTAGCGGCCATGTTTTTTCAACGGATCGGGAATATTTGAACAATCTTGGTAAAGGGTGCCCCAAGGAACATTTGTGCAAAATAATTTTAAAATCGGGCCAGTACTTTTGGACAAGAAGATTTTTAAAATTTTAACAATGCACATATAAGGAAAAGAAGCTCTGCCCCCTGGCGGCCATGGTTTTAAACAGATCAGACATATTTGAACAATCTTGGTAAAGGGTGCCCTAAGGAACATTTGTGCAAAATAATTTTCAAATCGGGCCAGTACTTTAGGACTAGAAGATTTTTAAAGTTTTAACAATGCACATATAAGGAAAACAAGCTCCGCCCCTGGCGGCCATGTTTTTCAACGGATTGGAAATATTTGAACAATCTTGGTAAAGGGTGCCCCAAGAAACATTGGTGCAAAATAATTTTCAAATTGGGCCAGTACTTTCGGACAAGAAGATTTTTAAAATTTTAACAATGCACATATAAGGAAAATAAGCTCCGCCCCCTGGCGGCCATGTTTTTAAACGGATCGGAAATATTTGAACAATCTTGGTAGAGGGTACCCCAAGGAACATTTGTGCAAAATAAATTGGGCCAGTACTTTTGGACAAGAAGATTTTTAAAATTTTAACAATGCACATATAAGAAAAATAAGCTCCGGCCCCTGGCGGCCATGTTTTTCAACGGATCGGAAATATTTGAACAATCTTGGTAGAGGGTACCCCAAGGAACATTTGTGAAAAATAATTTTCAAATCGGGCCAGTACTTTTGGACAAGAAGATTTTTTAAGATTTGGCAATTTTCCCATTTTCTGTTGCCGCAGCAACCAAAGTTCTTGATGGAATTTAAATTTTTGAACAATTTTGAAAGAAGTCCACCAAAGGAACATTCCTGTGAAGTTTGGTTGAAATTGGTTAAGTGGTTAAGGAGGAGATGATCTAAATGTCTAAATGTTAACGACGGACGGACGACGGACAAAAAGTGATCAGAATAGCTCACCTTGAGCCTTTGGCTCTAGGTAATCTAAAAAATAATCAGCCAGATAATTTCGGAGAAGATTTTTAAAGTTTCACTATAACCATGTACATGGCAAAACAGCCCTACACCCGGCATGTTTTTAGATTAATCAACATGGCTTGAAGAAATCTACAGAATTATTTTTACATAATTAGAAACAAACTTTCGAAGATTGGATGGTAATAGTGGCCTTTAGAGTGTTAACAAACAAGTTGTAGAAGCGGGCGGACGAGGCAAGATCACACAATTTCACCATTAGCACTTCGTGATCAGGTAAGATAATTTGTTTGTAAAAATCCAAATGTTTGACGTCAAAGTCTGTTTTATACATACAACTATTTATTTATTAAATGTGTGTGTATAATTTAAATCAATCTAACAAACAAGAGGGCCATAATGGCCCTGGATCGCTTCTCTAAATAATGCCAACCACATAGTCAATCACAATATCTAATCTTTCATTCAGGTAAGCTTTATACTTACGTAAACAATAGTTCCCTTCAATTTGGCATTGTAATCTTGTTTTTGACCACAACATGACACATATTTGAAATTATCCTAGAAATCACCAAGACAATCATTCTGTCAACATTTCAACATGCTCCAGTTAAAAATACAGCTTCCAGAGTGTTTACGAGATTTCCCTTCGATTTGAAATAGGGATCTAGTTTTTAGACAAACATGACCCATATTCGTACTTGGCCTAGATATCATCAAGACAAACATTATGACAAAGTTTAAGGCTACCAAAACAAACATTGCAGTCTCCAGAAGATTAATAAGATTTTTCTCAAAATTTGACTTGGTGACCATAGTCTTTGAACGGACATGATGCAAAATGTTGCCTGTAGTGTTAACAAGGCAGTTATTGACGACGAACAATAGTTGATTGATTGATTGGAGTTTAACGCCGTTTTCAACAATTATTCAGTCATATATATCACGGCAACCAGTTCACCTACTCAAGCGTTTCCTGGTTTTCCCACACCAGTACATCATACAACATACTTTCCAAGCAACTGGCTGCTTTTCCAAATAGACTGTGAAACAGCCCATTGGTGAAAGCCGAATGACGCAAGTCGGAAAGAATGTTGGCCAAGCTGGGATTCGAATTCACAACCCCTGGATTGACAGCCCGCGTCGCTACCGAACAACAGACACAAATGTGATCACAATACATGTACCTCAGGCGAGCTAAAAACACGGAACTTTAATATTGAGCTAAACGCAAATGCTTGCCTCTGCCGCCCGAAAAGCAACATCTCAGTTCCACTTTGACTACTTAGTCACAGCGAGACAAAATCAAACCCCACAACATGGCTGCTATGTTTTTATATTTGATTTGAATAATTTTAGCAATCTTTGAAGGGTTTAAGGAAAACAATTTTGGGCCAAATTATTTTCAAGTCAGGGCAAGTTCTTATGCACACGAAGATTTTTAAAGTGTTTTCATCTTTTATATTTAAGGAAAACAAGCCCCACACCTGAGAGCAATATGTATCCACTGATCGAATAGTTTAACAATTTCGGTAGAGGGTAACCGAAGGAAAATGTGTGCCAAATTATATTCAAATCAGGCCAGTACGTTTGTATTTTTTGAGTTTTAACTATACAGATTTGTGCAAAAGAATTTTCAAATCGAGTCTGTATTTTTGGACAAGAACATTTTCAATGTTTTTGGCATTTACCCCTCTTTCTGATGCAGCAATCAATGTTCTACATGGAAAGAAATCCTATGAACAACTTTAAAAGAGGACCACCTAAGGATCATTCCTTTGAAATCATTTTGAATTTGGTTCATTTGTTAAGGAGAAGTTGTTTGTAGGAAAATGTGAACAGATAGACGATGAGTGATCGCAAAAGCTCTACATGCACTTTGTGCTCAGTTGAGCTAAACATTATATTCATCTTGAATAGCTTGTGACTGCCTCAGTGGTGTAGTGGTAGAGCGAACATCTCGAGTGTTGGAGGTCACGGGTTGTGAACCCTGGTCTTGTCATACCAAATACTTAAAAAACAAGAGGCCTATGCTCTACTGGTATGGTTCTTTGGTTATTTTCAATCCAGAGCATGTATGTATGGTGAAGATCGGATAGTAAATGGAGGCTCTTTTGTGTTCACAAGCTGTATTATAGCAATTTTGACAATTTCAAGGGCCATAATCCAGTCTTGCATGGGCGAATCTGGCTGGTTTGCGAAAGGAACCGGGCTCTCATCAATATTTAACTACTATCTAAGTTTGGTGAAGATCGGATAGTAAATGGAGGCTCTATTGTATTCACAAGCTGTATTATAGCAATTTTGACAAGTTCAAGGGCCATAATCCAGTCATGCAAGGGCACATCTGGCTGGTTTTCGATAGGAACCAAGCTCTCATCAATATTTAACTAATATATAAGTTTGGTGAAGATCAGATGATAAATGGAGCCTCTATTGTGTTCACAAGCTCTATTATAGCAATTTTGAAAATTTCAAGGGCCATAATACAGTCTTGCATAGGCGGATCTGGCTGGTTTGCGAAAGGAACTGAGCTTTTATGGATATCTAACTACTGTTTAAGTTTGATTGAGATTCAATCAAAACTGAAGACTGTATCGCGTTCACAAGCAATTGTTTACGGATGCACAGATGCCGGACACCACACCACGGCATAAGCTCTTCTAGCCTTTGGACAGTAGAGCTAAAAATGGTAGTCATGGAACGTTGCCCTCATTGGGGCTCAGGATAATGGGTTAGCATTAAGATTGACTGGCTGGTGTCAGGATAAATGAACCAGTAGTACTATTACCTTACTTACACAGGAAATGTTGTGATATAACTGAGAAATTGTTGTAAGTGGGGTAAAACAACTATCAATAACTTGTTTTGCCAATATCTATTTTCTCTGTCTACCGATAAATATCTGCCCTTTTCTTATCAGATCATGTGACGAACAACTAGTTATACAAAACATGTTTTATTAGATAAGATAAATTTGAACTCAGGCGTTAATGACTTAAAATACTTTTAATGAAGTGCTCTAGGAAACACTTCAATATACGCATGCCATCTTTGGGTATAACAATTAAAAGTATTTAAATCATCAACGTCATGTAAGTTTGTATTACCCGCACATGTCTTAACACTCGCTTAAAATGTGCTTCCTTTATATAAGTAGCCCTTGTGCGTGTTTACCCGAATCATAGTATTACAGCAACATAAAGGAAACATTGTTTAAGATATCTAGAGTTATTAATACAATTGGTGTTTAGCAAACATTTAATACAATGATACATATATATATGTTATGCATAGTGGTAATCTACCACATTTTCCAAGGGCAGAAAATCACATGTATTACATATGAAAATTAACAGATCTCTTCACAAAACTACTGTATTTGAACATTTTAAATTTAAACAACATACTGATAGCCCAAAAGGTGTGACCTATAACACAATACAGGCTTAACATGTCTTTTAACGGAATGAATAAAAAAAATGCGCGATGTAGAAATATAAATAATTGCCTTTTTAGCATGGGTGGTTAGCATATGATGCGTTTTTGAACATCAAATTAACTTGATATTTATAACAAGGGACAATATCAATAATATTTCCAATGTGAAACCATTTTTACTGTTTGCATGGCAATGCCTCCATTTCTGTTTGCATGGCAATGCCTCCATTTCTGTTTGCTTGACAATGCCTCAGTTTTTCTAAATACATGTACTAGGATTTTTTTTTTTTGCATGTTAACATCCAGACCTACACTACTATCGAATTGCTCTATCCTATCTATTTGTCTTTGAATTTGTATTAATGCATATGCAGAACTGGAGACATCGTCAGCAAACAGTATGTACAGTCACACCACCTTGATAAGTTTAATAGATAGTGTATGTACTTTATACTGTCACAACACCTTGATAGTTTAGTAGTTAGTTTATGTAGTTTATACTGTCACAACACATTGATAGTTTAATAGTACGTGTATGTACTTTATACTGTCACAACACCTTGATAGTTTAATAGTACGTGTATGTACTTTATACTGTCACAACACCTTGATAGTTTAATAGTTAGTGTATGTACGTTATACTGTCACAACACCTTGATAGTTTAATAGTTAGTGTACATGTACGTTATACTGTCACAACACCTTGATAGTTTAATAGTAAGTGTATGTACTTTATACTGTCACAACACCTTGATATTGTAATAGTGTATCGGACTCTTACATAAAGAGGCAATCAATGAAATCCCTTGATAGTTGATGGGATTCATTATACCCCCCCCCCCCCCCCCCCCCCCCTTTTTTTAATGCAGCAGAGTTATGACGCTGTTACTCAATTCTTCAGGAACGCAACCTCTGTCAAAAATTTCATTGAATAGCTTTTGCAAAACAAGAGGGCATGGATGGCCATAGATCGCTCACCTTGAATTTTTAAACCTATCATTTTTTTAGAGAATGAATGAGTTTTTACGGCACTGCAACACAAAGAGGTCAATTAGGACCGGGTCGAGAAATGGAGGTGAGCATAAAATGACAATAATGAAGATGATGATGAATACTGGAAAGGATTAATATATTCTTGCATCTTGCTCAAATCAAAATCACACTAGTGAGTTTTTAGCTTTCATTTGGGGACTCTGACCTCCTGCTGGGGATGTACAGATGGGCAAAATTTGTTCAAGAAGATTTTAAACATGTCCTCTATAAGAACATAGTGAAAACTAACCCTGCACTTACAGGCCCTTTTTGGACCAAGGGGCATTATATGAACAATCTTGGTAGAGAAAATGCTACATACCAAATATCTGAAAGGTCTTTCTATTTCAGACAAGAAGATTTTCAAAGATTTTTCAGTATATATCTATGTAAAAAAGGTGATCCCCAGACAGGGGCCAATTTTGACCCCATGGGCATAATTTGAACAATCTTGGTAGAGAAGCAAAAAACAATGCCTCACACAAAATATCTAAGCCTTTCGGTTTCAGACAAGAAGTTTTCCCCTATATATCTCTATGTATAACATAATTTGAACATTCTCAGTAGAGGACCAATGGAATATACTACACAATACATATCTAAGCCTTTTTTGTTTCAGACAAGAAGATTTTTCAAAGTTGTTCCTTTCGGTTGCCATGGCAACCAGAGTTCTGCATGGAATTAATTTCATTGAATAAATATGAAAGAGGACCACCCAAGGACCATTCCTACCAATTTAAGTCAAATTCCAAACAGCAGTTTAGGAGAAGATGTCATTTAAATAAATATTGATGACGGGCGTCCCGACGTCTTGACAACAGGCCATCACAATGGTTCACCATGAGCACTTTGTGCTCGGGTGAGCTAAAAATGTAAAGATTCATATAACATTTCTAAAAACATTCCATTAGGACCAGATTATGTCATTACAGTTCTAATTATTTATATTTCGGCAATTGGTATCTGTATTTTCCTCACAATTGGAATTATGCCTTATGTCTTCTAAAGAATTTTATGGATAAATCTGTTTTTATAAATGCTTTAAAATGTGAATAAATATCTATAATGCACACCACACAGGGTCATCACAATAGCCCATACTGAGTATTTCATGCTCATAATACTTCCCATCATACAGCTGTTTTCTGGCGCCTCTGCTGCAGACGACATTTGAAAACATTTTGGCAAAAGGAGAAATAGCTCATAATGAGCACTTTCTTCTTTTGTCACAATGTTTTCAACTTTATTCAATATTTTTTCTTTCACTTATAGAAAGCTTATTAGCTTCCTAATCTTTTACTATATGTTTTCAAAGTCATCTATTTCAGATGTGTTGTATGTGGGAAAGTCGTGTACGCCGATCACTGAGTGTATAATTTAAGTCCAACATGCTGTTTCTTATGCAGGAGTAAGTATTTTTTTACTGAAAATCCAGCAGAACAAATTACACATCTGAAAGGGAAATCTCCTGTATGTATATTGCTATGCTTTGTCAAGTTACTGAGGTGTTTAAATGCTGCATCACATTTGTCACAGGCATATGGTCTTTCATCACGATGTGTTAGTTTATGTTTAGTTAGATTACAATTTTGAACGAAAGCTACTTCACATTGGTCACATTTGTATGGTTTTGTGTCATACATGTGTATGTTTCTGTGCTTTTTAAGTAGGGATTTCGCAGCAAACTGCTGATCACATTTATCGCATTTAAACACAGGCTCCAGTGATCTTTTCCGTTTGTGGTTTTTTATGTGTAAATATAAAGATTTTTTACTTGCAAACGATTTTTTGCAGAAACTACAATCATATAGTTTTTCTGGAGGATGATTGACATGTCGATGTATATTGAGACTAGCAAGACTATGGTGGTAAGAATTACAAATATTGCATTTTAATTCAGCAAAGCGTTTACCATGTGTTTTATGGTGTTCTTCAAGTCGTTGGCTTGTACTACACGAGAAACCACATATTTCACAGAGACGTTTTGCAGATACTTCTTTTTTGGCATGTCCTTCCATATGATATTTCAACAAGACAACATCCATGAATGTTTCTCCACATGTCTTACAAGAAAAAATACTTGAAGAACATGGCATATGTTTAACCAACATGCCTTCGTTTTGGAATGATGTGTTACAAAACAAACACTGTTTAAAGCCAAAATGTGAGGCAACATGATGCTTAAGCTTGAACAGTTGGTGTAGTTGCTTCTTACATACAAAACATGAGCCTTTGTGATGTTCAATACTATGAAGTATGTGGTTTTCTCTTTGCCCCAATAAAACACCTTTGCAGATTTTACATTTTATCTTTGGTTTTACTATTCCCCGATGACAATTAATCTTGTGAAAACTTAAATTGTCAGGCCTGTCAAATGCATGCTTGCAAAAGGAACACTTGTACGGTTTTAGATCCATGTGGTTTTCATAATGTTTCAATAACTCTCTGGCAGTGTTAAACTTGTTATCACATGTTGGACATGCATGTTGTTCAGAATGTTCTTCGCCTGTATCTTTGTGTTTTAACCCATTAACATGCTGCCGGTAATTCTTCAAGGATGATATTTGTTTTTGACACAGAATGCATTGAAAAGGTTTGTTCTTACAAACAGCTTCATTGTGAAAGCGCCATTGAGCCAAGTTATCAAAGATTTTGTCACATTTACTACATTTTAAGGAACTTTCTTCAGCTGTTGGACTTTTAGACCGACATTGTGAATTATGGTTTGTTGGTTTACTAACATCATGTGCCGTTTCTGTAGATTCCAGCGCAATATTCACAGTCTGTTCAGAAATATTGTCTTTCTCATTTGATTCTTTTCTAGTATCTTGGTCAAATATCTCACTTAACTTATTCTGTTTTACAAATTCCGGGTGAAACTCAATCTGATGATTCTTTAAATTATCAGGCCTGTGATTTGTGAATTGGCAAAAGGTACACTTGTAAAGTTTCCGGTCCATGTGAATTTCATAATGTTTCAATAACTCTCTGGCAGTATTAAACCTTAAATCACATGTTGGGCATGCATGGTGTTGAGAAGGGTTTTCTCCCCTATCATTGTGTATTAACCTATTTACATGGCGCCTATAATGTTTAAGAGTTGCAAAGGGTTTTATGCACAGTATACATGGAAATGGTTTGCTTTTACAAAAAGCATTGTTGTGAAATCGCCATTGAGTCAAGTTATCAAAGGATTTATCACATGTATTACATTTGTAGGAACGTTTTCCCCCCGCTAAACTGTTAGAACAAGATTGTACATTGTGGTTACTTGGTTTACTTATGACATGTGCTGTGTCTGTAGATCTCTGCGTACTGCTCATAGTCTGTTTATAAAAATTGTCTGACTCCTTAACTCCAATACTATTTTCCTGATCACTGGAACCTGGTGGTTTTTTTAAACATTTATCAATCGGATTATTTTCTAACGAGTCTGGTGCTTTAGAATACAAATTTGAACACTTAAATGATTTAAGCTTAATGTGGATCTCGTAATGCCTTAAAAGTTCACTATCACTTTTAAATTTTCTGTCACATTTCGGACATGCACGTAGTTGGCCATCACCTGTATCGGTGTGCTCTAACCATTCAATTATATGTCTCCGGTAACTTTCGATATAGGCATGACTTTTGTGACAAAATATGCATTCATAAGGATTTTCCGCGAGATAAGATATTTTACCACTGAACTGTTGACCGCACTGACAAATGTAATTGGCACATTTACCACATTTGAAAGAATTTATGTCTATTACTTCAGCCATTTCATCAAGTTCTGAAGTATATTTTGTTGGTGTAGACTCCCTTATAACATTATTGGTAAGTGTATATAAGTGATCAGCTTCATTTGCTTCTTTTCTAGTATCTTTATCAGAGTTGCCAATAAATGTATTGCAAAGGTCTCCACTGTGATGACTTTCTAATGCATCCATGTTTTCAAAAAAAAATAGACAATTCCTGCACTGCGTCTCCATGACTTCACACTCTGTTTCAACATGATTTTGATATTCAAAGCTGTTGGAGAAAGAATGTTCACAAATACAACATTTACCAAGGTGTTCATTGTTGTTATCTTCATCAATTAAATCTTTATTTGAGTTTCCATCCCCTTCAATATCCTGTTGTTTATTGTCTCTACCTTCATTGTCACAAGCATTGGACTCGGCTGGGACCCTTTGTGAACTCTTAGACTTTCGTTTTTTGCATATGTTGAAATCTTCTTCATCACTAGACAAATTAATATTACCTTCACATTTGTGTTGTTTTATGGTCTTATTAACATTGGACTTAGTTGTTTGTCTTTGGATACACGTGTTTGAACTGTTGAACTTTGATGTTTTGTATACATTGAAATCGTCTTCATCACTAGCCAAATAAACGGCACCTTTAGAATTGAGGTGTGTATTGTCCCTTCCAGTAAAGTAATTATTATTAGACTCAGTTGGTTGGCTTTGGGAACTCGTGTTTGAACTCTTAAACTTGGCTTTTTTGTATACATTGAAATCGTCTTCTTCACTAATTAAAGTTAAATCACCTTTAATATTGATATCGTCTTCTTCACTAATTAAAGTTAAATCACCTTTAATACCCCGTTCCTTATTATCTGGATGAGTGTTAAACTCACTATGGGACAATATTGACCAGAGATTTGGAAATATTGTAGAATTCTTGTTTGCACTTTTTAACTTGAAATCATCCTCTTCACCCGTCAAATGATTGTAAATGTGTCTTTCGATATCAACCACATTACTAAAAATAGCAATGCAGTAATCACACTGGTAAATAGCATCCATCTCTTAACTTTGGTTTGTCATTGCTGGCCAGTAACTCATGTTTCTTCATAGGCATCTAGTGGGGCTGTCTGAAATAAAAAATAAAAGCCACATATAAACAGTTTTTTAGAAATATCACTTTAACCCTTTCCTTCATACAACAAATATGCAGCAGACGAATTTGAAAACGTCTGAGAAAATATATAGAAAATCTCTATAAATGTAAATATAATTATTAACAAGAGGGCTATGATGGCCCTATATCGCTCACCTGATTAAGAACTTCAATAGTTTTCAAAGTTTTATACTCTATACATATAAGGAAAACAAGCAACCCTCCCTGGTGGCCATGTTTTTCAACGGATCGGGTTTATTTGAACATCCTTGGTAGAAAGTCACCCAAGGAACATTTGTGCCAAATAATTTTTAAATCAGGCAGGTGCTTTTGGACAAAAAAGATATTACAATGCACATATTAGGAAAACAAGCCCCGCCATGTTTTTCAACGGATCGGAAATATTTGAACAATCTTGGTAGAGGGTACCCCAAGGAACATTTATACAAAGTAATTTTCAAATCGGGCCAGTACTTTTGGACAAGAAGATTTTTTAAGATTTGGCAATTTTCCCCTTTTCTGATGCCGCAGCAACCAAAGTTCTACGTGGAATTAAATTCTTTGAACAACTTTGAAAGAGGACCACCTAAGGACCATTCCAGTGAAGTTATTTTAAAATCTGTCAATTGGTTTAGTAGGAGAAGTCATTTGCAGGAAATTGTTAACAGACACCGACGACGACGACGACGGAAGCCGGACGGTGAGTGATCACAAAAGCTCACCTTGCACTTCGTGCTTAGGTGAGCTAAAAATAAGTTGAAATATGTGTGGCAAAAGGAGAAATTGCATGCTTTAATCAATTTATCCTTTGGTTGCAATGGTTTCAAAATGTGTCTACTGCAAAGGTGTCTATATGCTGGAAAGGGTTAAGGAGCTGTCTCAAATATAAGAGAACTCCTAAGGACCATCCTAGTTACATTTTAATTAGAATTCCATGACTCAACCTTCATTTTTTAGCCATTTTTTGGTCAGACAAATGACTTTAAAAATAACTTGTCCTGAACAAGAGTTTCATTTTGAACATTCTAATGAATCTCTGAATGGTTTTTGTGGCGATTGGTTTGACAATCGCCACAATGCTAACAGAAACAACAACAACTTACAATATTTACATAGTCGGTTTTGAAAAATCGGTTGATATTTATTTTCCTTACTGCAAACTAATTTACTCACATCCGTTATAGTTCCATCATTGATGCATATACGCGCTTACTAATAATTATGTCAGTGCTACTTTGGTACCGGATTGTTACTAATATTTGAGTTTTATCGAGACATTATCTACATCGAGTTAAAATATGTAAATATTATCTTCGTCATGATTTGGCAGATAATAAATATCATTGCGCGTTCTGCCTTGCAAATAACGGTAAATAACTCTGATGATACTCAAATCTGGAAATTCCAAAAGGTTCTATAAATAGCTCGCGAGTTCATAAATCTCAATATTATAAACGCTTCATTTTGTAGTTGTTTAAATATATGAAAGCGTCTAGATGATAAGACTGGTTTACAAAGGTTTAAGGGACACACGATGTCAGTGTGTACACACGTTATGTATACACGTCTGAACGTTCTAGAGTCAATTAGCAATCAATGCTGAAAGTGGTGTAGCCTTATTTAGTTTGGAGATCGAGCATTATAATATATGCCTATATTTTTATAAATTGAACAGTTTGGCAAATAGTGAAATTGTGCTTTTTGTGCATGTTTTGTGTTTGTTTTTGCACTCAAATTTTTCGAAGCAGTTTAACATCAGAGACATATAAATACACTGTGTTTATATGTCTCTGACAACCCTCAATCATGCAATGTGAAGGGACTAAATTAAACAGACCTGTTTAATATCGGACATCATTGAAACAAACACCAAACTAATGGATACTGTTTTCTCTCCTTTCTTGATAATTTTGTCATTTCTAAAGCGTACACAATATTTTATCTTAATATGGCCTAGCGACCTGTTGATGAACATGTGATTACCCGAACAATTTAGATTACAAATAGCCATTATAATGAGCTAAAGTGGTATCTATCGAGTACCAACTAGATTTTTCATAAATTTGGAATGGCCTAATTTTGAACACATCATGACCAGTTTCAGAACGTAACTAAACAATCACCAAGACAACATTCTGGCAAACTAACATTATTCTACTGTCAAAAGATGCAGGGTTGATACATTCTCAAATTGATCCGCACTGCACTATTATTGAAAAGCGCAAGCCCTATGTACACCGATATACTAGCTGCTTCTTACTTTGCAGGATTTTCCATACGATCGCCACTACAGTGCCATTGGCGCTTTGATTTTCAATGTATTTCTTCCCACATTCACATTTGAATGAGTCGTGAGAAAATGTTATGAATCTGGACTTCGGTATTTACTGCAAAATGTAGCATTGGCCGACCCTTCATTTATATCATAACTCTTAATAAAGCTTCAGTAGGCGAGTTATCCGCACATCATTTTTCTACGGAATACATGCTTTATAACTCTATATTTACAATTTGTTTAATGGGCTTTTTTTTTCTCAGTGCGAGTTCCCAGAACATTGGAGAACATCTGTTTTATTCCCTATACATAAAAAGAGGAGTATAAATTACCCAAATAACTACAGAGGTATTGCATTATTAGATGTTTTGACATAACTATACATTTGTTATACAAAAATAATGTTTTATGTAGAATGGTACAGCACGGTTGAAAATGCTTTTGCTATAAGGAATCGCAAACAAACAGTTATTCATTAACAAAAAGCATTTATATGTCGCCTTTGTATATTTCCAAAATGCTTTCGATTATGTTGCATTAGTGTCAGACACAAATGTAGGGCTTCATAAACAACTGTATACTTTACATCAATGTTGCATAAAACGCAAGCTTGTTGTTAATATTGCCAAAACTAAGGTCCTTGTTTTTAAAAGAGATGGTTGTCTTACAAGGAAGGAAACATTGTCATTAGCTTATATCATCTTTGAAACAGTTAATGGATTTACTTATATAGGTTTGCACTTCAGCAACAGACTGTCGCTAAGCAAGATGTCATAAATGTTGGCTTAAAAGGCATTAATCGAAATAATTGGAGCTATGCACGATATACCATGTTTACTGTTCGAAACATATTTTAAACTGTTCGAAATAAAGGTAGCTAATATTATGCTTTATGGAGCAGAGTTATGGGGTCTTAGTCATTCACGGGATATGGATAATGAACATGGTTTTGCATGCAAACGGTTTCTATATGTTGATACAACATCATGACTGTAATGATTAGGCGACTTGGGCAGATTTCCTATGTATATAAACTCCAAACGTTGCACTAAGTACTGGCTGTGTTTGTTATCTGCACTGTGAGATCTAGATAGTCTACAGTATGCTATGAGATGATGGTAGGTTATGATAATATAGATTATAAAAATTGTGTATGCGAAGTAAGAACATACTTATTTGCAAATGGTTTTGGTCAGGTCTGGGAATCGCAACGTGTTTACAAGACAAGTTTATTTTTAAATGAGTTTATTTAAAGGTTGAAAGACCAATATATACTGAACTGGAGGTCTAGATGTGAAAACACCAGCAAGCTTTGCTATTATGTTAAATTCAAGATACATTATAATACTGAGAAATATATGCATGCTATTGGCGTAGATAAATTCAGACAATGTATTGTTAAATTCAGATTGGCATCACATATTCTAATGGTTGAAAGAGGAAGGCACTTTGGTATTCCGAAAGAGTATCAAAGCTGGCCTAATTTCAAAGCTTGTATAGAGGACGAACAGCACTTCATCCTAGAATACCTATTCTTCAGCGACAAACGAATGTCGTATATACAACAAAAGTATTTAAACCACCTTCGACTGTCAATTTCTATCGTTTAGTGTATACTGATGATGCATTTGAGCTACGACAATTGGTTATGTATATAGTTCATGCATTGAAACAAAAGCAAGTCTTTCTTTTAAATGTAGATACTGCAAATGTATAGATGATGTTATATGTTCTGTGTGAAAAACCGAACAGCAGGCAGTACTGTTTTCACATTGTATTGTCAGTGTATATATATATATATATATATATAATAGGTTATAATGTACAGGGAGTACTGTTTCCACATTGTATTGTCAGTGTATACGTATAATAGGCTATAATGTACAGGGAGTACGGTTTCCACATTGTATTGTCAGTGTACATGTATATGTATAATAGGCTATAATGTACAGGCAGTACTGTTTCCACATTGTATTGTCAGTTTATATGTATAATAGGTTATAATGTAATCTCTTTGTTTATTGTAAGTGCTCTAAACTATATATGTTCCTTTTATTTTATTGTATTGATTGTCACTCTACCATGTATTTGTTTGTAAGGGACAATTCCATATGTTGTATGTGTATAGGCCATTTAACAGAGTTTAAGTACTGTAAATAAACCGTAAACTGTCACTATTGCATATCACATTGCATTGCATGGCCATTCATTGCCCATCTGAGTATCATTATAATTACTTTAAGGAAGTACTTCTATGCAGAAAGATCATGTTCAGGATTATCAAAGGTAAATTATGACAAGAGGACATTGATGGTCTCATTTACTTGATTTAATAGAACTTCGGTAGTTTTCAAAGTTTTCACTAACCATATAAGCAAAATTAGCCCTGGGCAGGGTGGCCATGTTTATCAACAGATCGGAATAATTTGAACAATCTCAGTAGAGGGTCACTCTGAACATTTGTGCAAAATTATTTTCAAATCGGACTTGTAATTGTGACAAAGAAGATTTTTAAAGTTTTTAATATATAATATAATCTATAATATAAATTTAAAGAAAACAAGCCCCAGTACCAGGCGGCCATGCTTTTCAATAGATCGGATTTTTTTATTTAACAATCTAAGTAGAGTGGAACATTTGAACCAACTTTGAAAGAGGACCAACCATGGAACATTCCTGTAAAATTATTTTGAATTTGGTTTATTGATTTAGGAGGAGGATCGTTTGTAGGAAAAAGTGAACAGACGGACAGATAATGACAATGGATGTGAGTGATCACTTCCTGCTCCGATGAGCTAAATATGTCCCCTGGATAGAACCATTTTAGATCGGACATGTAAACATTTGAATAATCTAGGACGAGGTCCACTACCTACCAAAAATCTATAACCTGGCTGATTTTCAGACAAGAAGATTTTTTATGCAATGTGATTGGGATGCCTACCACAATAACTTATTTGTTTACCGTCCCACATGCCTACAAGTAATCTTGCAGAGGGTCACCAAATGAGCATTTCAGCCAAAATTATTTGGAAATTGGTCAGATATATTTGGAGAAGAAGATTTTCACAGTTTTCACTATAGCCATATAAGGCAAAACAGCCCCGCCCTCTGGTGGCCATGTTTGTCAACAAATCAACAAGGCTTGAAGGAATCTGATAGAAGGTTACCAAAGAAACATTTCAACATAATTATTGGAAATCGGCCGGATACTTTTAAAGGAGATGATTTTGAAAGTTTTCACTAATGCCTAAAAGGCATATAAGGCAAAACAGCCCTGCCCCCTAGTGGCTATGTTTGTTGACGAATTAACATGGCTTCAAGGAATCTGATAGAGGGTCATCCAAGGAACATTTCTACAAAATTATTTGAAAATCGACCAACCAGTTTGTGAGAAGAAGAATGTTTCGGTTGGTTGCCATGGAAACCAGAATTCTGCATGGATCCAATTTTTTTAAGAATTCTGGAGAGTACATTGAGAGGATGCTTGCTGTGAAGTATAACTTGTTACTGAGGAGAAGATGACAGACGCCGGACATAGGGCGATCACAATAAGAAAGTGACCATTCTAGTCGATCCCGCTTGCTGTGTGCTCAACATAGCTGTCACAATGGCGGTTCGGTGTATGTGTGCGCGTGCGTGCGTCTGGGTGAACCTTGTAAGGCCCTCATCTTAACAATGCACAACAGGATTTCCAAGAAACTTGGCACAAACGTTCAACATGATGTGGCATCGTGTCGCGCACAAGACCCAGGCCAGTACCTAAACATGTCAAATATCAAAATGAGTACTGTTTGTTAGGACTGTATCTTGTCCAAGCCCCACCTTAACCATGCACTATAGGATTTCCAAGAAACTTGGCACAAACGTTTACCATGATGAGACGTGTGTCTCGAACAAGACCCAGGCCTGTACCCTTGAGGTCAAAGGTCATAACAAGAAACCATGCAGCATAGGATTTCAAAGTTACTGGTCACACATGATGAGGTGATGATGGCAGAACAGAAAACAAATTTTGCAAAAGAGGAGACTGTTCTCTTTTAAAGTTTTAACCCTTTCCTACTTGTAGACGGGTTTTGGCGCATATACAGCAGTATGATTTCCTATGTTTTTGTCCACGACTGACAAAACTTCTCTACCTAATTAATGTCAACATTCCAAAAGTGAAATTGAAGTAGCCAAAACACAGAATATTAAAAAAATATTCAGTTTAAAGATGTATTATTTAATGAGGATAAGTACATGTACATCCACAGTTCTACATAGAAATAAATTCTTTCAACAATTTGAAAGCAGATACTAAAATTTTACATAGAAATCATTTCTTTTAAAAAAAAAGGAAAGAAGATCACCTAAGGAACATTCATGTGAAATTATTTTGAAATCAGACCAGTAGTTTGAGAGAAGACTTGAATTGCTGACTGTGAGTGAAGATAAAAGCTCACGGAGGACTTTATGCTGATGTCAGCTAAAAATACTCAAATTCAGGCAAGCTCTTTAACAAGAGGGCAAAGATTGCCCTTAATGGTCAACTGAGTGATAGTAGTATAGACTATAAATGAAACTGCTTGTTAGCAGGGTTGGCAAAAACCTGGGTTTTATGAGTATTACCCAGCCCAGTGGGTAATATTGGGAAAACCCGGGTTTTACTAGGTTTTACTGGGCAATACCGGGCATTATAAAATACTAGTAATTTTTAATTGTTTTGTAAAGTGAAAACTTCAATAAAGAAGTGTACAAGAGAAAGTTGAAGCAACGCATCAATATCCCGGAAATCCATACCGCAGTTATTCATAACACTTACATTATAATAGTTGAAAAAACAGTTATCAACTGAGGGGCATATTGGAAAATCGGTGGTTGGGGTAAAGTGAAAATGTATCATAACTTGCATTTTTTCTGTCATGTCCTTCATTGAAATATAATTGAAGCCTTTCATTGTTTATGATCAATCTCCATTCTAAGGTAGGTTGACCATACACACAGCCAACTAATTATTGATCATAAACAGTAATGGAAATGAGTAATCTTGCCAATCATTAGTCTTAGTCTGTATACAGTGCTTTCATTAAGGAATTATTATAAGATTTGTGAATTCCACATACACTTTTCAAGATTTTTGTCAGAATATTTGAATTCATTATTTATAAATAAAACCACAAAACAGACATTTAGGATTTGCATGCAATTTCAAGTAATTTTACCTTTCCCCTATTAAAGTCAACATTGGACACCTTTGCAGCAATCTACTGTAACATGTACAGGAGTTAAGCCATTGCGGGTCACCCATCCAGGCACAAACCGCGATGAACGTTGCTTAACTTTAAGTAAATGTCAACCACTCTACCAACGTCGCTATAAAAGCTGGCTTCCACAGCCAGGCTGTAGAAGTGATATTTATACCTATACCCCTTTCTCGTTACACTACTTTTAAAACAATGAGAAAAGGGTTTTCTCTTTTTCTCAAAATGATATTAGCTTGGCATCCAAATTATATCATACTTTGACAAATGATAAAATGTAGTCCAATATTTATAAATTAGACTACTGTACCCTCGAAATATAATATCAGCTAAACAGTTAAATTTCATTGAAATTGTTGTATAATTTCAAATTTAATTTCGAACATAAACTGAACCCTACAACATGTTAATTTATTGTAATTCTTTCCTTCATTTTTTTATAATGAAAATAACAAACTACTCATGTTTTAAAATGTTATATTATGATGAGCGCCCTTGTGTCAATGAAGCACAATAATATGCAGATCCCAAGCAAAATGCCTGTAGGGAATCTAATGACACATTTAAACTTGTCAAGGACGAAATAATTTTGTACGAAAGACTCGATTCGTGAACCACATTCTTCTTCGCAGAGTTGTCATTCTTTACACTATATTTATAGGCAGAGAGTGTTCATTCAAAGTAATTTTTCTATTTAAACAAGTTTTATCTCAGTTTGTTCTTTTCTTCATTTGTTTCGAACCAAATAAACATTTTAAATCACCTATAATTAACTATTTGTAAGTGAGTGCAGAGACGTAGATCTAAGTCCCTGGTGAGTGTAAAGAACGGCTCTCTGCAAAGGAGATTGATCTACGCCGTCGGTATTCACTAGTCACGTGATCAACAGTTTTATACATGGAAAAACATTATTAACCCTTTCCCTCATATAGACGCTTTCTAACGCCTCTGCAGCAGACGGCTTTTTGAAACATAGTAACAAAAGCAGAAATTGCACAAAACGTGCAATTTCTCATTTTGCCACAATGTTTTTTCACTTTGAGTCAAAGGTTATCCATTCAATTATGGAGATTTTCTATTTTTTGACAAAATACGTTCAAAGTCGTCTGCTGCAGAATTTCCGTATGAGGGAAAGGGTTAAATGCATTCTTCACAAATCAAGACATCTCTTTGAACATGAAAATAACATTAACCCTTTCCCTCATATAGACGCTTTCTGACGCCTCTGAAGCAGACAGCTTTTTGAAAACATAGTGACAAAAGAAGAAATTGCTCAAAACGAGCAATTTCTCCTTTTGCCACAATGTTTTCCACCTTTAGTCATAGGTTATCCATTCAATTACAGAGATTTTCTATTTTTTGACAAAATATGTTCAAAGTCGTCTGCTGCAGAATTGTTGTATGGGGGAAAGGGTTAAGAAAGTTAAAATTGCTATTAAAAGGAGAATTCGACGTGATTTTTATCTCGATATTGACACATAACAGTCTGCTGCAAGTCTAACAGGGACTGTTTTGTCTTCATAAATGAAACAAAAAAACATAAAATGCGAGTCAAAATAAAGAAACTGCAAATACTTAAAACATCGGAATATTTATTTCATTTTAGATGTGTCATAACTTAATGTTTTTTTAAACAAACGCAATTGTAATGTGTTTTTTTCTAATAATAACTCGTCCTCCCATGTCATTTCCAAAAACCTATTACAGATATAAGTTGCGGGCTTCTGCTCGGCGACTAATTATAAGTCTCTGCCTAAGGCCCTTATTAGATACTGTATTAAGCTGAGTGAGTATTGGTCAAGAAAATCTAAATCATACATTATTTGTACATGAATGCACATGAACAATTTTGAACAGTTCTTTCTTTAAAATTAATAGATGTAGATTCTCATTCTGTTTGATTTGGTTAAACTGTAATAATGAAAACGAAAGATCCAATTTGGATTTATTTTTTTATATAACTGAGGATGGTACAAAGAAAGTTTCAAAGTACAAAGCCTGTAAAACTGTTGTTATTGCAAAAAGTGAAAGATTTAGAGTACATAGACAAAAGTGTTTATCAACATATGATAAACCTTCTCCTATTGATTGTAAAGAACTTAGTATTGGAGATTAAAATGCACAAACTGAAGATACCTGTACAATACAAAAATGTGCAAAACTTGTATTCTGTTAAAGAATGTTGAGAGGAAAAGATGAAATTGAATGGTGAACTAGTTGCTCTAAATGTTTCTGTGTATATAATGTATATATTTAGTAATAATACAATGAAATCATAGCAAGTCTTAACTATTCTTTGTAAAAAAATATGCTTTAAAAATCATATTACCCAGTATTGCCCAGTACTGCCCATTTCAGGGAGTATTGCCCAGCCCGGGTAAACCCGGGCGGTCAATACTTTGCCAACCCTGCTTATTAGTTATGGACATTTTGTAATAATGCATAATGTTTGAATATATTGAAAGAGGACCACTAAATGAACATTCCTGTGAAGTTTGGTTGATATTGGTCCAGTGGTTAACGAGATGTTTTTTGAAGCTCAAAGTTCATGCAAACTCCTATATTTTAACAATTAATTATTTTGGGAGAGTAGTCTTATCTCAAATTTTATTTGGGTTACAATGCTACTGTATCCTACCTGTTACTACTATGTATGTCATCAAAAGGAGTTAATTTGTTTCTCTGGATATAAAACTTTAGAATAACATACATTTAAAAATACTGAGTTGATATTTTCTGAATACCTGCCATGTATGTGACCGCATTTGTCCTTCTTGAATTGTAACCATGTACATATTTAGTTGTTGAATTGAGTAAGTACTACATGTACCAAGTGTGGATAGTTGTGTAAATGTTGGCAATGATTAACAAAATACTTGATGACTTACATATATATATAATGAATAAATAAATGGTATTAATACATTTTTTAAACTACACTTGACTATCGATATATGTCGCTATTTCAAGGGCCATGGAAAAAGTATTGTCATAAGTGAAGTTTGTAATAAAAATCAAAGAGAAAATGTCATATCTGGTGTCAAATTGATTGATTGATTGATTGGGGTTTAACGATGTTTTTAACAATATCTCAGTCATATCACGCCGGCCAGTTCACCTACTCATATGTTTCCTGGTTTTCGCACACCAGTACTCCACACAACAATCTTTCCAAGCAACTGGCTGCTTTTCCACATAGACTTAGCCCATTGGTGGAAGACGAATGACGCATGTCGCAATGACTTTTGTCAAACGTCGAAAAGAAAGTTGGCCGAGCCGGGATTCAAACTCACAACCCCTGGATTGACAGCCCGCGTCGTTACCGACTGAGCTACCGAGACTCAACTGGTGTCAAATTAAAGCTATTGTTCTAACCTTTACAAAAATGTAAAAAATATTTTTAATCAATAAATGTGACATATACATGTACGGTACTTCTTCAAAAATTGAGAAATCTGAAGGATATTTTCTGAAGAATATTGAATTGTACCGTTTGACGGCTCCCCCTAATAAAATCTTTATTTCATATTCCATTTTAATAAATTTGGTGTCAAATTAAAGCTATTGTTCTAACCTTTAGATAAATGTAAAAATGTAAAAATAAAGTCGCTTGTCATTACTTGTAACAGTTATAAGTTTGGAATTAATTTTACCATCAGTATACACGTTAAATTTTGGAGACTGCGCCCCAAGGATTTACTTAGTCAGGGTTTTCCATGACGCACAAATCCTGCGTCATTGACACGTTTTCAACTCAAATGACCCCCAAAAATAACATCTGTGCGTCCCTATGGACGCAATGTCGGTAAATGGAAGTCCACTCTATTTTTCTATAATCTCGGTTTTCCAAAAATCTATATTAAACTTAGTCCTTCTCCTGCACCAAAACATGCGAAAAAAAATTTGACGCTTCCAGGGTCGAATCTGGCGTACGTAATGTTTGTCACACCAAAATACACATATTGGACAACATTTGACCATTTATCTATCGTATAAAGTAAACACAAATGGTCTAACTCACGATTTTATGTGTTTTAATCTCTTTTTAATCCACCTCTTAGAGGCCTGACGTTTAATAACTCACAATGTGGTCGATTTGAACTGAAGATAACCGAATACGGTATTGTGGGCATTGTTGTTAAAGTACACCAAAATGGATATTTAACGAAATAGTTATATATCTTATTCAAAAAAGTTTGGGAGATATTTCGTTTATTTTTTTTTACTGACTTTGTCTAGTTTATTTAACCGGAAACAATCTTTTTTGTTACAGATTTCAAATTTTTCGCCGTTGTGAATTGAATTTTGATAGATTAAAGTGGTAAGTGGCTGCATAAATTTTAGGCTCAAATTAATATAATAATAATTATAGATATATGTTTTTTTGTTATCGTTGCGATAGCTGTCAACGATATAAACGGCATAATAATGTGAATCGAGTCTGTCTGAAACATGCTATGGATTTAGACTTCGGTTGACCAATAAATGAGAAACCGAAAGTCTAAATTATTTGGACTATATTTAACTCTGAATGACTGGTTTAAGCTTTATCGATAACATTATCGGTACACATTTTTTTTTCACAAATTGACATTATTAATATTATTTAAAGGGATAATAAGAACAAAGAACAACAATGTTTTTTATATCAATCACTTGATAATAAAGTTCTAATTTGGACCCCCAATATTTATAAGATGACCCTCATTTTTGATGACATGGGGGTCACAATGACCCTCAAGTTTCAAAGCTTAGGGAAAACCCTGCTTAGTGTTGTGGGAATACTATAAATCTTGATCAGAATATGCAGATACACAGACTGGTCTTGAATAACACTTTTCCCACGGATGGGTTCAAATAAAGTAGTAAATTTTAACAGAATATGCAAAGACTGATCTTGAATAACACTGTTCACAAAAATCAAATTGTACCTTTTCCCATGGACGGGTTCAAATAAAGAAGAAGAAGAAGAATATTTCATTAGACTTAAACTTACAATTGTTTCTTGTCAATACAATACAATACTTCAAGCAAATACAAACAAATCCAGGTCAGTTAGAATGAATAGAAATGTCTTCCATTTACATACACATACACACATACACATACATAAAATAGTCAACATCAACAGAATATGCAAAGACTGATCATGAATTACACTGTTCACAAAAATCAAATTGTACCTTTTCCCATGGATGGGAACAAGTTGTAATATTTTCTGTAAAAACTTACCAATATTGGCACGAAACTCATGAAGTCTCATCAAATACTCATCACGGACCATTTCCTTTAGTAGAATATTTCTTTTGTCAGCAACGTTGTTCCATTGGTCGAGAAAGCTGTGGCTTTATGGGTAGCGGGGAAACCAGTTCTGTCCTCGTGGCAAGACCTCTGACAACTGTCACGCTGTAGGTAAAGATTTTCAATATGACATTATGGCAGTTTGTATTCATGCTTCTTCTACTTCATCATCTAAATTCTTTATTACTGACAAATTGCCTTTTCCAAGTCTAAATGTTTCCAAGTTTTTATAAATATGAGAATGAAATTAAATGACGCGAAATATCAAACAATAAAAAAAGTTATGTTTATCGAACGATATTTCTAAAAGTACTTTAGTATTTATGTTTTATATACTACATGGAAGCTAGAAATGTCAGCATTAATTTGACACCAAATTTATAACAAGAGCTGTCGGAGGACAGCACGCTCAACTTGTTTGTGCTTGCCAATAAAACAAAACTTGGGTGATAGAGAAAACATAACCAAGTACTTTATCATATTATTTATAAGCAAAGTACTTTATAAGTCGAAAAAGACTCATAATTCTTACAAAAACCTTTACTGAATTATCCACTCTTGGCTGTTGGTGGAGGTAATAATGGTAAAAAGATTTGTGTAAGTGTTTGAGCTATATCGGTAATTGTTTTGAACAAATTTGATCATAATTCTTAAACAAAACTTGACAGAGTTATGTTCCCTTGTCCGTTGATGGAGGTAATGATGATAAATAAGTATTGTAAGTGTATAAGCTAAATCACTAATGGTTTTGAAAAAAAGTGGGGTGGTTTGAAAAACTTAACCCAAATTCTAAGTAAAAAAAGGGCAATTATCCTTACAAAAACCTTGACAGAGTTATGTACTCTTGTCTGTTGCTGGAGGTAATGATAGTAAAAAAGTGTTGTAAGTTTCAAAGCAATATCTGTAATGGTTTTGAAAAAAAGTAAATTGGTACAAAAACCCTAACCAAAATCTAAGTTGAAAAGGGCCATAATTCTTACAAAAACCTTGACAGAGTTATGTACTCTTGTCTGTTGATGGAGGTAATGATGTCGAATAAGTGTTGTAAGTTTCAAGGCAATATCTGTAATGGTACTGACAAAAAAAGGGAATTGGTACAAAAACCTTAACCAAGGTGTGACACCAACGCCGACGCCGCGTAGTTATAGCTAGCCTTTTCTCCGAAAAATCGAGCTAAAAATTGAATATGAAATAAAGATTTTAGTAGTGGGGGCCGTGTTGGCCGGGTTTTAAGGTGCAATTTTATCGATATGTCCGGGTTGCCTTGCATTCCGTGTGTCAAATGGTTGCTTTAATCAACTTCTCCTCTGTAACCGCTGGGCGAATTGGCATGAAACTCCTCAGCATCCTCTCAATCAAGTCTCCTAAATTGGCAACCAAAGCAAAAACAACTTTGAGGAGGGGAAATATTTTAACCATACGGCAGGGGAATACATATTCTTAACTTGTACTAGCATCATCGAAAAGGTGTTAAACGAAAATCTGATTATTTAGTGCTCGGAAGCGTTGTGCATTGAATTCTCGTAAACTTAGGAGACATGAGTATTATTACCATACGAATAAAGTGAATACCGAAATACTTTCACGTCCTTCATCTGAAAAACCCGGAAGTACATTGAAGAGCCTAAAGTTCACAAAGTAGCGAAAAGTAACGTAAAAATGGTAAAGTGGCGAAAAGTATCGTAAATTAAAGTTGTATGAAACAGGGTATACTATCATGATAGATTATAATTTTGACATAACAACGCGTTATCACATATATACAGATATAGGAGAGACGAATACCAGTCAACCCGACACCTAGTTATACCGGCACCCAGTAATATGGAACGCCGAATCTACATAAACTCAAATATTTGAAGAGCTTTTCAAATATTTAGAGAGCTCTCCAATTCAATTGAAGAGATCTCCAATTGAACTAATGATATCATCAATTCAGTTATTGCTCTCTCCAAATCATTCGGAGAGTTCTCCAATTCAATTGAAGATATCTCCAAATCAACTTAATTGAAGATATCTCCAAAGTAATTAGAGACCTCTCCAATTTAATTGGAGATATATCTCCAAATCAATTATGGATATGTAAAAAGTGGTTAGAAGAGGAGATATCTCCAATTCATTTGTTACTCTCACTTATTGAATTAGAGCTCTCTAATCCAATTAGTGAGATCAACAAATGAATTGTTGCTAGCAATAATTATATATAAAAGTGATAGCAACACTTAATTAGAGGGCTCTTCAAATCAATTAGAGAGCTCTTCAAATTAATTAGAGAGCTCTTCAATTGATTTGAAGAGCTCTCTAATTATTTGAAGAGCCCTCTAAATATTTGAAGAACTCTTTAAATATCTGAAGAGCTCATCAAATATTTGAGTTTATGTAGATTTGGCGTCCCATCTGGGACCACTGAAATGTATTAGTGGCCCAGGTTCCATACAGTTAAGCCGACATTATTTCGTCGACCCGACACCCTATATTAATTTCATGTGTGAAAACTCGGTCGTCCCGACACCTCCCTTTATTTTACCGTATGAATGAAGGATTGTTGAATTTTATTTTCCGGATATTATTTTCAGCCTCTTTGAGTTTGAATTTCACATCATTACATACGATGTGGGCCGAATTGGACATTTTTTGTTAATGTTGATACCATAATTAATATCATAGATGTAAAATTTTATTTTTTTAGGTTTTATGGCGTTAAAGCGTCTACTGCGAGGAGAAAGAACAAAACGATATTTTAAAATATAAATTTAATTCCTTATTTTCATAAGAATCAATTTGTCTTAAAAGAGTCTTAGTCATTTTGTCGGAGGTATAAATCGT
The DNA here is from genome assembly GCA_031761405.1 of Serripes groenlandicus. Classification (NCBI taxonomy): domain Eukaryota; kingdom Metazoa; phylum Mollusca; class Bivalvia; order Cardiida; family Cardiidae; genus Serripes; species Serripes groenlandicus. The sequence goes on along the minus strand of JASEVX010000007.1, from coordinate 73,392,335 downwards.
CGAATTGATAACAAAACAAATCAGGGGTCAATTATAGTTGTTTAAAGAATGAGTGTGCTGTCAGTTAACCACACTTCATATATTGTCGACGGTAATTTTCGTAGTATAACAATACTACTTTTTAAAGATAGATCGATAGATTTTAGTCAGGAAAAAGGGTAATTTGCCCAACATTCCACATACACATTACAATTTTGTTTAAACAAAGTCAAATGGCAGACTGACAAAAATAAATGTTTGGAAATATTCTAGAAACAATATATATTTCCCCCCATTTGAATGACAAACGGCTTTACAAAATCTAGTGTAGTTATAACAAATTACTAGGATTAATATCATATGTATATCAGTTATTTGAGAGAAGAAAAAAACTTAGAAAATCAATCAGCACTCATTGAAGAATGTGGCGAAGTTGCTCAATGTGGGCATTTTCGCTAGTTCCACATTGATTTTCATTTTAAGGATGCAACTGAAACAGAATTCATCTACATAATTCTTTTCATTTCTTATTTCAAATTCTTATATGACCAAATTTTTAACTATATTTTCATTTTCAGATTTAAGAATTCAATAAATTTTTATCATACTTGGATGTTTCCAATAATATTTGTTAATATATAACATTCGTATATCAGAAAACATTGGACATTCTAACACAAAGCGCATTTCATCAGGGACGTAGATAAGATCTTATCTACGTCCCTGGTTTCATTTTCGATAGTTTTACATTTACTTTCATTATAAGGTATTTTGTTTGGTTTGTGCCATATTCCAGCTTCAATCAGAAAAAAGTATATATGTTCTAGCTCTTGAAGATGATTGTAAATCAGCATTGCATATCTGAAAATAATTATCATAAAGTCTTTGTTTAAAAGCAGACAGAAATAATTTCACATTTTCGACACCTTGGTTTTAAATGAGGTGTCGGCTCGACTCGAATTTTGTCCATGAGGCGTCGGCGCATCTAAAAAAAGGTGTCGGGTTAACTGTAAACAGAAGAGACTATGTCAGAATAAAACAAATTCAACAGTTCACACTAGCAGGGACAGTATTGTGATCTACTGACTCAGTACTATCTCATCTACGTTCCTGATATTATTGGTAAACTTACTACATTTTAGAACGAACAGAGATATATAAATACATGTAAGTATATGTCTTTGGAACAATCTAAATGTATTGCATAACACAATTCAGAGTTGAAATAAATGTAACCCATTAATTAGTCAAAAATGTCACCGGATAATCGAGCCCCGGTAGCCAAGTCGATACAAACGTTGACTGTCAATCAAGGGGTTGCGAGTTCGAACCAAAGATCGGCCATATTCTAACCGACAAAATGCAATGCGACATGCGTCAATCGTTTTCCATCAAAAGGCTAATAGTATATGTGGAAAAGCAGCCAGTACTGAAGTGTAGTAAACACACATGGGTAGTGATGAAAAAACTGTTGAAAACGGCTTTAAACCCCAATCATTCAATAAATCAATAAATCAATTAACCAATCAATGAACAAATCAATATATCAATCAATCAATCAATCAATCGATCGATCAATCAGCGGAGTATCGCACTTAATTCAAAGTACCGCCTAACATAACATAGGACGGCACAGTCTTACATTTTCCTGAGTTCCGTCCTCCAATTTGAGGCCAACGGTAGACAGCATTAAGTATCTTGTCAGGAGAGTCATCACGTGGTCAGCCCCCTGATATAAACAGACCTAGCTCTGACCCATTCCGTTTTACGGGTTCGATAAATGCATGTAGTGCTATCTGAAAATCTAATAGATTTCTTTACAAAAAGTACCATGTTTATGATTTCTGTACAAAAAGTACCATGTTTATGATTTCTTACATATCATGGTTAACCCTAACCATTATAAAGAAAATTGTTTTCAAGTGAAACAGTTTTCTAACAGTAAAGGTAAAGCATTTTCTCCTTTCCTAACAATCTTCATAAATGCTGTGTGCAATGAAAACACCAATAACGCATACATAAGACATTCATTAATGCAAGCCAGCTATAGCTCCTATATTTTAACAATTAATCATTGGGAGCGAGGTTTGATTTAGTGCGAGTTGTCTTATCTTAATTGCGACCAATTGTGTTTGACTGCTGGTGATGTTAAAATAGTGTATTCAATAAACAAAAAATCAATGGTTATGGTCATCTAAGTCATTATCAATGTCAGTTTGTGTTCTATATAATGTTTGCAATTGACACATTAGAATTTTCTCTAAAATCTAAAACAACTCTAAACAGATGAAAAGGTAAAAACAAGAGGGCCATGATGGCCCTATATCGCTCACCTGATTGAATAGAACTTCAATAGTTTTCAAAGATTTATACTCTATACATATATAAGGAAAACAAGCAATTTTTTTTATTTAATCAGGCAGGTGCTTTTGGACAATTTTTGTTTAAATATATATCAATGCACATATAAGATCAAGAGGACCATGGATGGTCCTATATCGCTCACCTGATGTAATCAAACATAAAAAGTTTTCATTGTTCTTTGTCTATACATATATACGGAAAACAAGCAACACCCCCTGGTGCCCATGTTTATAATCCTATCAAAATAATTTGAAGTCTTAGTAGAGGGGCACCCAAAGAACATTCATGGCAAATGGACAAGAATATTTTTTAAAGTGTTTACCTTAACAAGTCTATGTAAAATAAGTGATACCCAGGGTGGGGCCATGTTTGACACCAGGGCTATAATAATTTGACCAATCTTGGTAGAAGTCCACTAGATAACGTTTTTTAAGTTTTTCCCTATACGAGTATATGTAAAACAAGTGACAGGGGTGGGGCCATCTTTTAACCCAGCGCGATGATTTGAACAATATTGGTAGAGGTTCACTAGATAAAGCTACATACCAAATATCAAAGACCAGTGCCCTCTACTTTTAGACAAGAAGATTTTTAAAGTTGTTCCCCTAAATGAGTCTATGTAAAACAAGGGACCCCGGGATGGGGTCATTTTTTACCCCATGGCTATAATTTGAACAATCTTAGTAGAGGTCCACTAGATGATGCTACATACCAAATATCAAAGGTCTGGGCCCTATTCTTTTAGACAAGAAGATTTTTTAAAAATATTCTCTTTGAGTCTATGGATAACAAGTGACCCCCGGGGAGGGGTCATTTTTGACCCCCAGGGATAGATCATTTTTGACCCCAGGGCTATAATTTGAACAATTTTGGTAGTGGTTCACTAGATGATGCTACATACCAAATATCAAAGGCATGGGCCTTCTACTTTCAGACAAGAAGATTTTTTAAGTTTTGGTTAATTTTCCCTCTTTTGTTGCCGTGGCAACCAAAGTTCTGCTTAGAATAGAATTCTTTGAACAAGTTTGAAAGAGATCCACACAAGAAACATTCCTGTAAAATTATTTTGAACTTGGTTAATTGGTTTAGGAGGGGAAGTCGTTTGTAGGACGACAACGGCGGCGACGACAACGACGGACGACGGACGGTGAGCGATCACAAAAGCTCACCTTGCACTTCGTGCATAGGTGAGCTAAACAAATGGAAGGAAAATTAAGTAAAATCAAATTTATTTTCATGGAAATATTTTACTAACTACTTAGATTATTTGTTGTACAAAACAAATGCCATACACGATTAAAGAAATGATATAAATTGGAAGTCAAGTCTGACCATTACTCCAACGTAAGATCGTCCTATCAACTTTAAACATTACTACAGTGGAAGACAGTGGTGCAAGGGTAGGGCGTCGGACTCTAGTATCAAAGGTCCCTGGTTCGATGAGCGCGTGCTGACTTTGGGATTTTTCCACACAAACGGCGAGAAGACTGGTTAAGATTCCATGCAGGAAGCAGACATCGTTTATGCATTTATCTTTGTGTATATCAACCATGAGGTGTTTATTGTAATTTTCTGTTCTGTACATATTACAAGTTTGGTAATAAACTTTGAATTTTTAATGCCAAAATAAAAATATAATCAAAATCCACTTTTGTGACAAATTTGGTCGGTAAAATGTTTTAGACTGAGAGTTTTCAGTTATGAAAGTGGTAGTAGCAATTTCGACTCGGGCAAGGGAACAAAGTGTGAAAATGTGCAATGTCATAATTTGCATCCAGTTAAAGTCTCAATCAAAGCAATTCTGCTACACATAGGTTCGATCATGGGTCAAATCAAATACACACTTCCAAAATACTTAAAAATTGGAGTTATAGGTTTCCCGCTTGGAACTTCTGATATCCGGGGTTTGCATTACAAAACACTCAAACATGCCAGTAAAATGTTAATGGTTATGACGTGGCCACTGGCATTACAACCACAAACTTACGTTTTTCATGATTTTTTTTTTCCATTGAGGTAACCCGAGAATGAAATATGAGCCGTCTCGCGAGAAAATCAACATTTTTTACCTCTGCGTAATGTATCGATCCAGATTAGCCTGCGCAGTCCGCGCAGCCTAATCCGGACCGACATATTCCGTCTCTGGGATATAGAGGTATGGTGTAATGATTCCTGAAACAGAAAATCCACAGGAGGCGAAAAGTGTCTGTCCGGGTTAGCTTGTGCGGCATGCTTAGGCTGATCCGGGTCGATACTTTACGCAGAGTCCACAGTGTTGGTTTTCTCGCGGAACGGCTCATATGTCAGTGATAAGAATAGAATCTGATCTTTTAGATGTTTGCACTTTTCTATAGGTTTACCTATAGTAAGACTTATGTAGGTAATAAAGAGAAAGCGCAAACAAAAAAATAAACGGCCATATTCATGTTGTCTTATTTTTATATGTTTCTACACTTTCATGAAATCAAACCACTAAGGGCCTAATTTTGCGGTTCTATGAGCAATACACCCTTATGCCTTCTCTACAATTATTAAAGGCAATTAGCGGTTAACGGTTTATCATTCGTTGCTTATTTGAAACAACGTTTTTTGATAATTTCATAAGTACTAAACCGTTATTAGAGAATATAATCTTGAAGATCTGTTTACAATAAATGAAGAGATATGCATTTAATGTTGAATTAGGTAAGTATTCTATACAAAACATAGGAAATAGTTTTTTCCATCTGTCAAATTACTTGTAATTGTTAGAAATAACTCTTTTTCTCTCACTAATGGTATTTAATCATAAAATAGGATTTATATGTTTGTTTATCCCCAAAAAACTATGTTACACTATGTTTAAATTCTTAACCTTTTGCATTACATCAAAACATAAAGATGCATACACGGATGTTGATCCGGATCTATACTGTTCATAAAAGGCAATCTGTACCTTTTCTTATGCACTGGCTCTTAAAAAATAATTCCTATATATATATATGATCTTTATAAGAAGAATAGTATGTTCCCACACCCGCTGGTCACACCCAACCGCTGGTCATACATACCCACCGACCACACCCAACCGCTGGCCCAGAATGTGCTTGAGACTGAACATTTTACGGACAAGCTTCCATTATAATATACTATGTGTGAGTTGGAACTTGATTCTAGGGATGAAAGGTATTCTATACTGCACTGATACTACAGGGTGGAAGAAACTTATTCCAGTCGCCATAGTTGTGTCAATTATATAATATTAAGAAACATGACCTGTTTGACCATTTGAAATTGTAGCTTAGATTTCTCTGCAAAAAAATAGAGTGTTACCGTTTTATATCACCTATTGATATCAAAATACGACATCTTTTCTGGTGAAAATGACATATATGACAAGGCATTTACCGATGGACACATTCTTTTATTCTATTCTTGGTTTTGTCCCTTTTCTATCACTAAACAGACAGTCAAACATATTTTAAAATGATTGATTGATTGATTGATTGGGGTTTAACGCCGTTTTCAACAATGGTTCAGTCATGTCACGGCGGCTAGTTCACCTACTCATATGTTTCCTGGTTTTCTCACAACAGTACACAACACAGCATACTCTCCAAGCAACTGTCCGCTTTTCCACATAGACTGTTAGCCCTTTGGTGAAAGATCAATGACGCTTGTCACAGTGACTTTCGTCAAACGTCGGAAAGAATGTTGGCCGAGCTGGGGTTCGAACTCACATCCCCTGGATTGACAACCTGCGTCGCTACCGACTGAGCTACCGGAGCTCGGCGTCAAACATATTAATGGGCCTATACATTGTGCCAGAAAAGTCAATATTGTCTTTCAATTCTTAGAAAAAAACATAACACAGGATAACTTTCGGCCCATAACACTGGAGAACCTTCCGCCCATAACACTGGAGAACCTTTCCGCCCATAACACTGGAGAACCTTCCGCCCATAACACTGGAGAACCTTCCGCCCATAACACTGGAGAACTTTCGGCCCATAACACTGGAGAACCTTCCGCCCATAAGACTGGAGAACCTTTCCGCCCATAACACTGGAGAACCTTCCGCACATAACACTGGAGAACCTTCCGCCCATAAGACTGGAGAACCTTCCGCCCTTAACACTGGAGAACCTTCCGCTCATAACACTGGAGAACCTTTCCGCCCATAACACTGGAGAACCTTTCCGCCTATAACACTGGAGAACCTTCCGCCCATAACACTGGAGAACCTTTCGCCCATAACACTGGAGAACCTTCCGCCCATAACACTGGAGAACCTTCCGCCTACGTGCAATATATCCATTGTGATGATTGACAAGTGATGTTATCCGTAACATTTCACGGTTTAATGGCCTACCATTCAGCCAGTTTGGCTTTTGCGATATTGGTCCTTCTATGGACATATTTTTCCTAATTGCAAGTGTTCCTTTAATGAGACACTTTGCATCACTAATGGCCGACCCACGGTGGGTCAGTCAGTAACGCCAAAGGCTATTAATGAAGGGGTTGTGCGTTCAAATCCTGACTCGGCCATTCATTCTTTCCGATGATGACTAAAAGTCATCTGGACATTCGTCTTCAACCAATGGGTTAATTATTAGATATGATGGAAGATAGCCAGTTGCCTGGGAAGAATGTTTAAAGAGTATAGATACGAGAAAGCCAGGAAACACAAATAAGGTGAACTGGTCGCCGTACTATAACTGAAAATACCGACAAAAACGTTGTTAAAATCAACAACACAAATGAGTATATTGTGAAACAGTTGTAACTAAAAACCTATTTTGAAAACCCTGGTATAGGGGCAATTTTGACCCCTTTGTAAACAATGCAAACTTATTTAGGTGCCATTGCTCAGAACGAGCAATGGCATCTAAATTTCCATTGTTTACCAAGACAAATGATTAAACACTTATACAGACTCTATGGCGAGGTGATTAATCTTGGTAAAAAAAATACCAAATTTAGTTACAACCATTTCACTCGATTAGATACATGTATATAAATGTATGCTAAATGAGGTTAACTTGTACAGAATGCGGCGAAACATTTCAGGAAGAGCCGGGCCACATTCTTTATGAGTGTACGCTAATAGAAGAAGTGAAATCGCACTTAAAAATGGAATTATCATCCAAATATGGAACTACATTTTCCGATGACCTCTTTGAACAGGATAGCTTAATATTTACGCTACGTATATTAGGCGCGCCAATATTCCCATACCTTGACGAGTTGGATAACCTACAGCTGCTAGATTGTACTTTTAGATACATATACCGGTGTCTTCAAATGTATTACTCTGGTTAAAAGCGATATATTGAAGCACTGGTATGTGCCAGCACCAAACGAGCACTATATATTTATTCTCTGCAAAACTGCATACATGCTTTATACATAGTATGTAAATGACGATCTGGCATGCGTGTATGATATACATTATTTTCTTAGTCTTTTGATTTATGTTTTTTTTTGTTTTTTTTGTTTTTTGTTTTGTTGTTTTTCTTTTTCTTCTCCTTCACAAATCCAACTATGGATAATCTTTAACCTGCATTGTTGTTTGTTTGTATTTCTGTTAATCGTGAAAAATTGTACATGTACTTACAATATCTCCTATAAAGGGGGCAATAAAGAAACTGTATTGTATTGTATTGTATTGCATAAAGTTAAAAACCTCATAATAATTACACAACTTTTGTTATACAAGACTAGTGAGAGTTGATAGTTATACCATTTATTTCAGAATCAGACCACCTCGGTGATGTTGTGGTAGAACGTCCGCCTCGCGAGAGAGAGGCCACGGATTCGATTCCCGACGGGCGCATACCAAAGACTTAAAAAAGAAAAGGGGTAATACTGGTTTTCTCTCTGTCTCGTTCATGAGTTAGGTATATGAACCAACTATACTTGTAACTTATTCATGAGTTAGGTATATGAACCAACTATACTTGTAACTTATTCATGAGTTAGGTATATGAACCAACTATACTTGTAACTTATTCATGAGTTAGGTATATGAACCAACTATACTTGTAACTTACCCAGGAAACGTCCTCATTTGAGCCGTCCCGCGAGAAAACCAACATTATGGCATCTGCGTAATGTATCGACCCAGATCAGCCTGCGCAGTCAGCGCAAACACATTCCGTCTCAGGGGGATAGAGGTATAGAGTAATGATTCCTGAAACAGAAAATCCACAGGAGGCGAAAAGTGTCTATCCGGGTAAGCCTGTGCGGCATACTTAGGCTGATGCGAGTCGATACATTACGCAGAGTCCGTAATGTTTTTGTTTTTTTTCGCGGGACGGCTTTTATAACTGAGCAATAGTTGGAAATAGGCATAAAACACTTTACTGTATACTTTTATATGGTTCCATCTGTTTTCCATATGAACAAAGTATCACGTATACCATATGAATATGGGAAAATGTTGTGTGTTACGAGTTTCGTTGACAAGCGGCTGTCGAGCTTACTATGTATATATATATATGTTGCATATAACCGGCTTAAAACTTACACAAATAAACAATGATGCATCGAACTGCATTGCAATTCATTTCCTCGATTTTCTCTTCATTTACATTTGATCTGATACGTGTTAGTGCACGTGTAAGACAGTATAGTATGAAGCGAGTCAGTTAATGAGCACACGTCGCCTAGTCTATTTAGAGCTTTCACCTGCATTGAGAACAGCCATACATGTTTCCTTTTACCCTCTCCCACAGAACCCCCATACAACAACTCTCCAGCAGACGTCATTGGGAACCACGTGACAACAATATGACAATTAAGTATGTAATGTACGAGGTATATATGAAAGTACGAGTATTGAAGACTTGCGAACATTGTACAATAAATGAAAAATCAGTTAGTAAGAGAACAACTCTCCATTTGCCACAATATTTCAAAAACCATTCTTCAAGATGTGTTAAAATGTGACTGCATGTTGAAAAGGGTTAACGTAAAACTAGATATATTTTTATACACTAGATTCACGTGAATCTTTACGTGACAACCCGGTTGTAGCTTTTCCGGGGACTCTTACTAAAATCCCCGGAAAATCCCCGGAGTATTCGGACAACTTGCCAGGGACACCTTGGGATAATCTGACACTTTCCATGGAAAGTCCAGGACATTTAAGTGGACAACCCGGAAATTCCATGGAAAAACCCGGAACGGTTCTGTGGACACGCTGGAATGGTTCCGCGGACCCCGGAGTATTCGGACCATTTCCAGCGTTTCCGCATCTTAACATTAAATTCCTTGTTTTTTGTCCATGGTTTTCCCATGGTTTCCCTGTATTTTCCGTGTATTTTTGTATTTTCTGTTAAGAGTCCCCGGAAAAGCTACAGCCGGGAACAAACCGGCGATACAAGAAGTTCTCCATTCGCCCACCGTACTATAGGTTCAGTTCGTCTCAGAGATCAAGGGTTGTCGTATCAACTGATTTCCCCGCAGACAATAGTTTCAGTGTTTGAATCATTACTGTTCCCTCAATAGTCCACATTGTCCTCAATTTATTTAATCAATTGTTAGAATTGACCCTTTCCCCCATATAGACTCTTTCTGACGACTATGCAGCAGACGGCTTTTTAAAAACATAGTGACAAAAGAAGAAATTGCTCAAAACGAGCAATTTCTCCATTTGCCACATTATTTTCCACTTTTAATTATAGGTTCTCCATTCAATAATAGAGATTTTCTATTTTTTGACAAAATATGTTCAAAGTCGTCTGCTGCAGAATTGTCGTATGAGGGAAAGGGTTAAACTATTTCACTGTATACGCCTCCGCACAAGAGACTATCTCTGGAGAGAGAACACATTGTTAGAAAATCAAAGCGCCGAAGGCACTATAGTGGCGATCGTGTAGAAAATCCTGCAAGGTAACAAGCATTATGAATTTCTGACGTACTGTCGAAATCTCCATATATATATTGTTCTTCTTGTGTCATAGTACAGTGGCTATTGTTACTACAATCGCAACAAAAATGAGATATTGTTAGAAAAAACATTGATTTATCCTTTTCCTATATTGTTTTCAATGATTTTACAGGATGTCACGTTTCATCATCACGTGTTTCCAAAGCAGACGACTCTGAACATATCATGGTATTGGAATTCTATAAATAGAAAAAAGAAATCACTTGTTTTTAAAACTATTTCAGCGCCAAAGGTAATATTGAGGTTTTTTGCAAACAATACAGATTCGTAACGAGCTGTCTCACCTGAAATCAGCATTGTTTGCCTTTTAGTTATCAAAATACTCCAAACTTTTTTTTACATGACATATGGAGACGCCCGATTTTGAACATGGAAGCGTCTACTTTAAACAATTTGGCGCTGAAAGAGTTAATGATATAACAACACAGTCGGTATGTGTGTTAGAGGGATTGGAGTTTAATGCCGTTTCAGCAGTATTTCATTTATATGAATTGATTGGGGTTTAACGTCGTTTTCAACAATTTTTCAGTCATATCACAGCGGTCAGTTCACCTACTCATATGTTTCCTTGTTTGTTACACCAGTACTCCACACAACATACTTTCCAAGCAACTGACTGCTTTTCCACATAGACTGTTAGCCCATTGGAGGAAGACGAATGACGCTTCTCATCGTGTCTTTTGTCAAACGTCGGAAAGACAGTTGGCCGAGTTGGGGTTCGAACTCACAACCCATGGATTGACAGCCCGCGTCGCTACCGACTGTGCTACCGGGCCCCGGCGATTTATATGAATATTACGGAGTCAGTGAACCAAACTTCTTCAATGGACACGTGCATACTGAATTAAATGAATTAGATCATGGTTGGATGGTTGGACAAAGCAGCCGGTAGAGTATTTGTTTGTTTCCCCAATTCATCCTCAAAACGCGTAAGAACAACTGTTGCTGTGAATATTAGAATAGTCTAATGTTGATTGATTGACATTCATTCGGAATAGTCGAGTCCCGGTTGCTCAGTCCTTTTGCCACAATGTTTTCCACTTGTTGTCATAGGTTATCAATTCAATTATGGAGATTTTCTATGTTTTGACAAAATACGTTCAAAGTCGTCTGCTGCAGAATTGTCGTATGTGGGGAAGGGTTAATAGAAGAGATGACTATGACTGTCAGATACAATATCAAGCTACAATGTTTATACTGGAGCACGTCAATGTGGAAGTAAATTGTGTGGGAAATAGAGATAATGCACAAAAAGAACAATCTCTCATATTCACACACTTTATTTCATCAAAACATCGCTTATATAGGTGGTGTAGTGGTCAAAGGGTCCGACTCGAGAGCGGGAGTCCAGGGTTCGATTCTCGGTCAAGTCATACCAAATACTTTAAAAATGGTAGAAGCTGCTTCACTCCTTGGAGTTAGTGTAGCGGGGATAACATAACGAATGACGCACTGGTGTCAGTATTAGCTTATCAAACAGCAGTACCGGTAATTTACCGAGGAAACGCCGTGACATGATTCGAATATTGGTGAAAGCGTCGTTAAACACCATACAAAACCCCCCACCAATTTCATCAAAGTTTCTTGTACACTTCAAAATGACCAAATGATGGCGTATTTTTTGTTCCCGAGCAGACATATCTGGCAATGTTATAATGTTAACCCTTTCCCCAATACGACAATTCTGCAGCAGACGACTTAAAACATATTTTGTCAAAAAATAGAAAAATAGAGCAATTTCTTCTTTTTGTCACTATGTTTTCAAAAAGCCATCTGCTGCAGAGGCGTCAGAAAGTGTCTATATGAGGAAAAGGGTTAACCCTTTTCCCCATACGACAATTCTGCTGCAGACGACTTTAAACATATTTTGTCAAAACATAGAAAATCTCTATAATTGAATGGATAACCTATGACTAAAAGTGGGAAAACATTGTGTCAAAAGGAGAAATTGCTCGTCTTGCGCAATTTCTCCTTTTTGTCACTATGTTTTCAAAAATCCGTCTGCTGCAGAGGCGTCAGAAAACGTCTATATGAGGAAAAGGGTTAAGTAAAAATACATCAACCCTCTCACGCATGCAGACGTAACTGCAGCAGACGATACTTTCAATTCTATTCAATAAACACTTTCATTTATGGAGTGTTGCATAGTTTTGTCTAGATTCGATCAAAGTCGTCTGCTGCAGATGTGTTGCATGTGGTAAACAGTTCAACTATAGGGCGAGAAACTAATGATTGCATCTCTAATTACCACATAGCCGTTTAATGAATTTCCACAGTTTACTTGTGACTAATGTCGCGATAACAAAATTGATTAATTTAAACCTTCCCCCCCATATAGACGCTTTCTGACGCCTCTGCAGCGGACGGATTTTAGAAAACATAGTGACAAAAGAAGAAATTGCTCAAAACGAGCAATTTCTCCTTTTGCCACAATGTTTTCCACTTTTAGTCATAGGTTATCCATTCAATTATAGAGATATTCTATTTTTTCACAAAATATGTTCAAAGTCGTCTGCTGCAGAATTGTCGTATGAGGGAGAGGGTTAAACGGCGCTAATAGTATATAATGTGTCTTAAATTCCAACGTTCCTGTCATCCGAATGATTCCTAAGTTTATGTTCTAATTATTTTGCAAAAGCCTATGTTGTTGGTATTCAATTATATCGTGTTAATGGGATTATTCTAGCGGGAACCTACGATAAAGGTGTGTGGTAATATAGGAGAAAATACGGTAAAAGACAAGTATAGAACACCCATTATCTGGAATAGTTGATATGCTAATGCAAATAGACCTATTACCTGGGCAACGGATTTTTTTTATCCGTTTTATTGAGATTGGCAGTCGTCTGCTGAGATGGACATGAATTTGTCACAGACAAATCACAGACGACATTTCTTCAAGGAAATTTTGTATACGGTAAGCTTACTTTATTCTGAATGATTTTGTATTTATTTTTGTCTGTTCTCCGAAAAGAATAGTTTGTTCACCATGGGCTGATTTTACACAGCCAGCTACGCCTCTTCCAATTATGTTATTAAAATCTATATCAGAAAAAAAAATCAATACCAAGTTATACCCGCAGTGTATTTCTGTTAAGTATCTATTCTTTTAGACTAATTGGGAGTAAAAAATGTAATTACGAGATAGGATAATATTACTCGACGTAGAGAAATGGCTCTTTGGTACTTCACTCCCCAAATGCGACTAAAGTGTTTCCCGAATGCTCACTGGTTGTTATTCCCAAAAGGTCAGACTAGAGGATTACGGGCCATTTAAAAGGTAAATAATTGATATGAAAAATAGAAAGTTAATTGTTTATAAACAGAAATTATCAAATAATGCAGATAAATTAAAAAAAAAAGGTTTTTTTTTATAATTCTATTATGAATATATATATATTCGTCATTAATATATCAATTAATTTTATTTTATTTTCACAACCACTTATGCAAATTATCAATAAAAGGAGTGTATGACATAACGGTATCTTAGTATTGAAACAAGGATAACAATGTCGTCAAGTCCATCTACATTAAATCTTTTACATTTTATTGTCTCTTTAAATTGATGTCTCGGTGGTGTTGTGGAAGAGCGTCCGCCTCGGGCGTGTTCGATCCCCGGCCGGGTCATACCAAACACTTTAAAAATGGTAGTAAATGCTTTCCCTCCTTCAGGGTTGTTGGGTTAGCATTACGACTGACTCGCTGATAACAACTGATAACTGACGCAGGAAACGACGTGAAATAACTGAAAAATTAGTGAAAGCGGCGTAAAACACCGTATAAACTGTCTCCATTTTAACCCTTTCCCTCATATAGACGCTTTCTGACGCCTCTGCAGCAGACAGCTTTTTGAAAACATAGTGACAAAAGAAGAAATTGCTCAAAATGTTTTCCACTTTAGTCATAGGTTATCCATTCAATTATATAGATTTTCTATTTTTTGACAAAATATATTCAAAGTCGTCTGCTGCATAATTGTCGTATGAGGGAAAGGGTTAAAGAACCATTAATCCCCTAGTCTGATCAAGAAGGAATCGCGTCGAGTAGGCATACGGAGAATAAAATCACACAACTTCAAACGTAAAATTGGCATTAATGACTTCCCTCCTCTTCAACACCTTTCTGAGGTGTTGTTACCATTTAGTATTTGACCCAATTCACATACAAACCGCCCTGAAATTAATCAACGAGCAAGTGTCATACGTGTCAAGTTGACGTTTGGCTCTCAGACGGAGAGCAATGGAAATCTTGACCAATTGACCGCAGTCTGGCCTGGGTATTTGCTTGTCACAAAGGTCCTTATATCGATATTTGTGTGACAATGCTCATGGTTTATTTTCGGTTCGCGGGGCGGACATAAAATAAGCAATCCTTTGAAAACATGAAAATGCGTTCTAAATTTATTCTTATTCTCTCTTCCAAAGATCAATATTTCTGGCTCCACCACATGGTATTTCATGCAAACAAATGTTACTGAAAAGTTTAATTAAATAAACATATTTTATTCAGGAAAGAGATTTGTTTGTTTTATTGGGGTTTTACGCCGCTCTCAATTTATTTCAATTATATCACGACGACAGTTTACTTATTCATGATCCCTGGGTAAACAAACCAGTACTGGGCTAGAAAATGTGCCTTTCCCAAGGTCACTCCACCATAACCGTAGTGCCGCGACATGGGATCGAACCCGGGACATCAGAAAAGAGAGCAAAAACGCCCAACATATCACATACATAACTGATTTGCAATTAACGAACTAATGGTCAAAGAAAAGTGGTTCTGAAAAAAAAATGAAGGAAGACACACAAACACCAAAAATTGACATTGAAATTGACAAACGGCTCCTCACTTTTGACAAATTTGCAATTTCCACAAAGCTGTTGTCCAAAACAAAATTAAAATATAAAAAACACCATTTTTGGAAACATCAACGTATGATTAAACGTATTGGACTACGTAAGTCTGAGAGTCTGAGAACGAAAAAAATATACAAACGGTTTTAAACAAGAAATAATACTAATTATACATAATATATCGGAGTACATCGATCACAGTTCTACTTAATCTTCAACAATTTCTTTGATGAATAGCCTGAATGGTAAAAATGAGACCCAGATCACACTGTCTGGAGATACATGATGATCTGGGGCTCACCTTTTTGTTTTCTTATGAAGTGGATCATAAGTGTTCTCAGAGATCACCTAAAAGATACATCAGTCAACGAACCTCCACAGTCACAAGGAAATTGTTTGTCATTGACACTTTTCAGCTTCATGTCATTTCCTCACCTGATATTATAATTATATTTAGCCTTGTTTCTAAAATAATAGAGCTGGAAGGTTGTTCAATAACCAACTGTAGGCCTACATAATTACTGGGATACATTCTCCCTTCCAAATAAACTTTCTGACTCATCTTTATTGCCTAGAACACTTAAAGTTAAAGTTTACCTATTCTTTGAACTAGAGAAACAAACGCATAATAATAAAAAATAATTCAACTGGCTGAAATAATCAACCCTCCCTCCCCACACCCCAAATTGAGATTTGGGAATTTCTACTTTCATTTAGCACGGAAGTCAACAATGCGCATGCGTTAGACGTTGACATGTTCAAACAAAACAACTGTCAGTTTGACTGTTGTGTTTTGCCTTCTATTCTGACATAGTAGTTTCGAATATGTGAAAGGTGTTTACCGTTGCAGGTATATATTTTAAAACTTCATAAAATACAGATAGTATCGATTTTACTTGTTAGAATCGCTAGGATTTTGGTTCCCGGTACCCCCGTTTCTTGTCGAAACATGTGAAATGTGTGGGTGGGGTAAAACTATTTCTAGATGTTATTTGAGAAGATTTAAACCTGTAGATGAAAATATAATTTGCTTATAAGCCCGAAAATTATTTATTCAAACAGTCTCGTGATTGAACAAATTCTATTGAATTGTTTGATTTTTTATTATCAAGCTAGCTAATTTACAAAAAAAGTTGTGAAAAAGGTGGGTTGACCAAATTGTGACAGATAATGTTTTTAGAGAATATAGATAACATTTGCAAGTCTAACACTCATGCATACTACTTTAATCAAATCAGAATGACTAATATGATTATAGGTGCTACCTATTTCGGGTAAACATTTATTATATGTTGTGATCGGTGAATAATTCCCCGCGAACTGCAGTTAGTCCCTTGCTTGCAGCACGATCAGTTATTTACGTCAATTACGAGTCCTACCGACCTAAGCAAAGAAAATAAAAATCATCATCAGGTTAAGCTTATATTTAACTTTAAAATATAGCCAAGATTTTACATCCATGAAATTATGATGACAGGTACAACAAATAATCAACTTGCCCTTCATAAAGTATTTCAAATAAAACGATTCCATAATTTACGGAACTACATTTGTGACAAGTCAAACTAACGTTTCCTATACTTTCTGTCGTTTTCCTTTTGGTTCATTTAGTTTAAACTTATTTATATTACATCGATTGTGAAACAAGCTTTCAGCTTATATTAATCACGCTCGATGTCTGCTTCCTGGAGACTTAAATCCCAAAGTCAGGAACATAGAACATAGAACATATTTATTGATTATAAACATACATACAATGTTTCGAACCAAATACAATGAATTAACAAATCAAAATACCAGAACAAAAACAAAAACAAAAAAAACAAAAAAAGTCAGGACCCGCTCATCACAGGACTCGAACCAGGGACCTTTGATACAAGAGGCCGACGCTCTACCTCTGCACCACTAATAGAATGACGTCACATTATGACGTCATATTACAGAAATTTGGATTTATAACTTCCGGAAAGTAAAAAAACCCTTACAAGTTTTTATTTGAACTCGTTTTAGAAATAGACGACGAGTGTTATTACACGCAAATTATCACACATAAAATAACTTGTGCTTGTTCCTTTATCGTGTACGTATTATCATATTTAATTATTTCCTCTAGAAGTTTTTTTTGTTTCGATATTTTCTTTTCATCCAATGAAAACATACGAGTATCGTGACTGCATATCACTGTATCGAAAAGTTCGCTCTGGACACAATTTTAGGAAAGACGGTATAGCAATTTTTTGCAAAGTTCATACACATTACCTATTGACGGGAAACATCGCCGGCTTCGCCGTCGATTTGTTTACCCGTACTATTTGTCTCGCTGCTTTGACTTCTTTATATAAAGGTACAGTCAAGTTACCCTTAACGGATCAGTAATGAAACAACGTAGTGCATAAAAGAAACAGTCAATATTTCGGAACTTTTTGGTTTATAGTTTACAAGTTAAATAATTTTCCTTTAAATTGACAACAACTTTTTCAATACCTGTGCAGAAACAGCTGTACAGGCCAGTGTTTACCAGTACAAGTTATTGATGCATTACCGGATCAATTGTAGCAAATGGGGATCACAAATTCACATGATGTTCTGATATCGGGGGGTCATTTCAAGGGTTTCTGGAAGTTATGGCCCAAACATTTATGGCCCACTACATTTGTGGCCCATATTCGGAAGTTATGGCCCATATATGAATTATATAGCTATAATACCCTGGAGGTGGTTTTAACACCTAACAGATGACTGTTAATAACCTTTGATTAGATTGTGTATTTTTGAAATAGCACTTTTATAAGATTAAAATAATTAATACATTCAATTCAGTTGTTTTAATCAGGGACACTATATTACATATAGTGTCCCTGTTTTAATTGACACTTCTTATAAAATTGAATATAGTGTATTTTCATTTATATCATTTATTTTATTTACCTTATTAGCTCGCCAGTACGAAGTACAGGAGAGCTTATGTGTTACCCCCGGCGTCGGCGGTGGCGTAGACACCTAGGTTTAAGGTTTGTGTTTAAGGTTTTCATTTGGGTTTTAAGGGTTTATACCTTTAGGAACCATTTGTCATCCATCTACGCACACCACTACACCCGTCCTGACCCTGGGTGAAGGTCAAGGTAATTTCTACTTGGTTCTACTTGGTTCAGTTACAAGGTTTAAGGTTTGCGTTTAACGTTTTTAAACATATCACTCTGCAGTCACTATTATGACATTGATTGCTTTCATATTTAGTTTATACATTTAGGAACTATTGGTCATCCATCTGCGCACACCACTACACCCGTCCTGCACCTAGGTCAAGGTCAAGGTCATTTCTACTTGGTTCAGTTACAAGGTTTAAGGTTTGCGTTTAACGTTTAACATATCACTCTGCATTCACTATTATGACATTGATTGCTTTCATATTTAGTTTATACATTTAGGAACTATTGGTCCATCTACGCACCCCACTACACCCGTCCTGACCCTGGGTCAAGGTCAAGTTATATCAGAGTTATTGCCCCTTTTCTGTCAAAAAATTAAATTTTCAAATAACTTTTTTTCTACCCGAAGGATTGGATTGAAACTTCTGACAAATGTTACTTTTTTTTTTATTCGACGTCTGTCTGTCTATTTTTTTTTTTATCCGGCGTCTGTCTGTCCGTCACACTTTTTTCGTCACGTTTTCAAATAACTTGTTCTACTCAAAGGATTAGATTGAAACTTCTGACAAATGTTTTTATCAATGTGTGTGATTGGTTCACTAAAGGGCGATAATCCAAATAATTTTATATCAGAGTTATTGCCCCTTTTCTGTCAAAAATTTAAATTTTCAAATAACTTTTTTTCTACTCAAAGGATTGGATTGAAACTTCTGACAAATGTTTATATCAATGTGTATGATGGGTTCACAAAAAGGGGGATAATCCAAATATTTTTTATATCAGAGTTATTGGCCCTTTTCTGTCAAAAATTTAATCTACTCAAAGGATTGGATTGAAACTTCTGACAAATGTTTATATCAATGTGTATGATGGGTTCACAAAAGGGGGATAATCCAAATATTTTTATATCAGAGTTATTGCCCCTTTTCTGTCAAATATTCAAATTACTTTTTTTCTGCTCAAAGGATTGGATTGAAACTTCTGACAAATGTTTATATCAATTTTTGTGATGGGTTCACAAAAGGAGGATAATCCAAATATTTTTTATATCAGAGTTATTGCCCCTTTTCTATCAAAAATTAAAATTTTCTGACAAGGCGCCGGCAGGTGACACACGTGCTCCGGGGAGCACTCCATTCTAGTTGAACTTAGAATTTTTGTCAAAAGTATTGAAAAGGTGTATTATCTTGCAATAGGTGATACTGTGCGACTTTACCTAATACTTTAACTGTTCTGAAGTAGGCCTTGATATACGATGGCCCTGATACAGATAGGCGAGCTATATTGTCCTCCGACAACTCTTGTTTTTTATTTATAATGTAATTAGTGAAAATGTAATAATTTGTTAATTAAACCAAAAACTGCAACAATCCTCCAGTTAAAGTACTTTGATCACCAAAAAACTGTAACAATATATTAATTAATGTAGTTTGATCACAACTACTGTAATAATCTGTTAATTAAACCAATTAAAGTAGTCTGATGATAAAGAAAACCTGTAACATTCTTTTTGTTTTGTCAGTGTAATTAATTTTAATAATTTGTCCAATCACAACTAATGCTTTATTTATCTTTGAGTTTGTTTTTTGACTTTGTGTAATTAATTTATAAGTATAAAAGCCTTGGCAATGTGAAACTCTTCATTAGCATTTAACTAACTCATTAGTCATGGACGCGCCTTGTATGTAAGTTTGTGTTTTGTTACACATTCACGTATGTTATGTTATGTTAATATGTTAGTACGATGATGATCTGGATTTAAGATCAAATCAATAAACTTATGTTATGTTATGTTATGTTCTGTCATAGAACCATCACTAGGAGGATGCATGCTCTGCAGTGTGATAACTTTGGGAAGAATATGAAGATGGGGTACATGGGATGACGACCAGCAAACTCCTATGAGAAATCAGCTATTTAATAGGTTTTGCCCCGTCAGAACAGCATCAGTAGAGTTCATATTGTTTCTTGTTGTTTTATTTTATTGAAAAATGTGCTTAACTATTTTACTCCATAAATATGTATTATGTTTTATTTTCTTGCAAACAGTGATTTTCTTAGAACAGCATCAGTAGAGTTCATATTATTTCTTGTTGTTTATTGTATTGAAAAATGTGCAAAATTTAAAAAAATAAGTTATTCCCTTAATATCATAAAATATATTATTTATTTGTTCCCATTTTAAATATTATCATCAATAAAATACATAATTATTTTCACATTTTTAATCATTTATCATTAATAAAATACATAATTTAAACAGAATGTCTTATGTTATCACACCTCCACTTATAACTATCACCTGTTAAGGTGTTAATACCACCTCCAGGGTATTATAGCTACCACTATATAATTCATATATGGGCCATAACTTCCAAATATGGGCCATAAATGTAGTGGGCCATAAATGTTTGGGCCATAACTTCCTGATACCATTTCAAGCAACAATTTAGCTGTCAAAACTTCCAATGTTATTGTACAAGTTGAATTTTATCTGACAGCAGATTTGTATTGATAGATTTCCGATTTAATCACTAGCATCTTCGGGAATGGCTAAATTGTACGCAAATGTTTTGAGAAATCTATGACTCAGTCATGAAAACAAAATGGCGATCCGCTAATGGTAACTTACCAAGCTATTCTAATATCGCTTCAGTGTAACCTTGCAAAGACAAATAAGAATGAATTGTTACATTTTGATTAATAGGTTAAAAAAAAATTATTTCTTAAAATGTCAAAATAAATAACTTACATAATTAAGATCGCTAGCTGTTCCTGCCAAAAACACATGTACTCTTCAAAACAAGGTAGATATAACTGGGTCCCATAAACACTTGCATCAGGCGTTCAGATGATACAGATGAATTTAAGGGCAGACAAAACATGTTTTCAGGTCTTACTTTTTTTTAGTAAAGAATTTTACCATTTACATATATATAATGAACCCAAATTTCAGTCATATAACATAGAATTAAAATTATAAAATAATAATAAATGAAATAAAAATTATAATGTCTTATGTAAAAATAAGCATACATGTATATATTAAGGCTATTAATTAGGAAGAATTTAGAGTCCTATTAAGACAGGATGGTGTGTCTTGGAACTACTATTTTCTAAATAAACTTAAGTAAAATGTTTTCAAACATTTTAAAGGGAATACTTTTAATGTAGCATTTATGAAGAATGTATTTTTATATATGCAACAGTGATTGTTTTTCCCATAAATGTTTAGATAATTATTGCTAATCTGTTCACTCCTGATCTGATCAGGGCTGATATTCGATGATTTTTTAAAGAGATTTCTCATTTTATTTTCAGTATTTTATAGTAAACTTTAACTGTAGATTTTAGTCTAAGGATTAGCAATGGTCATCTAAGTGTTAGTATGTAAATATATTGTTTAGAAACGATAGTCTCTTATAATTCTTTATAGAATGGCCAATTACATAATGTATATATTGTATCAAATTATGTGTGCTGTAAAACTATGTATATTGGATGAGACTGAAATAAAATATTAATAATAAATATATATTTTACAGGTAAACACTAGGGATAAACTATTGCTCTCAAAATGTGCCACTCGGGCATCTGTTAGTTCCCTGTTTGATGTAAGTCAAATATGGTGGTAACAGATTTATTTCTTGCATGCCATTTTGATTATTAACAAAACTGTGAAATTGTTTAGAATTAACATCTTTGAGACTGATTGGACTCGCTTTTGTTTGTCCAGACTCAATCAGCCCTGTAGACATTGGCATCCAAATTGATTGCTTTTGAGCAAACATTATCTTACAACATATAACCTGGCAAACTATAAAAAGACACTATCCAGTCCACAGGACATCATTACAATTTATGCTTTACAAACAAATGGTGTATGGCTGTTGAACTGGGTGTGTTATAATTATTTACAGGTATGTTGTGTTTTAAATTTTTCTTTTAAAAACGTTTAATATTAAAATTCGCCTAATTGTACTTGAATTAAGTACTTTGTTAACAAGTACCTACAAACTTGTTTAAAAGACTCAATTTGACAATGATTGTAAATGTTACATTCACGAGAGGATATTCTATTCTGAACATGTTCATTTAAATATTAGTTTGTATTAGAATTATGTATAAAATAAGGTTACCACACAGTCAATTCCTATAGTACTATTTGTTAAGAATGTGAAGAAGGTGTCTCACTGATGTTAATAGATTAGCATTCTGCTTAAGTGACTTACGGTACATGAGATTACTTCTTATACTATTCTGCTTTGATTCTTTTAATATAATTGTTAATCAAATCTGCATGATATATGTTAGTTCTAATTGTCTGTTTAAAGTTGCTGATGAATAGATATTATAGTGTGAAAGCTATTTTTATTGCCTTAGTATTTGTCAGGGGAATAGCTAGGGTCTACAGAGTGTGTACGCAATTCTTTTAGGGGGGTCTGGGGACATACTCACCCGGGAATTTTTCCCACCTCGGGTGACTTCTGGGAGCATTTCAGTAGCAAAATATGACTGATCTTGATGTAAATAAAAGTATTTTCTAGGAAATTTTGAGATAGTAAAATGTGTTGCATTTGTCATTTTTCGTCAAATCTTTCAAGTCAGGTCGGTTGTTTTATACTTACGCCTACCCCATGTCAGATTTTTATTGCAGATTTGAACCTTTTAAAACTTGAGTACTGGAGACAATGTGTACGCAGCTGCGTAGTTTGCGTACAGTTTTGCTACAAGCCTGGTTGTTGTCACCGGTTAACTTCTCTTAAGCCAAGCAAGTTATGATTATTTTGTTTATATCTGATCATCATTACAAGTTATGCTTTACAAATAAATGGTGTATGACTGTTGAACTGGGTGTGTTATAGTTATTTACAGAGCTATCCACAATTGTAACGCAGAACTAACGCAACATTACATATATATAAATGTAGCTCAATGTTTTAACTATAAGTTAAAAATGTATTTTTTATTTTTCCTCAAGCTGTACAATTGCTTGGACTTTCAACCTTGGATCATGGTTACATCATAATATTATACCCTTCATGACATTGTTTGCTGTATTTGCTGAGTGTCACCTAGTTTTGGTTAGATTGTCTCACATTTTGTCTTTGTCTTTCACACCTGCATTAATGGTCAAAGCAGGGATTGGACAAAATCATAATGTGTAATTCTTGTTACAATATATAAACGTGATATTTACACACAATATCTATATTATGACACTTAAATATCATGAAGTCATTTAGTTTTGATACCTGTTATGTAAATTTATAGGGAATTATTCTTACAATGGTATAGTTTTTGTATTAATTATAATAATAGTTTTTATAAATGTAAGGTTAATTTTTTAAGGTTTTAACTATGGTGTAATTTATTAATTTAAAGCCCTTAAAATACATAATTTTAATTATTTATTGGGTTGGGGAATATTATTAAACTTAACAAGACTGCAGGAACTTTGTTAAAATCTTAGCTCAATTCCTAGAAGTTGTAAACCGTAAATTTAAATTATGTTATTTGTTAATTTTTCATGCATCTTATTTGCTACATGATGTACATGTTTTTCAACAAAAGATGAGTTTTTGCAAAAAACTTTATGTTAAAACTATTTTATTCTCTTTAAGCACTTTTGGTTTTACAGGGTTCTAACAGTTATTAGATGATACATTATATACTGTAAATCAAGTTCATCTGTTTGATATTATGCATTATTAATGTGCAGGTTAAGAACACCTCAACTATGATATGCTTTAGCATAGGTTTTTTTCTTTCAGGTTGACAACCAAGCCATGAATTTAAGTTTTCCAGGAAGTCCTACACCCCTTGGGAGGCCGCCCCACTCACCAGGGGTCCAACTTCCAAAAATGGTTCAAGAAACAGAACTGCAAAAATTGCTGGCAGATGAAAGAATGAGGAGTCAGCTACATAAAAATAACTATGAACAGCTGAAAGATGATCATAAAAGGTAGGCATTGCAATATCATGTATAATAGACATTTGACACATTCGCAGCAAACAACTTTTGAAAACCTTGTGAGAAAAGGAAAAATTGCTTATAATGAGCAATTTTTAGATCACCTTAGACAAAGGCTCATGGTGATATATTCTGATTACTTTCTGTCAGTCATTAACTTTTAGCTTTAAACATCATCTCCTCCTAAACCATTGCAACCAAACTTCCCAGGAATGATCCTTTGGTAGTTCTCTTTCAAAATAATTCAAAGATTTAAATTATATTAAGAACTTTGGTTGCTGTGCAGCATCAGTATGGGGGGAAAACTGTCAATCTTTTTAAAATTCTTCTTCTCTAAATCTGCTTGTCAGGTTCCAATATAATTTGATAGAAATGTTCCTTGGATGACCCTCTACAAGTATTGTTCAAGCAATACTGATTGGTTGAAAAACATGGCTGCGAGGCAGCATCAGAAAAAGGCAATATGACAAAAAAAAAATAGAATTTTATGAAAGTGCTTGTCTGATTTTAAGATAAATTTATGGAAATGTTCCTTTAGTATAAGCCTCTAAATAATTGTTCCTAGCAATAATGCTTTGTTGAAAGATAATATAACATACAGGTGGAATAGGAAAAGGGGTAAAATTAACTTTTAGCTTTAAAGACATCTTTTCCTTACCCCTGGATTAATTTCAGCCAAACTTATTAGAAATGTGAATTTTGGGGTCCTTTTTCTTTGTTAAAAGATATAGATTCTATAGAAAACTGGTTGCTGCGGCATCAGAAAGGGAAAAGAATGCCAAAATTTTAAAATTCTTATTCTCTGAACCCGCTTGTTTGATTTACCATTTAATACAAGATATTTTGATAGAAATGTTCCCTGAGTGACCTTCTACAAAATGTGTTCAAGCCATATTGATTGGTTGAAAAACATGGCCACCAGATGGCATCAGAAAAGGGGCAAAATGACAAACTTAAAAATCTAATTCTTATTAAAGTCTTCGACTGATATCAAAATAGTTTAGCAGAAATGTTCCTTTATTGACACTTTTCAAGCGGTGTGATATTGTAGGGATTGGCAGGCTGGTTACTGTCTATTCATTTTTAAAAAGTATTCCACAGATGCATGTGCATTCATCGACATTATATACAATCTTCGAATATCAAGACATGTCTCTGAAATGGAAATGGTGTTCAGTAATGGAGAATTATTGTAGAAAGAGATATTTGAAGTAATTCATCGCCAATATTGTAATAGGACTGATTCCAGTCTAGATTTCGATGAGTGTCTTCGGATTTAACCTACAATAGGCTACAATAGCAATTAAATCTATAGAGACCCTTGCTAAAAATGCTTTAAAAGCATGCTTTACTGTTTACCTGATTATAGTAATATGCTATTTTAAGTTTGCAGAGTAATTCACAAACAAAAAGTGAAAGATGCAAATAATTGTAAATATTCTTTCTGACACAGAGATGTTTTTGTTTTCAAATATTGCAACTTGATAAACTGCAATCATTTTCAATGAGGACAACTCATGTTTCTAAAACTTTTAATTTCCAGTAAATGATTTAACCCTTCCCCACATATTGATGCTTTCTGATGCCTCTGCCACAGATGACAGATGAAAATATTGTGGCAAAGGAAGAAATTACTCACTATGTTTACAACTCTATTTAATAATTAAACTTTCATTTATGGAGATTGTTTAATTATTTGCTTTATGTTTTTAAAATCCTCTGCTGTAGATTTGTTGTATATATGGGAAAAGGTTAACCCTTTCCAACATACGACAATTCTACAGCAGATAAGTTTGAACATATTTTCTCAAAAAATAGAAAATCTCTATAATTGAATGGATCGCCTATGACTTAAAGCGGAAAATATTGTGGCAAAAGGAGAAATTGCTTGTTTTGAGCAATTTCTTCTTTTGTCACTATGTTTTCAAAAAGGCAACTGCTGCAGAGGCGTCAGAAAGCATCTATAGGAGGGAAAGGGTTAATAATTAAACTTTCATTTATGGAGATTGTAAAATTATTTGCTTTATGTTTTCATATGGGATATTTACAGGATGCAAGATGAGTACCATGGTTTAGAAGAGGAGATTAAGAGGACCATAGAGGAGAGTAAAATAGTGCAGGAGAAATACCGGACCATGTACGAGGACAGCAGGAGAGAGGTGGCTGATAAGCACTCCATGATAGAGGAATTGAGAACAAAGGTAAGTGACTTGTACACAATCTGCAAGCCGATTAATCCTTTAGATTAGTAATAACTTATTATTCTGGCTAAAACGTGAAAATTTCAATAAACTATTATGAAAGCAATGTGACAAAATGAGAAATGTTTTCTTAAGTCATCTGCTGCAGAGGGATTAGAAAGCGTCTGTATGTGGGAAACAGTTGTCACATGGTAGGTTCTAATGAGATGAGAGATTCTAATGGCTTTGAAAAAGAAAGTCAATGTGTTTTGACCATTACATTACCATATGTAAATTAACAAAGTACCATTTCCATACGAAGTAGCTGGAAATTTGAAGTCTAATTTTGATATAATGTTGAAAAAGAAGAATTTGTCTGTTTTGAGTTTTTTCTCATTTTATCTCAATGTTTTCAAAAGTCAAATGTATCTTGGAAGGGGTTTACTGATATGTGTATTTTTTTTGTAATGTTTTTTCTTTATCATCACTAAATAAGTTAAAGAGTAGAAAACATTGTCCAAACAGTAGAAACACCTCATTTTCTGATCTGAATATAGTTAAGAATGTAGAAGGAACTCTTCAATTTTAAATGCATTTTCAAAAATTACAATCATATGTATATTAAACATATTTCAGACTTCTTGTACTGTAATCTGGCCATAGAAAAAATGAGGTCTTAAAAATCAGAGCTCAAGATTAAGGGCATTTTCATGTTCTAAAATTATTATTTGATACTCAAACTGTATGTTGTGGGTACTCGATGAGACAATTCTTTAACCCTTTCCCTCATATAGAAGCTTTCTGACGCCTCTGCAGTAGACAGCTTTTTGAAAACATGGTGACAAAAGAAGAAATTGCTCAGAACGAGCAATTTCTCCTTTTGCCACAATGTTTTCTACTTTTAGTCATAGGTTATCCATTTAATTATAGAGATTTTCTAATTTTTAACAAAATATGTTCAAAGTCGTCAGAATTGTCGTATGAGGGAAAGGGTTAAGTATGCCTAGTAGGCTACCATAGAGTAATATGGTTTGTTCAAGTAATAAGTTAGATATTGTGGGAAAACATCCAGTTAACTCAATCTAATTAGTCCTCTGAATATAATTGCAAACCTCTATTTTACAGGCCCTCTCTTCACAGAAACTGGACCTGATAAAGATGCAAATAACAGAAGAGGTAGAAAAGGTATATAGGGAAAAGTTCACAAAACAGGAAGTAGAAATTGATGAGTTTAGAAACATTTGTAGAAAACTCAATCATGAACTATATTTCCTAAAATCGGAATATGAACATGAACAGAATGAGAGTAAACAAATTATCCAGGAACACAGAATGCAATTTGATGCGGAGGTCTCCAATCTACGGAAAGAACGGGAAACCACTGTGCATAAAATACAAGTAGAAGGGAACCAAGATTCATACAGAGTTCGAGTTTTACAACGAGAAAATGCTCAGCTACATTTGAAGATTAAAGGGCTGATGACTGAGATGGATGAGATTCGAGCGCAGAGAGAGAAAATTAGTTCAGAATCAGAAAGTCAAGTCAGGGTGCAGAGTAAGCAGATTACGGAGAATCAGTCAATTATCAAGTCTCTTGAGGTAATAATGATTATATGTAAGAGCGGGGCTCTGAGAAAACACAACCTAAAAAACATTTGCCAACAGTGTAGACCCAGATATGGCAGCACATCCATCGTCTGATCAGGATCTACACCGTCTGCCAATTAGTCATAAAAGGTTTAGAAATCTTCTGTCCATCCCTTTCCATTATGCAACAAATCTGCAGCAGGCGACACTGAAAACTGTAAAATCTCTATGAATAAAGGAATTATTGTTATATTGAATAGAGTTGAATATATTGTGACAAAAGGATACATTACTTATAATGAGCTATTCCTCTTTTTGTCACAATGTTTTCAAAAGTCTGTTGTTTTCTGCAGATGCCTCAAGACGAGTCTTAAAGTTCAAGTGTGTTAACCCTTTCCCTCATATAGACGCTTTCTGACGCCTCTGCAGCAGACCGCTTTACGAAAACATAGTGACAAAAGAAGAAATTGCTCAAAACAAGCAATTTCTCCTTTTGCCACAAAGTTTTCCACTTTGTCATAGGTTATCCATTCATTTATATAGATTTCCTATTATTTGACAAAATATGTTCAAAGTCGTCTGCTGCAGAAGTGTTATATGAGGGAAAGGGTTAAACAGTATCCATTTGGATATCTTAGCGTAGAGGTGCAGTCAGGTATTTTTCCACATATGTAATTATGAACGTAACTTATGTAAGGTTGGATTTCCTGGAGCACCACTAATATCTCGTTGTTTGTCAGACCCAGTTACCCAGTAAGAGCTCTAGATAAGGTTCATTTAACATGTTCCTTATTTGACACTCAAACCCTATATTGTGGGTACTCAAAAGAATCAAGACAACATAAAAGTTTGGTTGAATAATAAGATGTGTGAAGAAAAGACCAGTTCACTGCCCAGATAATGAATAGTAAAATCGTCTTATCCCCACGATATTCCATAATTTATCTCTGATACTGTATAATATTATGAAGGGTACTCAATAGATTTGTCTTAGTGAGATGATTCTTTTTAAGTACCCACAACATAGGGTTTGAAAATCATAGACATATTTACAAAAAACAATATAAAACCCTATATATCGGTATTTTTCTAAGACCTTTTGTACTTTTCTTTGCATATAAGTAGTGCTTATTGTAATTCATAAGATTCTAACGAAGGTCATTCATTAGATCATAACTCAATTGTTTACCAGATATAATATTTTGAAAATGCCTGAGGATGATATTTTGAAAAATCAAACAATACTTAGAGAAGTTGTCTGTCTGATTAGGAATAGGGTATACCAGGAATTATATCTAGAGTTATTTGATTGAAATACACTTGAGAAATAAATGTTTTTATATCGCGAAAATATAAAAAATATAACTTTTTGTACCTTATAAGAATTTTTTAGGAAAAGGAAAAATTACTTAATTAATGCAATTTTTCCTTTTCCCAACATCTTTAACAAATCTTCCCCTTCTTATGTCACATGTCATCTGTGTCCGAGCAAGGGTTAACCCTTGCCCACATATGAAAAATATGCAGCAGAAGATTTTATCTAGGCAAAAATGTAAAAAAAATCTATAATTGAAGTACAACTACTGAAAAGAGTTGAAAACATTATTGTTAAAGAAGACTTTGCTCATTATGAGCAATTTCTCCTTTTGTCAAATTGTCTTCAAAAGCTGTCTGATCTAGAGGTGTCAGAAAACCTCAGTATGTGAGAAAGAATTAAGATCTACAGTGCAATAATTTCTTGCAGGCTGAGAGAGAATCTATGAGAAGACAAATTGAGGGACTGTCTAGAGACTTAACTGGAACGACAGACACCCACAACAAACTCACGATAAAGATACACGAGCTTGAGAAGGAAAACATGATCTACAAAAATAGGGCGGATGAGATCTCCCACAAGAGTAAAGTGGACATTACAAACCTCAAAATGGACATGGTGAAACAGCGAGGAGACCTGGAGAGAGATAGAGACAAGCTGGCTAATCTTGTTGAAGGTTTGTGTTGTTTGGTAACCCTTTCCCTCATATAGACGCCGCTGCAGCAGACAGCTTTTTGAAAACATAGCGACAAAAGAAGAAATTGTTCAAAACGAGCAATTTCTCCTTTTGCCACAATGTTTTCTACTTTTGGTCATAGGTTGTCCATTCAGATATAGAGATTTTCTATTTTTTGACAAAATATGTTCAAAGGCTGCAGAATTGTCGTATGAGGAAAAGGGTTAACCTTGCACCAGATACAAAACAATCAGTTTCATTATTTCTGTTATAAGATTAACCCTTTCCCTCATACAACAATTTTTCAGCAGACGACTTTGTACAGGTTTTGTCAAAAAAATCAAAAAATCTCTATGTTTGAATGGATAACCACCTATGACTAAAAGTGGAAAACATTGTGGCAAAAGGAGAAATTGCTTGTTTTGAGCAATTTCTTCTTTTGTCACTATGTTTTCAAAAAGCTGTCTGCTGCAGGGTCGTCAGAAAGCGTCTATATGAGGGAAGGGGTTAAAACCCATTAATAATTTCTACCATGAAGACACATTTTGATTAATCTGCATCAGACATCTTTTGAAAAAAAATTGGCATAAAGGAGAATATCTCATAATGAGCAATTTCACATTTAAATATTTTTTTCATATTAATTTAATGACTTGATAAAAGTTCCTGCAAATTTACAGTATGTGAAAAGGGGTTAAAACAGCTATGTAAACTTTGTATTTTCAGACCTGAATGTGCAGATTGAGATTCAGAGGCATAAAATGCAGCAACAGGATCAATCTCTTGTGGACAAGGAGAGAGACACTGTGAGAAGAGTCCAGGGTGCTAGAGAGGAGGAATTCCAGAAGTTTGCTAAACTAGAAAATGAAAAGTAGGAATTGTAGTGCTCCTTTTTACTGTAACTTTAACACTTTCCCTCATATAGACGCTTTCTGACGCCTCTGCAGCAGACGACTATTTGAAAACATAGTGACAAAAGAAGAAATTGCACAAAACGTGCAATTTCTCCTTTTGCCACAATGTTTTCCACTTTTCGTCATAGGTTATCCATTCAAACATAGAGATTTTTTGATTTTTTGACAAAACATGTACAAAGTTGTCTGCTGACACAATGTTTTCCACTTTTTGTCATAGGTTATCCATTCAATTATAGACATTTTCTATTTTTTGACAAAATATGTTCAAAGTCGTCTGCTGCAGAATTCTCGTATGAGGGAAAGGGTTAATGAAACTTCTTTCTATGCCATGGGCAAGCCTAGGCTAGGCTTGCCCATACAGGGGTTGTGAGATTGGGTTTCAGAGTTTCCTGGCAAATTCAGGGGTTGTGAGTTTGGGGTTTAAAGTTGCCTGGCAAATTCAGGGGTTGTGAGTTTGGGTTTCAGTGTTGCCTGGTAAATACAGGGGTTGTGAGTTTGGGGTTTAAAGTTGCCTGGCAAATTCAGGGGTTGTGAGTTTGGGTTTCAGTGTTTGCCTGGCAAATCATGCTTTTTAAATATTGACAAATATCATTTAGGCAATATTTTTGACTTCCACAAATTGGGTTAACCCTTCCCCTCATATAGACGCTTTCTGACGCATCTGCAGCAGACAGTTTTTTTAAAACATAGTGAAAAAAGAAGAAATTGCTCAAAACTATCAATTTCTCCTTTTGACACAATGTTTGCCACTTTTAGTCATAGGTTATCCATTCAAATATAGAGATTTTCTATTTTTTGACAAAGAATGTTCGAAGTCGTCTGCTACAGAATTGTTTTATGAGGGAAAGGGTTAAATTAGATGAGGGAAGGTGGCCAGTTGTCAGGAAGACTATTGTGAGGTTTGTTGGTCAGTGAAATTAAACATTTATGAGTAAGTAATTGCAACCATCATATGAAAATTTGAAGAACAGTTTTAATACAGATTTGAAACCATTGTGGTAAAAGGAGATTTCTAATTTTGAGCAATGTTTAATCTTCTCACAATGATTTCAAAAATATTTTTTTCTGCGGAGACAACGATACCAGGAAAACAGTAAAGGACAAGTTTTGAAATTCAGTTGTTGATACATATGAATTGTTTTTACAGATTAGAGTTAGAGACGAAAATACAGGAGACAGAGAGACGGAAAATAGATGAGGATGCATATAAAGCTGCTGAAAGAGAACGAGTGGAGGAGAGGATAAATGCGGCAATGGACGCTAAGGAGATGGCAGAAAAAGAACTTCAAAGCATTCAGTATGTTTCATCCCTGATTTTATTTCTATATGTTCTTTCATGTGACTTTTGATTCTTGTGACTTTTTGCCATAAAAGAAGATTGATTAAATATCTTTTTTACCTAGGCATGGCCAGTATTCACATGAGCATTGTAATTTTGCACCTTCAATTTAGAATACATATAGGATATTTGTTTGTTTTGAGTGGATATGGAATATATCTCATCGAGAAGTCATACAATTGAAAATTTATGTTAAAATTGTATCAATTTGAGTTGAAATATTTTCCATCTCCACTCAAAACAAACAAATTTTCTTTTTATATTATGATAATTGATGATGAAATAATGGAACTATTTGGTGTCTTCGTACCTGTTCACACGCGGACGAATCTGTGTGAATGTATTTGTTTACGACACAATGTCAGACAGTTGACAATAAGTCTGATTTGTTAAATTGACGGAATTAGGAATTATACATGGGTATAGATAAGATAAGATTTGTATTACATAACAATGCTTGACGTTGTATCCGATCTAATAATATACCCATAACGTATTTCTTTATATATATAACGTGTGTAGTATAACATGACCGGAAACTAGGAAAATCATGTCATACCTATATCACTCACAGTGTGGGTGATATGGATTATATCTCACTGATAGAACTCAGTATCTCATCATTTAGCATTAAATACATGTATTTACTTATCTTCACATAATGCATTTTTCATGAATAAGTTGAGCAATTTCCCAAGTCTCTTTTTAATTTTTAGCTCCACTGGCTGAAAGCCAGTCGAGCTTATGTCATGGCGAATTGTCTGTCGTGCGTGCGTGCGTGCGTGCATGCGTGCGTTAACTTTTTCCTTTAAACGACTTCTTCTCCCTAACCACTTGGCCAATTTGGTTGAAACTTCATGGGAAGCATCCTCTCAATGTCCTCTACTAAATTCCTTCAATTTTTTTTGATCCATTCAAAATTCTGGTTTCCATGGCAACCGAAAGAAAAAAATAGTGAGAACTTAAAAAATCTTCTTCTCCGAAAGTGTCGGGCCGATTTTCAAATAATTTTGTAGAAATGTTCCTTGGGTGACCCTTTATTAGATTCCTTCAAGAAATTTTGATTGGGCAAAAAACATGGCCGCCAGGGGGCAGAGCTTTTTTGCCTTATATAGCTATAGTGAAAACTTAAATAATCTTCTTCTCAAAAAGTGTTCAGCAGATTTTCAAATAATTATGTAGAAATGTTCCGTGGGTGACCCTCTATCAGATTCCTTCAAGCCATGTTGATTGGTAAAAAAACATGGCCGTCACAGGGCGGGGCTATTTTGCCTATATGGCTAAAGAGCAAACTTAAAAAATCTTCTCCTCCAAAAGTGTCAGGCCGATTTTCAAATAATTTTGTAGAAATGTTCCTTGTGTGAACCTTAATTAGATTCCTTCAAGAAATGTTGATTGGGCGAAAAACATGGCCGCCAGGGGGCGGGGCTTTTTTGCGTTATATAGCTATAGTGAAAACTTAAAACATCTTCTTCTCCGAAAGTGTTCAGCCGATTTTCAAATAATTTTGTAGAAATGTTCATTGGGTGACCCTCTATCAGATTCCTTCAAGCCATGTTGATTGGTCGAAAAACATGGCCGCCAGAGGGCAGGGCTATTTTGACTAATATGACCATAGTGAAAACTTAAAAAATCTTCTCCTCCGAAAGTGTCAGGCATATTTTCAAATAATTTTGCAGAAACATTCCTTTGGTGACACTCTACAAGATTCCTTTAAGCCATGGTGGTTGGTAAAAAAAATAGCCACCACGGGGCAGGGCTGTTTGGAGATTTTATTTTTGCCTTATGGCCGTGGAGCGATACTGGCCCTCTTGGGCCTCTTGTTCTCTTTCCGTCTGTGTCTAGGGATTATCGCTTTATCTTTCACTCTGATTTCCTACGTGGTATAAGACACTTCTGTATAACTTAACCCCATATAGACGCTTTCTGACGCCTCTGCAGCAGACGGCTTTTTGAAAACATAGTGACAAAAGAAGAAATTGCACAAAACATGCAATTTCTCCTTTTGCCACAATGTTTTCCACTTTTCGTCATAGGTTATCCATTCAATTATAGAGATATTCTATTTTTTGACAAAATATGTTCAAAGTCGTCTGCTGCAGAATTGTTGTATGAGGAAAAGGGTTAAGCTAAGCTCATTCCGGTTTAATATTATTTCAGGTCAAAGTTGTCTCACCAGCATGCATTAATGGATCAACTGGACCGCGAAAGGGGAGAAAACTCTGAACTAAAGAGCAGGATAATGAAGCTCGAGACTGAATTAAGCAGCTACCTGGGAAATGAACATGACATGACGGATGACAACATACGGATGAGAAATCAGATTGAACTGTTGAGGGAGGAGCTAAAACTCACTAAGGATCAATATAATAAAGCCCATGAGAACCATGAAAAGATTCTAGCTTACTCTAAATCAGCTCTTGTGGATGAGAAAACGAGGCTGGAACTACGTGTTCAAGAGTTGGAGGATAAATTGGATGACGCGACGAAGAAATATGCCAGGGCTGTTTCTGTGTATAAAAAGGTAAGAGGTTGTTCTCGTTTGATTGATGAATGTTATCCCCCTTTGTCCTTGCACAGGGGACATTATGGACATATTCTCCTTTTCTCCCATGTTTTCTTCTTTTATCAAAAATTAAACCTCTAGCATATATTTCCTCCTATATGTGTAGAGCAGACAACTCTTTGAATCTCACAAAAAGGGAAAACTAGATACAGGTATTTCAGGTATTTAACCCTTTCCCTCATAAAGACGCTTTCTGATGCCTCTGTAGCAGATGGCTTTTTGAAAACATAGTGACAAAAGAAGAAATTGCTCAAAACGAGTAATTTCTCCTTTTGCCACAATGTTTTCCACTTTTAGTCATAGGTTATCCATTCAATTATAGAGATTTTCTATTTTTTTGACAAAATATGTTCAAAGTCGTCTGCTGCAGTATTATTGTATGAGGGAAACGGTTAAAGTCGTCTGCTGCAGAATTGTCGTATGAGGAAAAGGGTTAAGGCTTTCTCGATCAGTTAATAACCTCTTGTCAGCTAGAACCAATGTTTTAAAACCTGTGCAACCATTAAGGAGCCAGGCCAGTCAGGGATCTGTGCCTCTTAACCGGGATCTATACTGTTGGCTGCTCATCATTCATATCTTCACATTTCTGAAATTGACTTGTGACTCTTCCAAATGCAAAGTTGACCAAGGCCATTTTAAAAATTCAGCATTTGAAGGGTTAGATAATAATTTAGAATGTTATACACAGAAAACTTACTGAATGTAAATCATTTGAAATTTTAAAAAAAATGTTGTGTTAAATGATTCCTTTTAATTATTTCAATTGATTATGTTTACTTGTACCAATTTGTAGTATAAAAGAAAAAGCATGACTGTGATAGACAACTTAAAACATAAACGAGAAATATTTGAAGCCAAGAACCAGGAACTGGAGTTAGAAAAACAAGCATTAAAGTAAGTTTGTTAACCTTTTATCCTTAGAAAAGCAAGTTTGTTAACCTTTTAATCTTTTAATCGGCATTTTTTTTGCTTAACATAATGAATGTTTGCCTGGATTATATCTAGGCTAAGTTTGAATATGGGTCAGGTTGGGTCAAAAGCTAGGTCACTAGCCAAATTGTAGAAAAATCTTTTTTACACTATAGAGTATTTTCTTTACTTGATCAGCTTCAAACTTTGTCAGAAATTGTCTTGATGATATCTAAGTTTGAATATGATCTTGTCAAAAACTAGGGCACTAGGCCTAATTGTAGAAAAATCTTGTTAACACTGTGGTAGCCGCCTTTTTGGCTTGAGCATGTTGAAATTTTGTCAGAATATTTGTCTTCTTGATAACAAGGTTGAATATTGATTATGTCCGGTCAAAAACTAGGTCACTAGGCCAATATTGAGAAAAAAAATCTTGTTAACACTCTAGAGACCACATTTTTTCTCAAATGTTCCTTAGGTGACCATCTACTAAGATTGTTGAAATTATTTTAATGATAGTTATTATCCGTAAAAACATGGCTTCTCTTATAAAGTCTTAAATAGCACATAGGTGAACGATCCAGGGCCTCATGGCTTTCTTGTTTTCTCATCTCTGTACTTTTATTTAAATCTTTGAATATTTAAACATATGTTGTCATAAAATTCATTTTTTTCAGGGCCTGTGTACCTCAAGAAACTTACAGCAAGCTGAAAAAACAGTGGAAAGATTTATATCGAAGGCATAATGAGTTCCGCAGGCTGGTCTTTTCTGGGGGTTTTCAAAACGTTCCCATAGGCGACATGTCTTTTGCATCAATGAATATGGACACATCCGCACTTCCTAATTACAGTTTTAATGACCAGGTATGTATTGGCCAAACTTCCAAATGTCAAGAGGTATCCATATTCTGAAGCTTAGAAAGCAGTAGTTCTAGCTATTTTGTAGATACATTATACATTTATATGGCAAACTTGAGCTTTTCACCTGTAGTTTTTAGCTCACCTGAGTAAAAAGTACTCAAGATAATCTTTTGCGATCACCCAGTATCCACTTGGGTGCTGTGTCAACAAATTCTTTAAACAACATGTCTTCTAAAAGCAATCGGGTCAAAACTAAGAAGTTTCTAAAAAAAATCCTTAGGTGAACATCTATTATAAATACATAAATATTGATCTGGTCATAAAGAGCACATTCTCAGATGAGTGATCGAGGGCTGCACAGCACTTTTGTTTTCATTAGGATGAAACAGTTTGGAAATCAGAGTAAATTCATTGTGTTTTACACAGTGATTCTCAAAATATCACATGCAAATGTCACAAATCACTTTTATGATGGAATGGGTGCAAAATTGGTTACTGTACAATTTTGAGAGTCCATCTTCTCTTAACCCTTTCCCTCATACGATAATTCTGCAGCAGACGACTTTAAACATATTTTGTCAAAAAATGGAAAATCTCTATACCTGAATGGATAACCTATGACTAAAAGTCGAAAACATTGTGACAAAAGGAGAAATTGCTTTTTTGAGCAATTTCTTTTATTGTCACTATGTTTTCAAAAAGCCGTCTGCTGCAGAGGCGTCAGAAAGCGTCTATATGAGGGAAAGGGTTAAAACAAGAGAAAACAATTTAAACGTTCAAAGAAGAAAGTATACATACAACAAATCTGCAGCAGTCTTTAAAAACATCATGTCAGAAGTATGGAAAATGACCTTAAATGAAAGTATACTCTATATTGTAAAAAGTTGATAATATTGTGGTAAAAGGACTCACATTGATAACACTCTCATCACAGTCACCAGAAGAGCACTGATGTCAATTCACATGTCAGGTAGGAACAATGGTTTACAAGATGTCAACCCTTTCCCACATATATACGCTTTTGGACGCCTCTGCAGCAGACGACTTTTGAAAACGTTGTGGCAAAGCTGAAATTGCTCATGATGAGCAATTTCACCATTTGCCACAATGTTTTTTAACTCTATTTCATATTTAAACTGTCATTAATGGAGATTTTTCACATCTTTGAAAATATGTTTTCAAAGTCGTCTGCTACATATTTTTTGTACGTGGGAAAAGGTTTAATACATGACAGGGGATTGAGTGACTCTATATTTAGTCTATTGAAAAATGTGTTCAGGTTCCTTTTATCCCTTTCTCACATACAACTCACCTGCAACAGACGACATTGAAAACATGTAGTAAAACATGTAGTAAAACATGTAGTAAAACATGTGTAAAACTGCTCTTAATAAAAGTGTCATTGTTGAGTGGAGTGAAAATGTTATGACAAAAGGAGTAATTGCTCATGAGCAATTCATTCTTTTTCTATAATGTTTTCAAAATTAATCTGTTGCAGTTGGGACAAAATGCGTCTGCAAGTGGATAAACAGTTACTTTAACTATTTACTTGATATGATTTGTTTATGTGTCATCTGCTTCAAAAACACTTGAAGAAATAAATACAATATGCAGATAATTTGACCTATTATCATGAAAATAAATTGAGTTTGGTAAACATAGTGTGGGGAAGGAGAAATTGCTGACTTCAAACTATTTCTGAAACTATCTCAAAATAATCAAAAACGTTTATGTATCAACCCTTTACCTCATACAACAATTCTGCAGCAGAAGACTTCGAACATATTTTGTCAAAAAATAGAAAATCTCTATCATTGAATGGATAACCTAGGAATTAAAGTTGAAAATATTCTAGCAAAATGAGAAATTGCTCGTTTTGATCAATTTCTTCTTTTGTAAGTATGTTTTCAAAAAGCCGTCTGCTGCAGAGGCTCAGGCATCAGAAAGCATCTAAATGAGGAAAAGGGTTAATTAATATAGCAGTGAGAGCTTCTGAAATTGACTCAATATGTAAACACAGATACATGTACTTAACTTAGATATTCAATCCATCACTGCCATTTTAAAATTGGTTGAGACAAGTTTTAAAATTTACCAAGTTTGGATGTATTTGGGTCAAATAACATTTTGACGTATAAACATAAAACTCATGTTGATCAGGCTGCATATCATGAAACTTAATGTCACATTATCACCTGTCATGGATGTTCACAATTTGGCTTTGATGCTGGAAAATAGGGTACACATGTCCTCACACATTTATGACTTGTTGATCAGGTTGAACCTATGCATACACACAACAAGGTCTGATGCACATCTGCAATGTTTCCCCATCCTATCAATGGAACATAAAATGAATATTTTTCTTGCAGATTCAGCATCAAACAACTTGTTGGAATGTTTTAATGCTTTCCCACATAGAGCAATTCTGCAGCAGACGACTTTGAACAAACGTTGTCAAAATATGGAAAATCTCCATAATTGAATGGATAACCTATGACTAAAAGTGGAAAACATTGTGGCAAAAGTAGAAATTGCTCGTTTTGGGCAATTTCTTCTTTTGTCCCTATGTTTTCAAAAAGCTGTCTGCTGCAGAGGCGTCAGAAAGCGTCTA
This sequence comes from Serripes groenlandicus, assembly GCA_031761405.1. Lineage (NCBI taxonomy): Eukaryota > Metazoa > Mollusca > Bivalvia > Cardiida > Cardiidae > Serripes > Serripes groenlandicus. The sequence goes on along the minus strand of JASEVX010000007.1, from coordinate 73,353,116 downwards.
TATGAGGGAATGTTTTAATAGGTTGATCCTAAACTTCATAAATGGTGATCAAACATTTTCCAGCACTGAAGCGTATTTATTATTATTTGACATGTTAAAGATTTTTGTTCTCCTTTATTTGTTGATATTCCCACAGTTATGGGTAAGTTTAATGTTGGTATTTAGTATATATCCCTCTTTGTTCCCTCCATCTTGTTTGTTGACAGGAACACAGGAAAACTTGTCCTGTACCATTATCCACATGCAAATGCAATTTGCCACATCTGAAGCAGACACCTTTTGTATAAGATTGTGGTAAATAGAGAAGTTGATCATCTGCTGCAGATTTGTTCTACCTGGGAAAGGGTTAACCCAATACTTCACACAGACGACATTTGACACCTGCCATTGAAGACGACTTTTGAAAACATTGCAATAAAAGGTGAAATTGCTCAAAACGAGCAATTTCACTTTTTATTGCAATAATTTTCAACTCTTTATCAGTACAAATTTTTCAGTTTTCTAGATACTTGAAATTGTTCGTCTGATGATTGTAAAGCAGACGACCTCTGAAAAGTCATGTGAAGTAATGGGTTAACACATGTTAAAGACCAATATCATTATATCAGCCTTTATCCTTGGTTTTACCCTTTCCTACATACAACAAGTCCGGTGATTTCTAGTCACAAAAATGAAAATCTCTATAAATGACAGCATATTTATTTAGATCCAATAAAGATGATAAGCTTGTTGCAAAAGGAGCAATTGCTCAATGTGAGAAATTTCTCTTTTTTTATCCTCAATGTTTTCAAAAAGCATTTTCTGCTGATGTGTCAAAATGCATCTGTATGTATGTAAGAAAATATTAAACAAATTAAAATTAGAGATACTGATTTAGATGGGTTTTCCTTTGTTTTCCTGTACTAAAATGTTTTTTTTTTTACTAACCCAGTGTCCCAGTCTGATATATATAGTAATTATATACTTATCATGCTTTTTGTATACAGCTGGATTGTAAATTAGGTCCTCAACTTTCTAATATTGTAATGTTGCTTTCACTAGTTCTAAGTTTTCTTTAAATCACTAGACCAAATTGAAGGAAAATCTTGTTAACACTCTGGAGGCTGCATTTTTAACTTGAGCATGTTGAAACTTTATCAAAATGTTTGTCTGGGTGTTATGTAGGTCAAGTTCAAATAAAGGTCACTAGGTCAAGTTGAAGGAACATTTTGTTAACACCCTAGGGGCAGCAATATTTACTTAGGCAATTTTACATTTTATCAGAATGTTTGTCTTGATGTAGGTCAAGTTCAAATATAGGTCATATTGGGTCAGAAACAAGGTCACTAGGCCAAATGAAAGGGAATTCTTATTAACACTCTGGAGGTCTTGCTGATATGTAGACCAAGTTCGATATTGGTCACATCTGTTAAAAAACTATGTCACTAGGCCAAATTGAAGGCAATTCTTGTAAACACTGTAGGAGCAGCATTATTTGCGAAAACCTTGTCTGAGTGATAACTCGACAATGGCTGCACCAATGGCCCTTAAACTTGACATGGAAGCTAGGGGTGACCAGTAGATGATCCCTATTGATTGTGAGGTCATCAGGTCAAACGTCAAGGTCACTGACCTTGAATGCGAAATTTTGTCTCGACATTGCATGCACCCATGACCCTAAAACTTTAACATGGAGGCTGGGGGCGACCAGTAGATGACCCCTATTGTGAGGTCATCATGTGAAATTTCAAGGTCACAGTGAGCAAGCATGTCCGAGTGAACAAAACAATGCCTGGAGCTTTAGTCTTCAAACTTGACCAGTAGATGACCCCTTTTGATTTTGAAGTCATCGGGTCAAAAGTCAAGGTCACAGTGACCTTGAATGCAAAAAGCTGTTTGACAAACATCTCTTATTAAGTCTTAAATAGCACATTCTCAGGTGAGCGTTCCAGGGCCCCATGGTCCTCTTGTTCTAATATTCTGTACTCAGTTTATGTGATCAGAATTACTGCAATTGCATGATATTGGTGAACCGTTGTAGAAAATAAATTTGGTAAAATGGGAACTTTAACACTGAAATATGTTTTTAACTTAACTTTAGTAGAAAATAAGTTTGGTACAAAGGGAACTTTAACATAACATAACATAACATAACATAACATGAAATGTAATACTGAAACTGACAGGTACATGAGTGTTATAACAAAAGTCATATATTTACAATATTCAATATTTCAATTTCAACGTGATATGGTATGATTAACTATACTGAAAGAGAGAAAGAGAGAGACAGAGAGACAGAAGTTGTGGATTCTGAAATATCTTATTATGATATAGTAAAATATTGTGTTTCTATAAATTGGAGACAGCTAAGTTTTTATGCCCCCGGAATCACCGATTCGGTGGGCATCTAGTTTTTGGCCTGTCTGTCTGTCTGTCTGTCTGTCTCTTTGTAAGTCTGTCGAAAAAAACTTTAACCTTGACCACTACTTTTGAACCATAACAGGTACGGCTACCATATTTCACATGTGTATTCCTTGTGACATGACCTTTCTGTCAGAACCAAATTGTTTGACCTTGCGACCTTGACCTTTGACCTAGATGTGTGTCTGTCGAAAAAAACTTTAACCTTGACCACTACTTTTGAACCATAACAGGTACGGCTACCATATTTCACATGTGTATTCCTTGTGACATGACCTTTCTGTCAGTACAAACATTTTTTACCTTGCGACCTTGACCTTTGACCTAGATGTTGGTTTCCATGGCAATCAAAAGAAAAGACTGAAATTCTCCCCTCCTAAACTGGTTGGCCGATTTTCAAATAATTTTGTAGAATATTTCTTTGGATGACCCTCTATCAGATTCCTTCAAGCCATTTTGATTGGTTGAAAAGCATGGCTGCCAGGGGGCGGGGCTATTTTGCCTTGTATGGATGGCTTTAGTGAAAACTTAAAAAATTGTATCCTCCGAAAGTGCCGATTTTCAAATAAATTTGTAAAAATGTTCCTTGGATGACCCTCAATCAGATTCCTTCAAGCCATGTTGATTGGTCAAAAATCATGGCTGCCAGGGGGCGGGGCTATTTTGTCTTATATGTTTAGAGTGAAAACTTAAAAAATCCTCTGCACCAAAAGTGGCATACAACCCTCATACAACAATTTTGCAGCCGACAACTTTGAACAAATTTTGTCAAAAAATAGAAAATCTCTTTAATTGAATGGATGACCTATGAATAAAAGTGGAAAACATTGTGGCAAAAGGAGAAATTGCTCGTTTTGAGCAATTTTTATACGCCCGTTTTGAAAAAACGGATCGTATTATAGTTATACCTGCGGCGTACGGGCGGGCGGCATCCAGTATGTTGTCAGCTCAATAACTTTAGAAGCCTTTGTCCACTCATCACCAAATTTGGTCAGAATGTGTATTGGGATAATATCTCGGACAAGTTCGATAACTAGCCATATTGCTTTAGTCAATCGAGAGTTATCGTCCTTTAATTATAGAAATTATCCAAAATTGGTCTTGTCAGCTCAATAACTTTAGAAGCCTTTGTCCAATCATCACCAAATTTAGTCAGAATGTGTATTGGGATAATATCTCGGACAAGTTCGATAACTAGCCATATCACTTTAGTCATTCAAGAGTTATTGCCCTTTAATTATAGAAATTACCTAAAATTGGTCTTGTCAGATCAATAACTTTAGGAGCCTTTGTCTAATCATCACCAAATTTGGTCAGAATGTGTATTGGCAGAATATCTTGGTCAGGTTTGGTAACTTAAAATGTTATCTTAGTCACTACAAAATTATGTCCATCGAAATGGCCAAAACTGTACTAACAGTGTCCGCTCTCTAAGTTAGGCTGATTATCACTATACTTGGTCTCAAAAAAACAGGACGGGCGCATTTTCTGACATTTGGCGCTCTTGTTTCTTTTGTCACTATGTTTTCAAAAAGCTGTTTGCTGCAGAGGCATCAAAAAGCGTCTATATGAGGAAAAGGGTTAAATTAAACAAAGTAAAACATTCATCTCTTTCAGATAAAATAAACAATAATCTACAGGTAGGGTGATGATTATACCGGTATTTATCAGATGCTTATTCCTTCTCCTTTGTTATGCAAGCATGTTCTATTTCTGTGTTTTAAGTTGCAGGAATTATGTAACAATAATATTTACAATACTATTTACAATACATATTTAATGGCATTATTATCTACATTACATTTATACCCCCTTCGAAGAAGAGGGGGTATATAGGAGTCACTGTGTCTGTCTGTCGGTCGGTCGGTCGGTCAGTCAGTCGGTCAGTCAGTCGGAAGCCATATTTTGTCCAGCCTATTTCTTACAAACCACTGGGTGGAATTCAATAACATTTTACATGAAGCTTCTATACCAAGAGGAGATGTACATATCCTAAAGGTCTTACAATTGCATGTTATTTTACAGAGTTATGGCCCTTTTACTTATTAAGTTATGGTGTAGGTCAAGGTGCTGTTTAGAAGGTATTTATCACCTTCAGTGATACATTCTAGTTGTTATTAGGAATGTTTAACCCATCAATATTGTGGCTTTCCAAAATTGATTTACCTATGCATGGACAAATAAATTATGAGCTGCAAAACTTATCCACTTTTGAAGGGCGCCTTTCTTGCTTACGATATTTTCTTTCTATTGTATTTATATATGATAATCTATTCTGATCACTCTTCACTTTTAGCTTTAAACATCATCTTCTCCTAAACCACAGGACCAAAACTTTAAAAATCTTCTCTTCTCAAACTCTTTTCGCTGATTTTCAAATAATTTTGCAGAAATGATCCTTGGGTGACATTCTACGAGATTCCTTCAAGCTATGGTGATTGGTCAAAAACATGGCCACCAGGGGGCAGGGCTGTTTGGAGATAAAATTTTGGCCTAATGGCAGTTGAGCGATACTGACCCTCTTGGGCCTCTTGTTTTTGTTTTTATTCCTTTCCTACTCGTAGTTTCAATTTTACGTATTTGCAGAGCTACTTTTGAAAACATTGTGGCAAAAGGAGAAACTGCTTATCATGAGTATTTAAAAAAAAAAATACGTTCACATACATACCAAGATGTTTTCAAAGATTTCTGCTGCTGATTTGTTGAACTTGGTAAAGGATTATGTCGCTTCTGTCTGAGATACTATCAAATGTTCTTTCTTGTGCAAATACTGTACCAGTACAGTTATAACTTATTATTGTATAGAGATTAAAACATCTAAGCAAAAGGAGAAATTGCTCATCTTGAGCAATTTCTTTTGTCACAATGTTTTCAAAAGTTGTCTGCAGAGGCACAGAGGCAAGTCTGTATGTGGGAGAGGGTTATAAGCTTATAGCTAAGAACTGATATAGGAGTCCCCCACCAGGTACCCAGGTGTTTGGGAGTTGGGGGTTACAGATTTGAACTTCATCCTACCTTCCTGCAAGCTTTGTCCAGACCATAGTTCCTAAACCTGAGTTTTACATATATAACAAAAGTTGGTCAGTTATCTTGACCTTCGACTCCACTTACTGTTCTTTTTTTCTACCTTTTCAAAGACTTATTTCAAGAAATTTCCACATATTCCCAGTAGACAGATTTCTTTTCAGCCACTTTTTCAGTCAGACTTTGTGTTCATTTTAGACTTCCTTAGATAAAATGTGATGAAGAGCTGTCTTTTAAAGACATTATAAATATTTTAAAAGAAAGGTATCCTGTAAAGAATTCTTTTGAGCAGAAGAAATTATATTATTGTTTTTCTTGAACTCTTACAGTCACCAACCTTGTCTTTCATCATTGTACTGCCTCCTGCACCCTTTTCATGTCCTTTTTATGTTCAATATGTCAGCCGTCTCTGGCAATAGAGTCTTTATTCAGACACTGGTTGTTCATGTTAAACAGAGAATGTGTTTATACAAAGTGTCAAAGTAGTTTTTTAAGTCAATCCCTGATACAACTTTTGATGATTTATGCAGTATGCAAGTTTTTAAAATACTTAGGAGAATAGGCTGAAATTTCTCAAAAATTAACAATTATTCCTTTTTTCACTTTCAACATTCTTTCGATATCATTCTTCCAATGACTCAGATATTACAAACTTTATCTCAGATATTCCTAAACCAGAAAAAATATACCATGATCTTGCAGCTAGATCTATATATCACATGCAGTAACTAATTTCACCGAATATTTATTATCGTAGGTATGATCTTGCAGCTATGTTACATGGTTTTCTACATTGCAATTAACCCTTTTCCTCATACGACAATTCTGCAGCAGACGACTTTGAACATATTTTGTCAAAACATAGAAAATCTTTATAATTGAATGGATAACCTATGACAAAAAGTGGAAAACATTGTGGCAATAGGAGAAATTGCACGTTTTGTGCAATTTCTTCTTTTGTCACTATGTTTTCAAAAAGCAGTCTGCTGCAGAGGCGTCAGAAAGCGTCTATATGAGGGAAAGGGTTAAATCTAGATTCCACACTGATTACCCAGATGAGATGATTGTAACTAATACACAAGAATGTTCTCTGTGCAGCAAATTGAACTCTGCAAATTTATTTATATATATACATAATTATGTTATCCCCATGTTATTTACTGACACAAATAACCATTTGACTGACATAACTGACACAGATAAGTTGAGATAACCATTTGACTGACACAAATAACTATTTGACTGACACACATATAACCATTTGACTGACACAGATAATTTGAGATAACCATTTGACTGACATGACTGACACAGATAAGTTGAGATAACCATTTGACTGACACAAATAACCATTTGACTGACACACATATAACCATTTGACTGACACACAAATAATGATTTGACATATTTGCAGCAGATGACTTTAAAAAACAGTGTGGCCAAAGGAGAAATTGTTCATAATGAGCAATTTCTCATTTTGCCACTATGTTTCCATCCCTATTCAATAAGTATATCTTCATCTTTAGCAATGTTTCACAATTTTTGTCTAGATGTTTTAAAGTCAACTGCTGCAGATTTGTTGTATGAGGGAAAGGATAAAAGTTGCCTTACTTGTAAAAGATGAGTGTTTAAACCTGTTATATCTGGAAAGTTGGCTGTATGACATTGATACAGGGTTGAAAACATTGTGGAAAAACAAGATTTGTTTCAACTATATTTGCATGAAGCCTTCAGCATGTAAAATATTAGCTGGTACAAATTCACGTCAATGACCTTTAACCCTTATCCAGGTACCACTTATTTGCAGTAGATGACTTTGAAAATATCTACGCAGAATCACTACATCATTATGTAGCTTTTAATTTGAAGTAGTTGATTATGGGCAATTTCTCCTTTTGCGAAAATATTTTCAAAAGTCGTTAATGGTTAATGATATGCATTACTTATGATTTATATGGATGTAGAATTAATTTTTTGATCAACTGTCTTGCATGCTATCATTTTTTGGTGAATATTTTGTTACAAAAGGTGATAATTCATATTGGTACAAGTGCAAAGACCAAGTGAAACTTGTTACTCTGTTAAACATTTATGTTATAATGAAGAGGAGGAACAAAATATCACATTCAATAGAAACAAATATTCTATTGAAATGTTTGTAATATATATAATATATCATTTTAGAGTCCTCTATTTAAACATCTGTGAACAAAATGCCACAATTCGAAATATGGCTGTATGACTTTGAATCAGATTTGAAATATTGTTGAAAAATGAAATATTACTCCTCAGGCAATTTCTTGTACTGATGATTCATTTCAACCATTTTCTCACACAAGACAAATGTTTTTCATTTTGGGCCATTTTTCGTTTTCCAAACAATATTTTCCACAGTTTAAAAAGTCGTCTGTTGCAAATATGTCAAATGTAGACTGTATCGGGGAAAATGTTAACCATCAACCTTTCCCTCATATTGATGCTTTCTGATGCCTCTGCAGCAGACAGCTTTTTGAAAACATAGTGACAAAAGTAGAAATTGCTCAAAACGAGCAATTTCTCCTTTTGTCACAATGTTTTCCACTTTTTGTCATAGGTTATCCATTCAATTATAAAGATTTTCTATTTTTTGACAAAAAATGTTCAAAGTCGTCTGCTGCAGAATTGTCGTATGAGGGAAAGGGTTAAAGTGAATGTCATAATGAGAAAGTTCCTGACTGATTTCTTCTTAAGGCCTGACCTTACATCAGTTTGGTCACAGACCTTAGTCTCACCTTTCCGTAATGAATTTAACCCTTTTCAACGTACACTAAATCTCAAGCAGTTGACATTGAAAATCCCCTGTGGTCGAGTGGTTAGCGTTGTGGATTTGAAACCGGGTCACAGCACTACGGTCTTGGTGGAGTACCCTTGGGTAAGGCACATTTTCTAGCCTAGTACTGGTTTGTTTACCCAGGGATCATGAATAAGTGAACTGTCGCCTTGATATAACTGAAATAATGTTGAAAACGGCGTAAACCCCGAATAAAACAAAAAACAAATATAGAAACTGTTTACAACCCTTTAACTTTTAAAATAAATCTACACCATACAACATTGAAATTATCTAGGCAAAAATGTCTATAAGCAAAATGCATATCTATTGAATAGAGTTGAAACATTGTGATAGAAGGAGACATTGTTTCTGTTGAGCAGTTTCTCTTTTTGCCACAATAATTTTCAAGTCTTCTACTTCAGAATACTTAAATATGCATCTACAAGGGGGAAAGGGATAAATGAAAGTACATGTGTGATTATTTAATACACATGTAAAAAATGAGGCAAAGACATACATTGCTCATAATGTTTTCAAAAGTCGTTTGCTACAAAATGAGTCGAATTGCATCTGTGAGGGTCAAGGAATTAACCTTAGTTCTGATGAACCCCAGTTTATATATTGAGGGCTTGGCGTGAAACGGTTGTAACTAAAAACCTTTTCTGAAATCTCTGGTTTAGGGCCAATTTTGACCCCTTTGTAAATAATGCAAATTTAGGTGCCATTGCTCAGAACGAACAATGGCACCTAAATTTGCATTGTTTACCAAGAAAAATGATTTAACGCTTATAAAGACTTTATGGCGAGGTGATTAACCTTGGTAAAAAAAATACGAATTCAGTTAAAACGTCACACGCCAAGCCCTCGATATATTTCTCTTACAACTATGTGCTCAAGGAACGTTTTTGTTTACTTCCAGGAAAGAAGACACCAAGACGATTTGAAGGTATTACGACAACGATTGAATCTCCTTGACGACAATCAACAGCAGCAGCTTGAAGAATTCCAGGAAATAGCTCATAGTACACTCAGAAATAGTTTTATTGAAGTCGATGAAAAAGACACTACTGCCAATTTTAATATCAGTGTTGAAAAAGGAGATGAAGAGAAAATAGCCAGAGCTCCATCTGTCAGTTAAAGATTCTTGACAGGCACTTTCCAAGAAATCATTTATATTTACAGAACTCCAGGAAAACCATCCATAAGTGATAAAGACATTTGTAGATCCAGATCAACCTACACATAAGTGAAGTTTGATTTTGATGTCAAAATGAGAAATACTCTTTTTGCCACACTGTTTTCAAAGGTTGTCTGTTACAGATGCATCACAATGTGTCTGCAAGTGGAAAAGAGTTAAATTAAAACTTAAAATTCAGTCATGGGGTTGGAAACAGACTTTTGTGAATTTGTACTCAAGAAAGATGAGCATTGCATAGGAAGATCATTGTCTCCATTGTCTATACTCAATGAAGCATTTCTTAACCCTTTCCCTCATATAGACGCTTTCTGATGCCTCTGCAGCAGACAGCTATTTGAAAACATAGTGACAAAAGAAGAAATTGCACAAAACGTGCAATTAATCCTTTTGACACAATGTTTTCCACTTTTATGCATAGGTTATCCATTCAATTATAGAGATTTTCTATTTTTTGACAAAATACGTTCAAAGTCGTCTTCTCCAGAATTGTCGTATGAGGGAAAGGGTAAACCTTCTATCTAACAGTATATTTTGGATGTTGTCTGCTTAGAAAACACCAGAGGCGAACATTTGAAATATGGATACAATACATAGTTGAAAACATTGTGGGATAAGGAAAATTGATTAATTCATATTTTTGTCCAGTTAGTGTAATTATGTCTCCCCCATTACATGGGGGTGACATATTGTTTTTGCCCGTTCCGTCCGTCCTTCCGTCCTTCCGTCTGTCACACTTGTTTCCGCTCAATAACTGTAGAACGCTTGGGCGTAGGAACTTCATACTTGGTATGCAGGTTGGTCATGACCAGTAGCTGACCCCTATTGATTTTGATAACAGAAGGTCAAAGGTCAAGGTCATCGTGACCTTGTGAGGTAAAAAATGGTTTCCGCTCAATAACTGAAGAACGCTTTGGCTGAGGAACTCCATACTTGGTATGCAGGTTGGCCATGCCTAGTAGAAGATCCCTATTGATTTTGACAGTGACCATGAGCTTGAAAGGTCACAGTGACAATGAGCTGTTAAATAGTTTTTGCTTGGGCCAAGGAACTTCATACTTGATGTGCAGGTTGGTCACCACCAGCAAATGACCCCTATTAATTTTAAGGTCACTAGGTCAAAGGTCAAGGTCACATCCGTCACACTTGTTTCCGCTCAATAACTGAAGAACGCTTGGGTATAGGATCTTCATACTTGGTATGCAGGTTGGTAATGACCAGTAGATGACTTCTATTGATTTTGATGTCAGAAGGTCAAAGGTCAAGGTCATGGTGACCTTGTGAGGTAAAAAATGGTTTCCGCTCAATAACTGAAGAATGCTTGGGCCGAGGAACTCCATACATGGTATGCAGGTTGGCCAATCCCAGTAGAAGACCCTATTACTTTTGAGGTCAAAGTCAAGGTCACAGTGACCTTGAGCTGAAAGGTCACAGTGACAATGAGCTGAAACATTGTTTTTGCTTAATAACTGTAGAATACTCTGGCCATGGAAGTTAATACTTGGTGTGCAGGTTGATCACCACCAGTAGATGACCCCTATTGATTTTGAGGTCACTAGCTTAAAGGTCAAGGTCATGGTAACCTTCAGCTGAAAAATGTGTTTTTCTCAATAACTCAAGAACGCTTATACCCAGGAACTTCATACTTGGTGTGCAGCTTGGTCCTAATCTGTAAATGACCCCTATTGATTTTGATGTCAGTAGGTCAAAGGTCAAGGTCGCGGTGACCTTTGGCTGAAAAATGGTTTCCGCTCAATAACTGAAGATTGCTTGGGCCCAGGAACTTCATACTTGGTGTGCAGGTTGGTCACCAGCAGCAAATGACCCCTATTTATTTTGAGATCACTAGGTCAAAGACCAAGGTCATGGTAACCCTCAGCTGAAAAATGGTTTCCGCTCAATAACTGAGGATTGTCACTGTTGCTTCATCTCCAGTCCAAAACTAAAAAATTCATCTCCATCATTTCTTTCCCTACGACCACACAAATGGGGAGACAAGCGCTTTTTCAAAAAAGCAATCTCTAGTTCTTTATTCGGTATTAATTTTCTAGTTCCAGTTCTCCACATACTAGAACGTTTACCTCAGCTGTTTTCAAAGTATTTGATGACTATACAAATATTGTATCAGTTAAAGATTAATATAGATCGTCAAAAGACTTCACTGTCCCTTTTTGGATTATCAAAGATGTAGATTGCATTACAAAGAAATTGATTTGTTATATATAAAAGTTTAACCCTTTCCCTCATATAGACACTTTCTGACGCCTCTGCAGCAGACAGCTTTTTGAAAACATGGCTACAAAAGAAGAAATTGCTCAAAACGAGCAACTTCTCCTTTTGCCACAATGTTCTCCACTTTTAGTCATAGGTTATCCATTCAATTAAAGAGATTTTCTATTTCTTGACAAAATATGTTCAAAGTCGTCTGCTGCAGAATTCTTGTATGAGGGATAGGTTTTATTTCACTGAGAAAATACCCATTTTGATGCTGCTTGCTGTAAGACATTTAGGGATCCCTCCCCGTCAGACTGTCATCGTTTGACTTTGGTGATACATGATTATTGGCTATTGGCAAACGACACATGTTCATTTGAAAACTTTGAGAGAAATAGTAAATAATTGTACCTCTATGTATATGTATAGTATGATTAGTATATTGTATTTACTCGAACTTAGGACCAGTTAGTCATAAATAGACATTGTAAATAGGAACCATCTGTGATATTAAATTATTTAGACCGAGACTAGATATATTTATTCCTCAGCTTTGTTAATACTATTAGTCATAAATTAACCCCCCTGACCCCCCCACCCCCTCGACTTTTTATTCTCGAAAAAGGAGGAGCCAAATGTAAAAACCGTGAAGTAAAATGAGAATGTGCTACTAATTTCTATTCTGGTACAATGTTTGTTTGTTTGTATAGTGTTTTATGTTGCTTTCAAAAAAAAATCATGGTACATCACTGCATTTTCTGGGTAAGTTACCAGTTCTACTTGTTCATTTATCCTGACACTAGCATGCAGTGCCCTGGTAGCTCGGTGGATAGCAAGTGGGCTGTCAATCCAGGCGTTGTAAGTTAGGATGCCAGCTATGCCAACATTTGAAAAACTAATGCAATAAGGGCCTTATATGGAAAAAACAGCCAGACACTTGGAAAGAGTGTTATGTGTAGTACTGGTGTGAATAAGCCAGGAAATGTATTTGTCGTTGAACTTGCCGCTGTGATATGCCTGAAAAACTATTGAAAATGTCATTAAACCCCATTCAATCAATGAACAGTAACAATAGTTTGGATAGTTATGTATGCGTTAGGTCCATCGAAAGGTGCCTGTATCAAGAAAGGTAAATATTTACATTTTGTTGTTGTCACAATTCATTTCAACAGCATTTTATATATGGTGTCGTTTACAACATTTTGTTGTTGTCACAATTCATTTTAACAGCATTTTATATATGGAGTTGTTTACAACATTTTGTTTACCCTTATACTTGAGAATAGTCTATTGTGCCTTTATAGAGTTGTTGAATTTAAAATGAAATTCCGTCATGCATGAACATTTCATATATATTGAAGCTGTGTCTACTATTTCTATTTCTTTAGAGGATTCTATTTAACCCTTTCTCTCCCTCATACAGACGCTTTCTGACACCCCTGCTGCAGAAGACTTTTTGAAATCATAGTGACAAATGAAGAAATTGCTCAAAACGAGCAATTTCTCCCTTTGCCACGATGTTTTCTACTTTTAGTCATAGGTTCTCCATTCAATTAAGAGATTTTCTATTTTTTGACAAAATATTTTCAAAGTCGTCTAGCTGCTACAGAATTGTCGTTTGAAGGAACGGTTAAAGGCTTTACACCTATCCCTGATACATTTGTGGTTTTTTTAAACATTGTGAAACAAGTAAAAACTGCTCAACATGAACTGAGCACATTCACATTTACCAAATATGTAATATGGATCTTCAGATAACATTTTCAAAGGACATTGAAATATATTTTATTGTTCAACAAAGTGATTCCATTCAGTATCACAAGTACATTTCCTCAGATGGTTTTAACCCTTTCCCTCATATAGACGCTTTCTGATGCCTCTGCCGCAGACAGCTTTTTGAAAACATAGTGACATAAGAAGAAATTGCTCAAAATGAGCAATTTCTCCTTTTGCCACAATGTTTTCCACTTTTAGTCATGGATTATCCATTTAATTATAGAGATTTTCAATTTTTTGACAAAATATGGTCAAAGTCGTCTGCTGCAGAATTGCCGTATGAGTTAATGTGGACAACATTTAAAATATTATCTTATATGGAGTAATGGTTTAATCAACATTTGATTGTTTTTCTAATAAGAATTTGAAACTGGACCCTCTACTCTCTTCAGCTGCTTTGCCACAGCAAATCATACGCTTTGTGAGATTATCTGTTGACCTAATACAAAATGTTTTGTAGAGTTTTCTGCATTTTGTAAAACAATCGGGGGAAAGAAAGTAAGAGTAACATCTAGACAATTGGAAGTTTAGCTCTGATGGTAAACAGTTGAAAGATTGATGGAAAGGTTTTTCGTGTCTAAAAATGTCTTTTTAGCTCACCTATGCACGAAGTGCAAGGTGAGCTATTGTGATCACATTTTGTCCGGCGTCCGTGCGTCGTCAACATTTGAGCTTGTTAACACTCTACAGGCTCAATTTTGCATCCAATCTTCATGAAAGTTTATCAGAACATTCATCCCCATCAAATCTTGGACAAGTGCGAAACTGGGCCATATGAGGTCAAAAACTAGGTCACTAGGTCAAATTGAAGGGAAATCTTGGTAACACTTTGGAAGCCACATTTTCAACTTGAGCATGTTGAAACTTTTTAAGAATGGTTGTCTTGATGATATGTAAGTCAAGTTCGAACATGGGTCATGTCGGGTCAAAAAGTAGGTCACTAGGTCAAATTGAAGGAAAATCTTGTTAACACTTCAGAGGCCGCAATTTTTGCTTCAGCAGTTTGAAATTTTGTCAGATGTTTGTCTTGAACATTTCTAGGTCAAGTTCGAATATGGGTCATGCCAGGTAAAAAACAAGGTCACTAGGCCAAATTGAAGGGAAATCTTGTTAGCATTGTAGAAGTCGCATTTTTCGCTTCAGCAGCTTGAAATGTGGTCAGAATGTTGAGCTGAATGATATCTAGGCCAAGTTCAAATATGGGTCATGCCTGTTCAAAAAGTAGGTCACTAGGCCAAATTGAATGGTAATCTTGTAAACACTCTAGAGGCCACATTGTCAACTTGCGTCCGTCCGTCGTGCATCGTCAACATTTGAGCTTGTTAACACCTACAGGCTACATTTTGCATCCAATCTTCATGAAAGTTTATCAGAACATTCATCTCCACTAAATCTTGGACAAGTTCGAAACTGGGCCATATGAGGTCAAAAACTAGGTCACTAGGTCAAATTGAAGGGAAATCTTGTTAACACTCTGGAGGCCACATTTTCAACTTGAGCATGTTGAAACTTTATCAGAATGTTTGTCTTGATAATATTTAGGTCAAGTTCGAATATGGGTCATATTTGCTCAGAATTTTTATCTAAATGATATCTAGGCAAAGTTTGAATAGGGTCATGCCGGGTTAAAAACTAGGTCACTAGGCCAAATTGAAGGGAAATATTGTAAACACTCTACAGGCCGCATTTGTTGCTTCAGAAGTTTGACATTTTGCAGAATGTTTGTCTGAATTATATCTAGGTCAAGTTTGAATATGGGTCATATTGGGTCAGAAACAAGGTCAATAAATGAAAATATTGTTCAAACTCCGGAGGCCGCATTTTTACTTTGAGCAAGTTGAAACTTTGTCAGAATGTTGTCATATCAGGTAAAAAAATATAGATCACTTGGCCAAATGAAGGAAAATCTTGTTAACATTGTGGAGGTTGCATTCAGAATAATTGTCTTGATGTGTTTTTACATTGCAGTACATTGTATAATTAAGGTGAGCGAACTAGGGCCATCATGGCCCTCTTGTTTTATTCATATAACGTGTATTTAAAAAGTCGTCTGTTTCTGAGGTGGAACATGTCATTATTGAGATGAATGTTATTTTGGTAATTACTTGTCCTTCTTTATAACGTGCTTGAAACAGTATTTACTCTTTCAATTAGCAATTTTAAAAAAGGATTTATCCATCTTTGCATTTTGAAGAAATGCAAATTATGAGTTGAGCCGTTAATAGTAAAGATTCTGGACAGACAGTGCCCATGCAGCAGCTGGTCTGGCTCTAAAGTGTTTCCACAGACTTCACAAACATCATTCCACGGGTTAAGAGAACTCGGATAAACCTTTTTTGAGCAGGGCCCATCTGGTTCCTTGCTGGTTGTAAAATCCAAAGGCGGCTTTTCTTATGACATTGCCATAATTATTAGTAATGTATAAAAACATTGTATTTTTATTATCTTTAATATTAATAAAATATTTGTTCTATTATTTTGATTAAAAATAATAGTTCCACCATGGGTTTCTCCTTATTTAGAAATTGATTAGATTGCGGGAATTTTAGCTCACCAGAGCACGAAGTGTTCAAGGTGAATTTTTGTGATCGTCTGGTCAGGTCAAAATCTAGGTCACTAGACCATATTGTAGAACAATCTTGTTAACACTATAGATATCGCATTTTTAGATCACTCTGTCCGTCGTTAACTTTTATCTTTAAACATCATCTCCTCCTAAACCACAGTAACAATATTCACAAAACATCACAGGAATGTTCCTTTGGTAGTCTTCTTTCAAAATTGTTTAAAGATTTAAATTCCATTGAGAACTTTGGTTGCTGCGGCATCAGAAAAGGGGACAAAATGTCCAAACTTTAAAATGTTCTCCTCCGAATCTGCCTGTCAGATTCAAATATAATTTGGTAGAAATGTTCCTTGGGTGACCCTCTATAAAAATTGTTCAAGCCATACTGATTGGGCGAAAAACATGGCAGTCAGGCGGCATCAAAAAAGGGGCAAAATTACAGAATTTGAAAATTCCATTTTTATGAAAGTGCTTGTCTGATTTTAAGAAAATATAATATGAATCTTACTGTAATGATCCTCTATTTAATTTGATTAAGGCGTTTTGATTGGTTACACAATCATAGCAACCAGGCGTCATCTCAAAAGGGGTAAATTGAACTTTTAGCTACAAATGACAACCAACTCCTACCATTCCAATGGACCAATTTCCACAAAACATCACAGGAATGTTCCTTTGGTGGTCCTCTTTCAAAATTGTTCAAAGATTAAAATTCCAATGAGAACTTTGGTTGCTGCGGCATCAGAAAGGGGACAAAATGTCCAAACTTTAAAAATCTTCTCCTCCGAATCTGCCTGTCAGATTCAAATATAATTTGGTAGAAATGTTCCTTGGGTGACCCTCTATAAAAATTGTTCAAGCTATACTGATTGGCCGAAAAACATGGCAGTCAGGCGGCATCAGAAAAGGGGCAAAATGACAAAATTTGAAAATTCCATTTTTATGAAAGTGTTTGTCTGATTTTAAGAAAATATAATACGAAACAAGAATGTTCCATTGGTGGTCCTCTTTCAAAATTGTTCAAAGATTTAAATTCCATTGATACCTTTGGTTGCTGCGGCATCAGAAAGTGAAAAAAATACCAAAATTTTAAAATCCTTTTCCTCCATAATCTACTTGTGCGATTGCAAGATAATTTGGTAGAAATGTTCCTTAAGTGACCCTCTAAATAAACTGTTGAAGCCATATTGATTTCGTTGAAAAACAGGGCAGCAAGGCGGCATCAGGAAAGGTGCAAAATGACAAAAACTTTATAATTCCATTCTTATTAAAGTTCTTGTTATATTTCAAGATATAAATGGCCTTTACTGATAAGCTGTTTCTTGAGAAGTGTCCACTCATTTGCAGTTTCATTTACACTCCCTGATAAAATTTTCCCAGATATTTGCAGTTAATATTTGCTACTAATTTACTATCAATTAGGTGATCGATTTAGGGCCATCTTGGCCCTCTTGTTTACTTAGAATTTTGGTTAAGTTTTTTGTACCAATTTACTTTTTTTCAAAACCATTACAGATATTGCTTTGAAACTTATAACACTTATTCACCATAATTACTTCTATCAACAGACAAGAGTACATAACTCTGTCAAGATTTTTATAAGAATTATGGCCCTTTTTCTACTTCGAATTTTGGTTAAGTTTTTTGTACCAATATACTTATTTTCAAAAGCATTACAGATATGGCTTCGAAACTTACAACACTTGTTCACCATCATTAACTCCATCAACAGACAAGAGTACATAACTCTGTCAAGATTTTTGTAAGAATTATGGCCCTTTTTTTACTTAGAATTTCGGTTAAGTTTTTTGTACCAATTTACTTTTTTTCAAAACCATTACAGATATTGCTTTGAAACTTACAACACTATGTTTTTGTAAGAGTTATGGCCATTTTTCGCCTTAGAATTTTGTTAAGTTTTTCATACCACCCCACTTTTTTTCAAAACCATTAGTGATTTAGCTTATAAACTTACAATACCTATTTATCATCATTACCTCCTTCAACAGACAAGGGTTCATAACTCTGTCAAGTTTTGTTTAAGAATTATGGCCCTTTTTTCGATTTATAATTTCGGTTAAGTTATTCATACCAAATCAACTTTTTTCAAAACAATTAGAGATATAGCTTAAACACTTACAAAAATCTTTTTACCATCATAACCTCCACCAACAGCAAAGAGTGCATAATTCAGTAAAAAGTTGAGCATGCTATCCTCCGACAGCTCTTGTTATGAAAGTGCTGATTTTAAGAAAATTTAATAGGAATCTTACATCAGTGATCCTCTTCTTAATTTGTTCAAGCCAAATTGATTGGTTAATTACAAAATCAAAGCAACCAGGCGTCATCACAAAAGGGGTAAATTGCACTGGACCAATTTCAACTTGACTACACAGGAATGTTCCTTTGTTGGTCCTCTTTCAAAATTGTTCGGGGAGTGATTAATCACAATTAGGGATTTTCCAACACATACATGTCATACATAGACATGGAGAGTGATTAATCACAATTAGGGATCTTCCGACACCTACACATCATACACGGACATGGAGAGTGATTTTTCACAATTTAGTGATCTTCCTACACACACATGTACAAAATCATACACAGACATTGAGAGTGATTAATCACAATTAGTGATCTCTCAACACAGACATGGAGAGTGATCTTTCAACACAGACATGGATAGTGATTAATCACAATTAGGGATCTTCAACCATACTTGTCATACATAGACATGGAGAGTGATTAATCACAATTAGGGATCTTCCAACACATACCAACAAAGACATGGATAGTGATTAATCACAATTAGGGATCATCCAACACATACTTGTCATACATAGACATGGAGAGTGATTAATCACAATTAGGGATCTTCCAACACATACTTGTCATACATAGACAGTGATTAATCACAATAAGGGATATTCCAACACATACCATCAAAGACATGGATAGTGATTAATCACAATTAGGGATCTTCCAACACATACTTGTCATACATATACATGGAGAGTGATTAATCACAATTAGGGATCTTCCAACACATACTTGTCATACATAGACAGTGATTAATCACAATAAGGGATATTCCAACACATACCATCAAAGACATGGATAGTGATTAATCACAATTAGGGATCTTCCAACACATACTTGTCATACATATACATGGAGAGTGATTAATCACAATTAGGGATCTTCCAAAATAGACATGGAGAGTGATTAATCACAATTAGGGATCTTCCAACACATACCAACAAAGACATGGATAGTGATTAATCACAATTAGGGATCTTCCAACACATACTTGTCATATATAGACATGGAGAGTGATTAATCACAATTAGGGATCTTCCAACACATACTTGTCATATATAGACATGGAGAGTGATTAATCACAATTAGGGATCTTCCAACACATACCAACAAAGACATGGGTAGTGATTAATCACAATTAGGGATCTTCCAACACATACTTGTCATACATAGACATGGAGAGTGATTAATCACAATTAGGGATCTTCCAACACATACCAACAAATACATGGATAGTGATTAATCACAATTAGGGATCTTCCAACACATACTTGTCATATATAGACATGGAGAGTGATTAATCACAATTAGGGATCTTCCAACACATACTTGTCATACATAGACATGGAGAGTGATTAATCACAATTAGGGATCTTCCAACACATACCAACAAATACATGGATAGTGATTAATCACAATTAGGGATCTTCCAACACATACTTGTCATATATAGACATGGAGAGTGATTAATCACAATTAGGGATATTCCAACACATACCAACAAAGACATGGGTAGTGATTAATCACAATTAGGGATCTTCCAACACATACTTGTCATACATAGACATGGAGAGTGATTAATCACAATTAGGGATCTTCCAACACATACCAACAAATACATGGATAGTGATTAATCACAATTAGGGATCTTCCAACACATACTTGTCATATATAGACATGGAGAGTGATTAATCACAATTAGGGATCTTCCAACACATACTTGTCATACATAGACATGGAGAGTGATTAATCACAATTAGGGATCTTCCAACACATACCAACAAATACATGGATAGTGATTAATCACAATTAGGGATCTTCCAACACATACTTGTCATATATAGACATGGAGAGTGATTAATCACAATTAGGGATCTTCCAACACATACTTGTCATACATAGACATGGAGAGTGATTAATCACAATTAGGGATCTTCCAACACATACCAACAAATACATGGATAGTGATTAATCACAATTAGGGATCTTCCAACACATACTTGTCATATATAGACATGGAGAGTGATTAATCACAATTAGGGATCTTCCAACACATACTTGTCATATATAGACATGGAGAGTGATTAATCACAATTAGGGATCTTCCAACACATACCAACAAAGACATGGGTAGTGATTAATCACAATTAGGGATCTTCCAACACATACTTGTCATACATAGACATGGAGAGTGATTAATCACAATTAGGGATCTTCCAACACATACCAACAAATACATGGATAGTGATTAATCACAATTAGGGATCTTCCAACACATACTTGTCATATATAGACATGGAGAGTGATTAATCACAATTAGGGATCTTCCAACACATACTTGTCATACATAGACATGGAGAGTGATTAATCACAATTAGGGATCTTCCAACACATACCAACAAATACATGGATAGTGATTAATCACAATTAGGGATCTTCCAACACATACTTGTCATATATAGACATGGAGAGTGATTAATCACAATTAGGGATCTTCCAACACATACTTGTCATATATAGACATGGAGAGTGATTAATCACAATTAGGGATCTTCCAACACATACCAACAAAGACATGGGTAGTGATTAATCACAATTAGGGATCTTCCAACACATACTTGTCATACATAGACATGGAGAGTGATTAATCACAATTAGGGATCTTCCAACACATACCAACAAATACATGGATAGTGATTAATCACAATTAGGGATCTTCCAACACATACTTGTCATATATAGACATGGAGAGTGATTAATCACAATTAGGGATCTTCCAACACATACCAACAAAGACATGGATAGTGATTAATCACAATTAGGGATCTTCCAACACATACTTGTCATACATAGACATGGAGAGTGATTAATCACAATTAGGGATCTTCCAACACATACCAACAAATACATGGATAGTGATTAATCACAATTAGGGATCTTCCAACACATACCAACAAATACATGGATAGTGATTATTCACAATTAGGGATCTTCCAACACATACCAACAAAGACATGGATTTAGGGATCTTCCACTGCATACATGCCAAACACAGACATTGGGAGTAATTAATCACAATTAGGGATCTTCCAACACATACCAACAAATACATGGATAGTGATTAATCACAATTAGGGATCTTCCAACAAATACATGGATAGTGATTAATCACAATTAGGGATCTTCCACTGCATACATGCCAAACACAGACATTGGGAGTAATTAATCACAATTAGGGATCTTCCAACACATACCAACAAATACATGGATAGTGATTAATCATAGACATGGAGAGTGATTAATCACAATTAGGGATCTTCTGACACATTTTAATAATACACAGACATGGAGAGTGATTAACACAATAAGGGATCATCCAACACATACGTGTCATACACAGACATGGAGAGTGATTTATCACAATTAGGGATCTTCCAACACATACTTGTCATACAAAGACATGAAGAGTTATTAATCACAATTTGGGATCTTCCAACAAAGACATGGGGAGTGATTAATCACAATTAGGGATCTTCCAACACATACATGCCAAACACAGACATTGGGAGTGATTAATCACAATTAGGGATCTTCCAACACATACATAGACATGGAGAGTGATTAATCACAAATATGGATCATCCAACACACAGACATGGAGAATCAGAATTAGGGATCGTCCGACACATTCTAATAATACACAGACATGGAGAGTGATTAATCACAATTAGGGATCTTCCAACACATACTTTTCATACAGAGACATGGATAGTGATTAATCACAATAAGGGATCATCCAACACATACATAGACATGGAAAGTGATTAATCACAATTAGGGATCTTCCGACACATACATATCATACATAGACGTGGCAAGTGATTAATCACTATTTGGGACTATCCAACACATACTAATCATACACAGACATGGAGAGTGATTACTCACATATATAGGGGGAAAGGGTTAATGCACGTTAATACATATATAAGGGAACGGGTTAATGCAAAGTTAATACATATATAGGGGAAATGATTAATGCATGTATAGGGGAAAAGGGTTAATGCATGTTAATACATATATAAGGAAAAGGGTTAATGCATGTTAATACATATAAAGGGGAAAAGGGTTAATGCACGTTATTACATATATAGGGAAAAGGGTTAATGCAAGTTAATACATATATAGGGGAAATGATTAATGCATATATATAGGGGAAAAGGGTTAATGCACGTTAATAAATATATAGGGGAAAGGGTTAATGCATGTTAATACATATATAGGGGAAAGGGTTAATGCATGTTAATATATATATAGGGGAAAAGGGTTAATGCATGTTAAAACATATATAGGGGGAAATTGTTAATGCGTGTTAATACATATATAAGGAAAATGGTTAATGCACAGTAATACATATATAGGAAAAAAAAAATGGTTAATGCGTGTTAATACATATATAGGGGAAAAGGGTTAATGCATGTTAATACATATATAGGGGAAAATGATTAATGCACGTTAATACATAAATAGGGGAAAAGGGTTCATGCATGTTAATACATATATAGGGGGAAAGGGTTAATGCACGTTAATATATATATAGGGGAAAAGGGTTAATGCATGTTAAAACATATATAGGGGGAAATTGTTAATGTGTGTTAATACATATATAAGGAAAATGGTTAATGCACAGTAATACATATATAGGAAAAAAAATGGTTAATGCGTGTTAATACATATATAGGGGAAAAGGGTTAATGCATGTTAATACATATATAGGAGAAACTGATTAATGCACGTTAATACATAAATAGGGGAAAAGGGTTAATGCATGTTAATACATATATAGGGGAAAGGGTTAATGCATGTTAATATATATATATAGGGGAAAAGGGTTAATGCATGTTAAAACATATATAGGGGGAAATTGTTAATGTGTGTTAATTTATATATAAGGAAAATGGTTAATGCACAGTAATACATATATAGTAAAAAAAAAGAAAAGGTTAATGTGTGTTAATACATATATAGGGGAAAAGGGTTCATGCATGTTAATACATATATAGGGGAAAGGGTTAATGCACGTTAATACATATATAGGGGAAAGGGTTAATGCATGTTAATACATATATAGGGGAAAGGGTTAATGCATGTTAATATATATATAGGGGAAAAGGGTTAATGCATGTTAAAACCTATATAGGGGGAAATTGTTAATGTGTGTTAATACATATATAAGGAAAATGGTTAATGCACAGTAATACATATATAGGAAAAAAATGGTTAATGCGTGTTAATACATATATAGGGGAAAAGGGTTAATGCACGTTAATACATATATAGGGGAAAATGATTAATGCACGTTAATACATAAATAGGGGAAAAGGGTTAATGCATGTTAATACATATATAGGGGAAAAGGGTTAATGCACAGTAATACATATATAGGAAAAAAATGGTTAATGTGTGTTAATACATATATAGGGGAAAAGGGTTAATGCACGTTAATACATATATAGGGGAAAATGATTAATGCGCGTTAATACATAAATAGGGGAAAAGGGTTAATGCATGTTAATACATATATAGGGCAAAAGGGTTAATGCATGTTAATACATATATAGGGGAAGGGTTAATGCCTGTTAATACATATATAGGGGAAAGGGTTAATGCCTGTTAATACATATTTAGGGGAAAGGGTTAATGCCTGTTAATACATATATAAAAGAAAAGGGTTAATGCATGTTAATACATATATATGGGGAAATGGTTAATACATATATAGGGGGAAAGGGTTAATGCACGTTAATACATAAATAGGGGAAAGGGTTAATGCATGTAAATACATATATAGGGGAAAATGAAAAATGCACGTTAATACATAAATAGGGGAAAAGGGTTAATACATATATAGGGGAAAAGGGTTAATGCATGTTAATACATATATAGGGGAAAGGGTTAATGCCTGTTAATACATATATAGGGGAAAGGGTTAATGCCTGTTAATACATATATAGGGGAAAGGGTTAATGCCTGTTAATACATATATAAAAGAAAAGGGTTAATGCATGTTAATACATATATATGGGGAAATGGTTAATACATATATAGGGGGAAAGGGTTAATGCACGTTAATACATAAATAGGGGAAAAGGGTTAATGCATGTTAATACATATATAGGGGGAAAGGGTTAATGCATGTTAATACATATATAGGGGAAAAAGAGTTAATGCACGTTAATACATAAATAGGGGTAAAGGGTTAATGCATGTTAATACATATATAGGGGAAAAAGGTTAATGCATATATAGGGGAAAATGATTAATGCACGTTAATACATAAATAGGGGAAAAGGGTTAATGCACGTTATTACATATATAGGGGAAAAGGGTTAATGCAGGGTTAATGCATATATAGGGGAAAATGATTAATGCACGTACACATAAATAGGGGAAAAGGGTTAATGCACGTTATTACATATATAGGGGAAAATGATTAATGCACGTTAATACATAAATAGGGGAAAAGGGTTAATGCACTTTATTACATATATAGGGGAAAAGGGTTAATGCATATACAGGGGACAATGATTAATGCACGTTAATACATAAATAGGGGAAAAGAGTTAATGCACATTATTACATATATAGGGGAAAAGGGTTAATGCATGTTAATACATATATAGGGGAAAAGGGTTAATGCACGTTAATATATATATATATATATATATATAGAGGGGAAAAGGGTTAATACATCTTAATACATATATAAGAGAAAAGGGTTAATACATATATAAGAGAAAAGGGTTAATGCACATATATAAGAGAAAAGGGTTAATATATATATAAGAGAAAAGGGTTAATGCATGTTAATACATATATAGGGGGAAATGGTTAATGCGTGTTAATACATATATAAGGAAAATGGTTAATGCACGTTAATACATATATAGGGGAAAAAAAAAAGGTTAATGTGTGTTAATACATATATAGGGGAAAAGGGTTAATGCATGTTTATACATATATAGGGGAAAAGGATTAATGCATGTTAATACATATATAGGGGAAAGGGTTAATGCATGTTAAAACATATATAGGGGGAAATGGTTAATGCATGTTAATACGTATATAGGGGAAAGGGTTAATGCATGTTAATACATATATAGGGGAAAGGGTTAATGCATATTAATACATATATAGGGGGGGAAGGGTTAATACATATATAGGGGAAAGGGTTAATGCATGTTAATACATATATAGGGGAAAGGGTTAATGCATGTTAATACATATATAGGGGAAAGGGTTAATGCATGTTAATACATATATAGGGGGAAAGGGTTAATGCATATATAGGGGAAAATGATTAATGCACGTTAATACATAAATAGGGGAAAAGGGTTAATGCACGTTATTACATATATAGGGGAAAAGGGTTAATGCATATATAGGGGAAAATGATTAATGCACGTACACATAAATAGGGGAAAAGGGTTAATGCACGTTAATACATATATAGGGGAAAGGGTTAATGCATGTTAATACATATATAGGGGGAAAGGGTTAATGCATGTTAATACATATATAGGGGAAAAGGGGTAATGCACGTTAATGTGTATGTGGGTGTAGACCTTATATTTACATATGGACAGGAAGGATACGTACTTAGATCATTAACTTTTCCCCGGATGCAGAAACTGTTTGACTCCCTTGCATTAAAACGGACAAATTATTCCTTTTCCAAAATGTTAACTTTATTCAAGTATTGGTCTTTCATTTGTAGAGCTTTAATTTGCATTTGCCTAGTCGTCTGCTGCAGTGTTGTTTGTATGTTGGGACAGAGTTAAAACAACACGACTGAATTAATCCCATATTCAACAGATTAGGCCTTTTCATCTTATGCGATCTGGAAGAAAACGTTACTTGCTATGGTAGCCATCATAATAGGTATACATGTAAATGTAATACATTTGAAACTCGCGTCTGTTTTCTCATTGTATCAACTAAATTTTCGCTTAACTTAACTCTTTCAGCGCCGAGTTGTTTAAAGTAGACTCTTCCATGTTCAAAATCGGGTATGTCCATTTCTACATTTATGAAAGTGTTGGACTTGTACAAGCATGACGGACAGAACAGCGCTTTGAAAGACGACGGAGAAGTCTTCCCCATGGGTCACCCTGCCGAGGCAGGCGACCCTTAACGTATTTATAACACGTGTGGACCAGCAGTGTTCCAAGAATACCAACCTTAACATATGTATGACATGTATGGATCAGCGTTGTTCCAGGAATTCCATCTTAACGTTTATATTATACACGTGGATCCGTTTTGCTCCAGGAAAACCAATTGTAACGTCATTATTATACCTGTGGATGATCCTGAAATAGCAACCTAAACGGAAGTACAAGAGAAAGTTGATGCATCGCATCAATGTCGCCGGAAATTCATACTGCAGTTATGCATAACACTTACATTATATAAGTTGAAAAAACAGTTATCAACTGAGGGGCATATTGGAACATTAGGGTCGGGGTTAAGTGAACATTTATCATAATTTGCATTTTTTTGTCAATGAAGTGAATGTCTTTCATTGAAATAGAATTGAAGCATTTCATTGTTTATGACCAATCTCCATTCCAAGGTAGGTTGACCATACACACATTCAACCAATTATTGCTCAGTAATGGAAATGAGTATTCTTGCGTCTTAATATATTAGGGGTAAAGTGCTTTCATTAAGGACTAATTTTATGATTTGTGAATTCCACATACACTTTTCAAGATGTTTTTGTCAGAATTTTATTGATTTTTATTATTTGCCAATAAAACCAAAAAACAGACAATTTGGGAATTGCATGCAATAACAAGTCATTTTACCTTTCCCCTGTTAAAGTCAACATTGTACACCTTTGCAGCAATCTACTTTTAAAACAATGAGAAAGGGTTGAAGACATTAACTTGGCATCCTAATTATAATCATACTTTCACAAATGTTAAAATGTAGTCCAATATGTTAACAAAGTAGACCTACCTCGAAATACAATATCAGCTAAACAGTTAAATGTCATTGAAATGGTTGTATACTTTCAAACTTGATTTCGAACATGAACTGAACCCTACAACATGTTAATGTATTACAGTGAACTCGACAGTTCCGGGTCGTCGACAATTCCGGATCACTTTTTGAAAAAAAATGTTTAGTATTCGAGAATGATACAGTATTTTGACAATTTGATTATCAATTCATATTTCCCATTAGCTTGGCTAGTTTCACTTCGATTTAGGACGTTGTCATTTCAAGATCGGATGTCGTAATCTCGAAACGCTTGACTGCATCGATTCCCGCTAAAGCAAAATCTGAATATTTTCATTTACCTGTCACAGCGTAAATTGCTGATTGTAGACATAATTTTAATACAGGTATGTATTGCACATAAATATGTTGGATTATTACTACTGAACAAGATTTATATTTTCTATTGACTTGTCGAATTTGTTTACGCCAAATTAGCGGATAAATTTGACCTAGTTCACAAATGAAACTTTCGGGTCAGCCAAAATTATCATTTTATTAGTAAAACTATTTTGATAACTTTTTAAGAATGATTTAATGCTTATGGTAGACCTGAAACTGACAAATTTACAGCTTGCAATTGCAGACACTAAAGAAACATTTTAACAAATTTATATAAGCGTTGAATTATATCATGGTGGGGAGGAAGTAGTTGTTTAACATTTTATGTAGTTTTGTTTCTCTCGACTTTCCTTTCAAAGAGACAAGATTCGTTAATTTGGTTACTGACCCGGAACTGCCGAGTTCACTGTATTATTCTTTCCTTCCTTTTTTATAATGAAAACAGCAGACTACTAATGTTTTAAAATTATATTATGATGAGCGCCCTTGTGTCAATGATGCATAACAATATGCAGAGCGCAAGCAAAATAAATGCCTGTAGGGAATCTAATGACACATTTAAAACCATTCTTCTTCGCAGAGTTGTCGTTCTTTACATTCGCTTTATAGGTAGAAAGTGTTCAGTCAAAGTCATATTTCTATAAAAATCAGTTTTATCTCAGTTTTTTCTTTTCTTCGTTTGTTTCGAGCCAAAAAACCCATTATAAATCACCTATAATTAACTATTTTAGTGCGTGTACAATTCTTTGGAAGTTTTCCTACGTGTGTTAATTTCTTCGTAGTGTAACATAGAGTAGAAACAGTATATACATTTTACTATTACAGACATAAATTCAGAAATATTATATTAAATCTACACAAATCAAAACATTTCTTTGAACCTTAAAAGAACGTTCAGTTATGAAGAATAACTATTAAAAAGACAAATCGACGTTATTTTATTGTGATATTGTTATGATACTTGAACATTAGACCATGTTGCAAGTCTAATCGGAGATGAGTAAAAGAATCGTTAACATCATTAAACAATCTGCAATACTTGGATAATCAAATACAAGACGAATTTTGATGCAAAGCATCACAGACGCCGCACATGATTTTGAAGCATGACTTAAAGGAAGCAGATGCAGTTCAGTACATTTAAATAAAAATTTCGAACAAGAAGGCCAAATATCCATTTATTTTAAGCAAGAAGGCCAATATGTGCCTATATTGGTCACCTGGTTACCTGATAGCCTATAATAAAAGGTTACCAAGAGCAGAAAGGGTCAATTTTGACGTAGGGATTAGACGTTTTATATGCTGTGATCTATGTGATATTCAGCATGGGAAGTTTAGTTGTGAAATGACAAGTTTAGTTCTGAAACCATTTAGTTTACAGTTTGCTTAACATTGACTGCAACTATAATGTGTAATACAAGCTGAAGTTAATTAATGTTTTACCAGTAAACGGTTTTAAATCTGCTCTAACTAGATCAATTAGATGAAAGAAAAAAATAGGAGCTAAAATATTAACATATATTAAAGTTTAATGCCTCTAGTTTAAGTGACACAAGCTTTGGTAGGAGAGGCGGAAGTCGTATTTATCTGAGCCTGTATTGATTTCTTCGGTGGTGTAGTGGTAGAGCGTCCTGCTTGAGTGTAGGAGGTAGCGGGTTCGAAGCCCGTTCGAGTCATACCAAAGACTAAATGTAGTAATGGCTTTTCCTTCTTGGCGTTCAGGGTCGTGGGGTTCAAACATTACGACAGACTGGCCTGTTTCACAAATGGACCAGTAGTACCGGTGAATTACCATGGAAAAACGGTAATATAACTGAAAAATTGATGAAATCGGCGTAAAACACCACAAATCCAGTTCAGATATACATGTACCAACTTTTACCTTTTCCCATGGACGTTCTCATATACTAAAACTGCATTACATTTAGTTGGGTATTAGTCACCAGCATGCTCTTCTACAATCATTGTAGTCCTACGATGTACATACAATGGATTACCTCCAGAGCTGGGTCAAATTGCTAAATTTGGATCTCTATGGATAATCGCAATTTCCCAAATGGTCTAGGATTGGTTTTTCCCACAAGTACGGCTCGTGTATATAGTAATGAAAAACATAATATGAGCTAAAGGAACCTCATGTAATATGTCGACAGTAAAGACTCGACGAGTATACTAACACACACAGTTTGCATAAATACTAAAGATATGTCAATATGTGTGGTATAATAGTAGCCAAACACAGGAGCTGGTTTCAAGAAGTATTTAATATACAGTGTGATGGCACAGAGAGACGACGGCAAAGCCGGTCTGCCTTCATGATTAAAACTACCTTCTTTATGTAGTGCTTCTTAGCTCTTACATAACAATGGACATGTGCATTGTTGACAGTTGGACATGTATATCGTTGACAGTAATAGTACATTAAGATATAACCTGTCATTCAGAATACTGTATACATGGAAATTAGCCATGTCATAAGAAATAATGTCCATTATTTCACATATGTAACTTATATAAAAATGAAACACACAATTAAAATTCACTGGATTTATACATTCTCTGTATGTTGATGTACGTATTGTGAAAACGGAGCTGCACCTGCAAAATTACCCTCGTTTTGGTCTGTCGTGGCTCCTTTCCCACCTACAAGAAATCTGCAACAGACGACTTTAAAAACATCATTGACAAGCTTTTGAAATGAAAGTAAGCTATTCTCACTGAAAAAGCTGAAACATCGTACTAAAGGGAGAAATTACTCGTATAAACAATCTTTCATATTGTCAAACTGTTTCAAAAGTTGTCTTCTGCAAATGCGTCAAAATGCGTTCATATGTGGGAAAGAATTAAACAATTGTCGAGGTGGTATAACCAAAGAATATAATTAATTATCGTATTTCACTTTTTATTAAAGTCTTCATTAACATTGTCATAATGAATGGTATTCGAAACCAATATGATTTGACCTATGAGTATAGGATCTTCGTGCCTCTTTATTAACCATGTTACTTGATATGTGGCTTGGAATCTTTTAATCCTTATACAGACGCAGTTTGTTTGGCACATCTACAACAGAAGACGTATGGAAACATTGCGACAAAAGGAAAAAATGCTCATCGTGAAAACTTCTTCTATTGCAGCAATGTTTTCAACTCCATTGTTTTTATTAATATTATCATTTATAGAGACTTTCATACTTTTACTTAACGTAATCTGCTCTAAACGTGTCTGCTTGTGGGAAAGTAACAGACTAAACCCGCATTCTAAATGTCTGTTTATTTAATATTCCACCATTTCACCGTCAATCAGTACAATTTTAGACGAGATTCACAGTAAATCAGTACTCTTTTAGACGAACTGCACCGTCAATCAGTACAATTTTATACGGAATTCACCGTCAATCAGTACAATTTTAGACGGACTTCACCGTCAATCAGTACTCTTTTAGACGAACTGCACCGTCAATCAGTACTCTTTTAGACGAACTGCACCGTCAATCAGTACAATGTTAGACGAACTGCACCGTCAATCAGTACTCTTTTAGACGGTCAGCACCGTTAATCAGTACGCTTTTAGACGGTCTTCACCGTCAATCAGTACTCTTTTAGACAAACTGCACCGTCAATCAGTACTCTTTTAGACGAACTGCACCGTCAATCAGTACAATGTTAGACGAACTGCACCGTCAATCAGTACTCTTTTAGACGGTCAGCACCGTTAATCAGTACACTTTTAGACAGACTTCACCGTCAATCAGTACTCTTTTAGACGAACTGCACCGTCAATCAGTACAATTTTAGATGGTCAGCACCGTCAATCAGTACAACTTTAGACGGAGTTCACCATAAATCAGTACTCTTTTAGACGGACTGCACCGTCAATCAGTATTCCATCATTTCACTGTCAATCAGTAACAATTTAGACAGACGCTAAAGCTTCTTTGTCTGTATACATACTGGATTTTCGCAAAACATGTTTCTTTTTCAGCATCTATTAAACATTATTTGACAACATTGTTAAGTCAATTGAAATAGAATGGGAAATCACTTTAAATGGGACAAACATACACTTTGACCAGTCGTTCTCACCCATTTCATTTTTTGGACGTTTTTGGCATTTAAAAGAAACACATCCATTGATGGTGTTCAGTTTTATTCCCGAGGATTCTCGGTTCAATTTGACAGCCAGAAGAACGGTTGACTTTCGAAGACTCTTGCATAATAATGATATTGTAGCGGTTAATGGACAGGTCACAAAATTATTTGTTTGTGATCAAATTTTCCTTAAGCGAGATGAATTTGTTCTGTCATTGGACAGTAGATTAATACTTAAAAACAAGAGGGCCATGATAGCCCTATATCGCTCACCTGATTTAATAGAACTTCAATAGTTTTCAAAGTTTTTACTCTATACATATAAGGAAAACAAGCAACCCCCTAGTGGCCATGTATTTCAACGGATCGGATTTATTTGATCAACCTTGGTAGAAGGTCACCCAAGGAGCATTTGTGCAAAATAATTTTGAAATCGAGCCAGCACATTTGGACAAGAAGATTTTTTAAGATTTGGCAATTTTCCCCTTTTCTGATGCCGCAACAGCCAAAGTTCTACTTGGAATTAAATTCTTTGAACAACTTTGAAAGGGGACCACGTAAGGACCATTCCTGTGAAGTTATTTTGAAATCTGTCCATTGGTTTAGTAGAAGAAGTCATTTGTAGGAAATTGTTAACAGACGGACGGACAGACGATGACGGACGCCGGACATTCAGTGCACATATAAGGAAAACAAGCCCCACCCCCTTGCGGCCATGTTTTTTAACGGATCGGAAATATTTGAACAAGCTTGGTAGGGGGTGCCCCAAGGAACATTTGTGCAAAATAATTTTTAAATCGGGCCAACACTTATGAACAAGAAGATTTTTTAAGATTTGGCAATTTTCCCCTTTTCTGATGCTGCAGCAACCAAAGTTCTACTTGGAATTAAATTCTTTGAACAACTTGGAAAGGGGACCACCTAAGGACCATTTCTGTGAAATTATTTTGAAATCTGGCCAGTACTTTTGAACAAGAAGATTTTTTAAAGTTTTAATAATGCACATATAAGGAAAACAAGCCCCCCGCCCCCTTGCGGCCATGTTTTTCAACGGATCGGAAATATTTGAACAATCCTACCATTGTTAAAATAGTGGTTTTCCTCGTCTTTATTGAAATGTTTACCAAAATAAACGCATCCAGAGCCTTTCATTTCAGTTTATCATTTCATAAGCGAGTCATTCGAAATGCTAACCTCGCATTCCTGAGCGCAAAAAAAGAGAAAGCCATTACTTCCATTTTCAGTCTTTGGAATAACCTGACATGGAACAAACCTGCTACCTCCTGCACCCTATTTGGATGTTCTACCAATACAATACCGAGGCTGAACCTTGACCTTTGAGGTACGGAGGCCTTCTTCTGCGTACATATATGACCTCATATATGGTTATATATTATTGTGTAAAGCGTCTTGAAAATTGGAGGTATTGCAAAAGCGAAAGTTGTAAAAACAGCTTGCTTAAACCCTTTCCCTCATACGACAATTCCGCAGCAGACGACTTTGAACATATTTTGTAAAGAAATAGAAAATCTCTTTAATTGAATGGATAACCTATGACTTTAAGTGGAAAACATTGTGTCAAAAGGAGAAATTGCTCGTTTTGAGCAATTTCTACTTTTCTCACTATGTTTCAAAAAGCTGTCTGCTGCAGAGGCGTCAGAAAGCGTCTATATGATGGAAAGTGTTAACGAATTAAGCTTATCAATGCAAATACGCAAATGACAATTATTGCTACTTGGGTCGAGGTACACATCTGCAATGAGAGGTGTATCTATGCAACTCCGAGATGCCACAACAGAATTTTCTATTTTTCAAAAGCGTCATCTGTCAGGGATCATTATGCTAATGTAATTGACAAACCAACCGTGGCTTGAAAATGACTTTATAGGCCTGGTAACCTAGATTTTGACAAGACATGATCCATATTTGAATTTGACCTAGATATCATCGCTTCAAGTAAACTGAAAAAGTTTGAAGGTGAATAGATAGCAATAAGGGTGTCCAAAAGCACTTTGCTGTTAACAGACTAACGCCAGCCAGTCACAGGGTAATGGCAAAAAGTTCACCTTGAGCATTTCTTGGTCAGGTTAGCTATAAAATGATGGTTATATCTTAAAGTCTTAAAAAAATGCAACACAGAATAATAAACATATCAACTCAAAATTTAATTCTTTATCAAACACATGGCAGTACCTGTCTCACTATATCTAGTCTCAAAACTAGATATGTTCTAAGAATAGCTAAATGGATTGAATTTGCAATACTTGATGTTGCAAAAAGGAAATATAGAGCCATTTATTGGGAAACAATGTCTTAACCTTTTCCCACTTTCACCTACATTTTGCAGTCGGCTTTTGAAAAAAATTGTGGCAAATAGAGAAATTGCTTATGAGTAATTTCACCTTTTACCACAATGCTTTTAACTCGTTTGAATGATTAAACCTACCCGTATAAAGATTTTCCTGAATTTTGCCAACACATTTTCAAAGTCGTCTGCTGGTGATGTTTTTTGATAATGAGCAATTCCTTCTTTTGCCACAATGTTTTCAATAGTCGACTGCTGCAGTGGCGTCAGAAAATATGTATATGTGGGAAATGGTGGGACAATTCTGCAGCAGACGACTTTGAACATATTTTGTTAAAAGATAGAAAATCTCTATAATTGAATGGATAACCTATGACTAAAAGTGGAAAACATTCTGTCAAAAGGAGAAATTGCATGTTTTGTGCAATTTCTTCTTTTGTCACTATGTTTTCAAAAAGCCGTCTGCTGCAGAGGCGTCCTGGTTCTACTTTGTTCACTGTTTTAGTCACTGTATGAACACTGTATGTATCGGGGACCTTCCTGGTTCTTGTTTGTTCACTTTCTTTAGTCACTGTATGTATCAGGGACCTTCCTGGTTTTCCTAGAACAATACTCATAGACTCCTGTTCCTTTAGCATTGAGAACAAAATATCATTCAGTTTCATGGTTTCTATTTGTCAGTGTATTCTTTATGCTTCTTTTAATAAAATATATAATCAACAACTTGTTGAACTCTTCCCTGTTGTGCCATTTTTAAAATCGTTTACCTTTGAAAACTGGTGCAGATAAACAGAACATCATAATTGATTACCTTGTCAGAAGTCGGACATGATCTTTCTTTTCTACAATGTTTTCAACTCTATATATATAAGCAAAACATGGGAAATCTTTATAAATGATAGCATGATTATCAAATCGAGTTGTTAACATTGTGGCAAATGAGAAAGTGTTCATTATTCTCTCTTTGTGACAAAGTTTTCAAAAGTTGTCTGTTGCAGATATGCCAAAATGAGTCTTTATGTGGGAAAGGGTTTAATATTCCTTCTGTTGTCTATGATGTTTTCACAGCAGACCATTGACAAATACCTGGTAGAAGCTAAATTGTAAAAAGTTTACTCCAAGAACAAGGTCTGTATATTCACAGACTGTATGCTTTTTCTAGCTGCCCGAGAGTTTCTGTCTGTTCACCATTGCTCTTTAAATGCTTGAAAATATCCTGAAGAACTGAAAAACAAAACAACAATGATACTTTAAATTAAACATATATGTTTATACATGAACCGACATTTCTTTTACTTCTACAGTGAAATGAGTTGTTACAGCTAAATATAAATCACTCTCCATGTCTATGTATGATGTGTATGTGTTGGAAGATCCCTAATTGTGATTAATCACTCTCTATGTCTGTGTATGATGTGTATGTGTTGGAAGATCCCTAATTGTGATTACTCACTCCCCATGTTTGTGTGTGTGTGTGTGTGTTGGAAGATCGCTAATTAAGATCCAGCTCTCACTGGATTTGAACCTGGAACCTTTTGATAACAAAACTGGCACCCTGCCTTGGAGCAACTGACTCACGCTCCAATACAAGTCTTGTGTATCACTTCTTACAAAAATTCAACAGAACTGTAAAGGTCGGAGTGCTATGATTTCTGGATATGATGTATGAAAAGTTGAAAACATCTTAGGATACAACTGTAACATATATGTTTAATTTGAAACGGAATTTTAAACATTGTCAGCAAAGGAGAAGTAGTTCATTTACTCACAACGATTAAACAAGAGCTGTCCGTAAGAAAATATGCTCAACTATTCATCGCTTAACAAGAATTTCTAAATCAAATAATAAAGTGCTTTAATTTGCATTATATGCAAGATACAGTTATCCAACAGATTATTTACAAAGGTGTGATGGTTGGCAAGGGTTACCTAAAGTAACTGAGATAAAGACTGTTAATGTAGTAGCAACCAAAACTTAAATCCGAATTTCAAAGTAAACAAGACCTCGGGCTGAGGGTGTCTCGCCCTTCTAAGAAAATCAGATATTAAATGGTATCACTATGCAAAAAAGAAAGTAAAGTTGATAAAATGTGAAAAAGTAAGTGTCTGTCAATGCATTGTTATCAACATGTCAATGATAAATAATAAACTCACTACATGTGTATATATCTTAATATATTTATTCACACATGAAGTAACGAGTGATCAATAATACTACATTAAATTGTAAATAATTGCAATCACTATGATTATGACCAAACAATACATCTGACAAAGTTTCAGAAAAATTCAAGCAGAGGTTGCCGAGATATAAGAAAGGTTAAGTTTTGAGGTTAAGTTACCTAACAAAGGTCAAGTTCTGCACAATTATGACCTTGACCCTGAAAATTTTGACGTTGACAGATGTCCCATGACCAAACAATACATCTGACAAAGTTTCAGAAAAATTCCAGCAGGGGTTGCTGAGATATAAGAAAGGGTCAAGTTCTGCACAATTATGACCTTGACCCTGAAAAAATTATGACGTTGACAGATGTATCATGACCAAACAATACATCTGACAATGTTTCAGAAAAATTCCAGCAGGGGTTGCTGAGATATAAGAAAGGTTAAGTTTTGAGGTTAAGTTACCTAACAAAGGTCAAGTTCTGCACAATTATGACCTTGACCCTGAAAATTTTGACGTTGACAGATGTCCCATGACCAAACAATACATCTGACAAAGTTTCAGAAAAATTCAAGCAGAGGTTGCTGAGATATAAGAAAGGGTCAAGTTCTGCACAATTATGACCGTGACCTTGAAAAAATTATGACGTTGACAGATGTATCATGACCAAACAATACATCTGACAATGTTTCAGAAAAATTCCAGCAGGGGTTGCTAAGATATAAGAAAGGTTAAGTTTTGAGGTAAAGTTACCTAACAAAGGTCAAGTTCTGCACAATTATGACCTTGACCCTGAAAATTTTGACGTTGATGGATGTCCCATGACCAAACAATACATCTGACAAAGTTTCAGAAAAATTCCAGCAGGGGTTGCTGAGATATAAGAAAGGGTCAAGTTCTGCACAATTATGACCTTGTCCCTGAAGATTATGACGTTGACAGATGTCCCATGACATAACAATACATCTGACAAAGTTTCAGAAAAATTCAAGCAGAGGTTGCTGAGATATAAGAAAGGTTAAGTTTTGAGGTTAAGTTACCTAACAAAGGTCAAGTTCTGCACAATTATGACCTTGACCCTGAAAATTATGACGTTGACAGATGTATCATGACCAAACAATACATCTGACAATGTTTCAGAAAAATTCAAGCAGGGGTTGCTGAGATATAAGAAAGGTTAAGTATTGAGGTTAAGTTACCTAACAAAGGTCAAGTTCTGCACAATTATGACCTTGACCCTGAACATTTTGACGTTGACAGATGTCCCATGACCAAACAATACATCTGACAAAGTTTCAGAAAAATTCAAGCAAAGGTTGCTGAGATATAAGAAAGGTTAAGTTTTGAAGTTAAGTTACCTAACAAAGGTAAAGTTCTGCACAATTATGACCTTGACCCTGAAAATGTTGACGTTGACAGATGTCCCATGACCAAACAATACATCTGACAAAGTTTCAGAAAAATTCAAGCAGAGGTTGCTGAGATATAAGAAAGGTTAAGTGTTGAGGTTAAGTTACCTAACAAAGGTCAAGTTCTGCACAATTATGACCTTGACCCTGAACATTTTGACGTTGACAGATGTCCCATGACCAAACAATACATCTGACAAAAGTTCAGAAAAATTCAAGTAGGGGTTGCCGAGATATAGCTATTTGTAAAAGCGGCCGCCGTCGCCGGAAAAGTGACTGCTATGTCTCACTCCACTATCGTGGGCGAGACAAAAAGGGCCATAATTTGCATTATATGCAGGATAGAGTTATCCAACTTTATTATTTACAACCTTAACCAAGTTCTGATGCGATGCTGACGCCAGGGTTCGTACCGTAGCTCTCATATTTTTTAAGAAGTGGAGCTAAACATGTTTAATGAAGTGGGATCAGAAGTCATCTATATTGAGATAACAGTTACATAGGGAAGATCCTGATCAGTAAGTGTGGAGGTACAATCTCATCTTGTTCATTACTGGCTAACCTTTTCCCACATACAACAAATCTGCAGCTGATGACTTTGAAAACATAACAAGAGCTGTCCATAAGACAGCATGCTCGACTATGTTATTTGATTCTAACAGGGGTTAATGAGATATGTGCATGATAGTACATTGCATGCCAAACTTTAACTTGACTGTGTGACACACCTGAAGACATGAATGAAGTTTTAAGTCAATAGCATTAGTGGTTACTGAGATATGTCCATGATAGTATATTGCATGCAAAACTTTAACCAACATTTCAAAGTCCAAAAAGGGGCATAATTGTGTCAAAATCTGATGTAGAGTTGCAAGGTCATTTGATGATGTCCAATAAGTGTGTCAAAGCAATAGCATCTGTGGTTTGTGAGAAAAAGCCTTGCATGCAAAACGTTAACCAAAGTTGAAACGGCGACGCACAAGTGACTGTAACAGCTCTCCATATTCTTCGAATAGTCTAGCTAAAAAATGGCAAAAACTTGAAAGATCTCCATAAATGGTAGTTTAATTATCAGATAGAGTTGAACATATAGTAGCTAAAAGAGAAATTGATCATCGATCATGAGCACTTCTGCCTTTAGCCATAATGTTTTCAAAAGCTGTCTTCTGAGGAGGCTATGTGGAAAAGGCTTAACAATTCATCTACCTCGCTGTTTTCCAAAGTTGCAGCCCAAACATACCTGAAGTTGGAGGCCTGGAAATGTCGGACTAAACCTGTCTTTGCCCATCATATTTCTCTAATTATTTAAGCCTTTCCATCATACAACAAATATGCAGCAGACGACGTTTGAATGAAATGTCAAACATCTCTATAAATGAAAGTGTTAATACGGAATGGAATTGAAAGTCATCTGCTGCAAAGGGGGGTCAGAAAGCTTCTGTATATGGGAAAGGTTTAATCTAACTCTATGTTATGAGCACTGAAAATAATAATCTCATTGAGATGAATCTTTTGAGTACCAGAACATAGATTTGTTTTTGAGTTTAGACAGAGATAGAAGAACATGAACTTTGCTCTACATACCACTTTTCTCCTTCTTTGAGAAGAACATAACAACCATTGAGAATCGTTTAACCGCTGTTAGCATCTTCAGAGTCTCTAGACATTCATCACCATTTCTGAAATTAAAACAGTTTAACAAGATGGTTGTTTTTCATCACCATTTCTGAAATTAAAACAGTTTAACAAGATTGTTGTTTTTCATCACCATTTCTGAAATTAAAACAGTTTGTCAAGATGGTTGTTTTTCATCACCATTTCTGAAGTTAAAACAGTTTGTCAAGATGGTTGTTTTTCATCACCATTTCTGAAATTAAAACAGTTTAACAAAATGGCTGTTTTTCATCACCATTTCTGAAATTAAAACAGTTTAACAAGATGGTTGTTTTTCATCGCCATTTCTAAAATTAAAACAGTTTAACAAGATGGTTGTTTTTCATCACCATTTCTGAAATTAAAACAGTTGAACAAGATGGTTGTTTTTCATCACCATTTCAGAAATTAACTAGTTTAACTATAATAATATGATGTATTTATCTTTTCACAAATGTCAGGATCAGTGTAATATTGTCTAGTAATATCCTGACAATGCCCATCTGAGTAAGTATTTACATGACAATTCGATTTCATATACATTTAAAAATTACCCGTTATCATGTTTAACCCTTTCCCTCATATAGACACTTTCTGACACCTCTGCAGACGGTTTTTGAAAACACTGTGACAAAAGAAGAAATTAGTCAAAATGAGCAATTTCTCCTTTTACCACAATGTTTTCCACTTTTAGTCATAGGTTATCCATTCAATTATAGAAACTTTTAATTTCTTGACAATTTTGTTCAAAGTCGTCTGCTGCTGAATTGTCGTATGAGGGAAAGGTTAAGAGTCATATGATTTTGGAAGAACTGACTTTTATGTGCAACATTTAAAACAATTAAGCCTAGATTATCTACATAATATAATGCTGCCTTTGCAACCTCCTGTGTCAAACAGAGAAACCACCATGCTTACTATATAAGATCGTTTTGAAAATATTTTACTTAACTTGTTCAACAATCTTTTCTCCTAAAGAACCCTATCCCACATGCAGACACCTTGCATTATGAGCAATTTTCGTTTTTGCCACAATGTTTTCAACTCTATTTGATAATGACACTTTCATATATTAAAGTGATTTTCCTTATTTATGTTGAAAATGCTTTCAGTCACCAGCTTTAAATGTGTTGAATGTGGGAAAGGTTTAACAACTTAAGTTAAAGTTTTCTCTACTTACAACAGGTAGAAATCCCTCATTATATAGAGTATTTTAAGTAAGACGTCAGCATCCAGGAACTGTCCAAACAACTTGGTGTATTCAGATGGCGATATTTTCTAAAACAATAGAAAAACACAGTCATGATGGGTTAACTGGTCTTTTCCCAACAATATCTTTCTTATTACTCAATCAAACCCTATGTTGTGGGTAGAAAGAATTGGCCCAATTATGTTGAGTACCGGTACCACCAAAATAGGGTTTAACCCTTTCCCACATATAGACGCTTTCTGATGCCTCTGCAGCAGACGGCTTTTTGAAAACATAGTGACAAAGGAAGAAATTGCTCAAAACGAGCAATTTCTCCTTTTGCCACAATATTTTCTCGCCTTTAGGCATAGGTTATCCATTCAATTATAGAGATTTTTCTATTTTTTGACAAAATATGTTCAAAGTCGTCTGCTGCAGATTTGTCATATGAGAGAACGGGTTAAAGGTCAAATAATAATTTTAGAAGACTAAATTAGTCGGTCCATAGATAAAGGTACAAGTTGGTTGTTGTGAACAGTGTAAATTGAGAACAGCCTGTACATCTGACCAAGATCTCAACTGTTCACATTGTATGTACATAAGCTTATCATTAGAAGCTACTGATAGAGAAAGTTCAAAAGACTACACTTCATAAATGTCAATCTGAACCTTTTACCAAACAGACTCAAATATGTCGAGAGAGCTGGAATACCATTGTCATTTCCGTGGAATATCACATACCAGAATTGATGCCTTCACCTTTAACCTTTTCACTCATATAGACACTTTCTGACGCCTCTGCAGCAGACGGCTTTTTGAAAACATAGTGACAAAAGAAGAAATTGCTCAAAACGAGCAATTTCTCCTTTTGCCACAATGTTTTCCACTTTAAGTTATAGCTTATCCATTCAATTAAAGAGATTTTTTGATTTTTTGACAAAATATGTTCAGTCGTCTGCTTCAAAGGGAAAGGGTTAACTGACAAGAGGTGACTTCTGCAGCAGACAATGTTTGATATGAGGGAAAAGAAGAAATGGATCTTTAGCTCTTTATTCTTTTCCCACAACAATTTACTCTTAATCCAACTTTAAACTTCTTCCAGAGATTTTTAAAACTCTTTGAGATATTTTTAATTTGAAAAATTCTAAGCATTCTTTTGAGTACCACAACATGATAGGGCTTAAAGATAAAATAAAGATTTTTAAGCCTTTTCCAACTGTAGATACATTCTGATGCATATGCATCAGAAGACTTTTTAAAACATTGTGGCTAAAGGAGAAATCGCCCATGGTGAGTAATTCCTCTTTTTGCCAAAATGATTTCAATTCTATTCAATAATTACACTTTCATTAGGAGAGATTTTTTAAATGATTGCCTAAATGTTTTCAAATTCATATGCTGCAGATTTGTGGGAACAAACTAAAGGTCAAATTAGGATTTTTAAAAGAACATGAAATATACCCATAATCTAAGTTTCTTAAACTTACTTTGAAATACTGATAAAACTTCTCGTTGTTATCCTTTAATAACTTAAAATCTGTCTGAAACTGTATGGAAGATGTTGGAATAGACAATTCCCTGGGAGACATGGACGGCGAACTCATTCCTGTTGGTCGTACTGGGGGCATCACATCCTTCTTACTTTGCTTGGTTTTAAGTTCATGTGATTTGTGTTCACCAATATCAAGAGTCTCGATTTTAAGTCTTGTTCTATCACAGAGAGTTTCAAAATTGGTGGATTTTGTGTGTGGAATGCTGTACGACATTTCAGATGGATCATCACTGTTATCTGTATTATTAAAGGCACCAATATCCGCAGGTGATTGAGCTGTGAACTTTTCAAACATGTGTTGCTCCTTTTCAATGATCTCCTTTTTCACAGAACTTTGCTGGGCAACTGTTGAAGCGATCGCCGCTTTTCTACAAGCATCCTCTTCAATACCAACCTCTTCAATATGAATTCTCCTCAATGGTTTCTACAAAGAAAAGTATAAAAATTTCTATGTCATGCGCATAATTCAACCCTTTCCCCCGTACAACATATCTACTGCAGACGATTTAAAAACATCTAGACAAAGTTATGGAAAGTCACGATAAATAAAAGTATCGTTATTGAATAGAAAAGAAAACATTGTGGCATAAGGAGAAATTGCTCATATTTCACCTTTTTCTTAAATGATTTCAAAAGTCCTCTGCTGCAGAGCTATCAGAAAGTGTCTGTATGTGGGAAAGGGTTAAAAAAAAACAAGTAAAGAGTTAACTTTAATAGCAGACTTAAAATATTCCAAACTTGATTTATATTTCGGATAACATTTTTAGCAAGTTAATTCATTCAATTGAGATCCCCTGCAATTCTTTGGCTCTGTTTATAGATAGATAGATAGATAGATATTTTATTGACTTAAAACTATACATAGTTATTCATCACTAGTATTAATAAATAAATTGCATGCCCATGACACATTCACGCAATCGCTCCCTCACGCACACACACCCACACTCATATATAAACATGATTACTCGGGTTATAATATAAATATTAATCTGATAAAAGAGGATAGCAACCAAATATCTCTTTCTCTGTTTATCTGAATAGGCTGGTTTGCTAACATGACCAAGCGCTTGTATGTGCAAGCTGTTACCATTATAAAAGGATTTATTGGTCGCCTTGCATACACACGCACTAGCTGAAATGTCATTTTGTTTATAATTGCATGGTAGTAGATATTTGGGCTTTCATTGTAAGGAGCGACAATGCTTTACAGACGACTTTTGGTGTATATAGCGTATAGCAAGAGGTAGACATTAAATGTTGCAAGATACCATTACATATAAAAACTTAGTTAGAGCTTGACTGAGAATTGATGAAATATTGTTCAGATGATCGAATTTTCATGATGATTGGATAAAAAATGTGGACTCTAGATTGATCGTCATATTCTGAAATTTTCAAACCATTGATTTAAGGGAGATAACTTGTTGATTGATCGATTGATTGATTGGGGTTTAACGCCTTATTTAACAATTTCTCAATCATATCACGGCGGCCAGTTCACCTACTCATGTGTTTCATGGTTTTCTCACACCAGTACTCCACACAACAATCTTCCCAAGCAACTGGCTGCTTCTGAGATAACTTGTAATAAACTCAATTATATTTGGAAGAGGTTTATCTTTCTTTCCATGTAATTTACATGTAAATAATATACAGTTCATATACAATATAAGTTCTATTGGACTCAATAGAACTTTTTGAGGCAATGTCAGTATAACTTGCCATCTGACATTAATCTTTGCTATGACGGTTAACATTTATTTATAGATTGAATCAAATCTATCCAACCATGCCTTAGATATGGCTCCAAATGGACGAACAGACAGATGGAAAGACAGACGGACGACACCAAACCAAAATCTGATCTGCCTTTTGTGAGGATAAAATGTCTATGGACAATGGAATTATTGTAATACCTTTGACCTTTCATGTGAAGTTTTATATATTGGCTTAACGATCCCAGCATCTTTGGACACTTGTTGTTCTAAATCTGTACGTGTCACCATGCTACTTTTTGCAAGCTCCTGAAACAGTTTTAAATATTAAAAATATGGTAAAATATAATATTTTATATAAAACATAAACAAAACTTAAGCATTTTTTTGTAAACAGATGACTTTTTCTCCAGATGTTTTTAACTGTCAGCTATATCCGGGAAAATGTAAACAAGCGTTTGAAGGAACAAATGAGTTGCCTGC
Source organism: Serripes groenlandicus (assembly GCA_031761405.1). Taxonomy (NCBI): domain Eukaryota; kingdom Metazoa; phylum Mollusca; class Bivalvia; order Cardiida; family Cardiidae; genus Serripes; species Serripes groenlandicus. The sequence continues at coordinate 73,308,829 of JASEVX010000007.1, read as the reverse complement.
AAATAACTATAAACAAAAGGCAAAGCCAGATGGACAGACCTACAATGGAGCAAAGATCCCTACATGTCTCACTGCAAAGGTGGGTGACTGTCACACATATGCAAGTGACTCTGAAAATAACAGATCAGGATAGTGAATTTACCCTTTCCAACATACAGACACTTTCTGTACCTTTTACAGCAGATAACTTTTGAAAACATTGTCACAAAAGTATAAATTGCCCATAATGACAAATTTCTCCTTTTGCTATAAAGTTTTCAACACTATTAAATCATAATATTTTCATTTAAAAAAATGTTCCATATCTTCTCCTAGATGATTCAGAGCGTTTGCTGCAGATTTGTTGTATGTGGGAAAGGGTTAATACCTTTTCAATCAGTTCCAAATCTAATTTGGCTTTCTTATTTTGCGGCTCAAGTTGTAGCACTCTTTCATAGTCTTTCTTAGCTTCCTCGTATTTAGCAAGCCCCATTCTGGCTGTCCCACGTCTCAAATAGGCTTTTGTGTACAGTGGGTCTAGAGTCAAGGCAATAGAACAATCAAGCTCAGCAGCAGCATATCTATAATGAGAGGCCAGAGGTCCAGATAATGGGGAGTACAGAGGTCCAGATAATGGTCCAGATAATGATGAGTACAGAGGTCTTTTCTAATCAATATCTCTCTTTTCACACCTTTCTGCAGCAACCAAAGTTCTACATATAGTTTAAATATTTGATTAATTTTGAAAGAGGACCACCAAAGAAACATTTTTAGGAAGTTTGGATGAAATTGATTCAATGGTTAAGGAGATGTCATTGAAGCTAAAATCTAACAAAAGATGACGGACAGAGAGTGATAAAAAAATATCACCTTGAGGCTTTGAAAATACTCAAAATGAGCAATTTCTCCTTTTTACTACAATGTTTATAACTCAGAAAAATGATCATCTTTCAATTTTCCAGAATTAAAGATAAAATGCCAATCATGCGTGCAATTTCAACTTTTAACAACATATTGGGAAGATGAGCATGAGTACTCATTACTATCACTTAACCCTTTCCCTCATATAGAGGCTTTCTGACGTCTCTGCAGCAGACGGCTTTTTGAAAACATAGTCACAAAAGAAGAATTTGCTCAAAACAAGCAATTTCTCCTTTTGCCACAATGTTTTCCACTTTTAGTCATAGGTTATCCATTCAATTGTAGAGATTTTCTATGTTTTGACAAAATATGTTCAAAGTCGTCTGCTGCAGAAATGTTGTACTTGTATGAGTAAAAATGTTATAATTTTAAAACGTTTTGTCTATGTTTTTTAATGCAAACTCTATCAATTTGTCTAAACCCTCAAATGACAAATCTGCAGCAGACGACTGAAATTGATCTAGACAAAACTATGGAAAAATCCTTACAAATGAAAGTATATTGAAGGGAGTTGGGAACAAAGTCATCTGCATATGGGGAAAGGGTTTCCCTCATACGACAATTCTGCAGCAGACGACTTTGAACATATTTTCTCAAAAAATAGAAAATCTCTATAATTGAATGGATAACCTATGACTAAAAGTGGAAAACATTGTGGCAAAAGGAGAAATTGCTCGTTTTGAGCAATTTCTTCTTTTGTCACTATGTTTTCGAAAAGCCGTCTGCTGCAGAGGCGTCAGAAAGCGTCTAAATAAGGGAAAGGGTTAAAACTTTAGTAAGCTTTGTCTATGTTTTATAATGCAACCACTATCAATTTGTGTTAAACCATTTTCTTCTTTTGTCACAATGTTTTCAAAAAGCTGTCTGCTGAAGAAGCGTCAGAAAGCGTCTATTAAAAATACTTTCTATCAACAGCTGTGTACTTACTTTGCCTGCTTAAGTAAAGCCATTGCTCTATTTGCGGGCAATAAAGGGTTGGTGGGATCCAGGTTATATCCCTTCGTGTAACACTCTATTGCATTATCATAGTCACCCTTCTTAAAATACTCATTACCCTGAAATAGAATCAGTCCTCTCCATGATCAATACGGAACACATTTACACACATCTCTTGCAGAAGACAACTTTTGAAAACATTATGGGAAAAGATGAAATTGCTCATAACAATTTCTGTTTTTCTTACAGCGTCTCGAATTCTAATTTTCCAAATGGCCAGATTTAACTTTTTTGGAAAGTTTATTATTTGATCATTGAGTCAAAAAATATTGAGACAAAAAGAGAGATTGTTCGTTATAAGCAATATCTTGTTTTGACACAATGTTTTCAAAAATTGTCTGCAGCTAATGCCTAAAAACACGTAGGAAAGGGTTACCCTTTCCCTCATGCGACAATTCTGTAGCAGACGACTTTGAACGTATTTTTTTAAGAAATAGAAAATCTCTATAATTGAATGGATAACCTATGACTAAAAGTAGAAAACATTGTGGCTCATTTTGAGCAATTTCTTCTTTTGTCACTATGTTTTCAAAAAGCCGTCTGCTGCAGAGGCGTCAGAAAGCATCTATATGAGGGGAGGGGTTAATCTGTATATTTATCAGCCTTTACCTGAAGTACCAATAAAATACAGATCAAAGTACAACAGAGACATTCTGAGTTTCTAATTTACACTTTTGATCTCCGATATTTTCACAGCAGACAACACTTGTTGGAATGTCAATTCAGCTAAATGGGCACTTTCTGACACCTCTGGAGCAAACAACTTTTGGAAATGATGTGGCAAAAGGAGAAATTGCAAATCATTTCCCTTTTTGTCATAATATTTTTAACATAATTCAATAATTATATGATTGATTGATTAGGGTTTAACGCCGATTTTCAATAATTTTTTCAGTCATATCACGGGGAACCAGTTCACCTACTCATGCGTTTCTTGGTTTTTCTACACCAGTACATCACACAACATACTTTCCAAGCAATTGGCTGCTTTTCCACATAGAGTGTTAAACAGCCCATTGGTGAAAGACGAATGACGCATGACACAGTGACTTTTGTCAAACATCGGTAAGGATGTTGGCCATGCTGGGATTCAAACTCACAACCCCTGGATTGACAGCCCACGTCGCTACCGACCAGCTACCGGGGCTCAGTAATAATTATACGAGCCATTATAAAGATTTTCCATATCTTTGCCTGGATACAAAGGCCTCAAAATGCACCACCGTGTGGGGAAGGAAAGATTGTAATACATACTGAATCCTTCTCCATGACAGCTCCCTGTCTCTTTCTCTCATTCTCCCACTCTTCATCTGTCTCATAGTCATATTCGGATGAAGATCGGTTGTCATCATCAATATTTTCACAAGCTTTATCCTGAAATCATATTTCATTCTTTCTACAAAGACGAATAAAGACATTACAAGAGAATTTCGATACCCTTTCCCACATATAGATGCATTTTGACGTATCTGGAGCAGACCATTTTTCAAACTAGAATGGAGTGCTCCCCGGAGCATGTGTGTCACCTGCCGGGGCCTTGTCAGAAGATTTAAAGTTTTGACAGAAAGGTAGAAAAAAAGTAATTTTAAAAAATAATTTGAAAATTTAAATTTTTGACAGAAAAGGGGCAATAACTCTGATATAAAAAATATTTGGATTATCCCCCTTTTGTGAACCAATCACACACATTGATATAAACATTTGTCAGAAGTTTCAATGTAATCCTTTGAGTAGAAAAAAAGTTATTTGAAAACGTGACGAAATAGTGTGACGACAGACAGACAGACGCCGGACAAAAAGAAAAGTAATCCCTAAGTGCCTACCATGCTACGCAGGTGACACAAAAAGGGCCATAATTTGCATTTTATGCAGGAAAGAGTTATCTTACTTACTTGTTAACATTGGTGTGATGGTTTGGAAGGGTTGTAGACAGTTTCAATGTAATGCATCAATTAGTTACTGAGATATGTACTCTTAAACTTAAACTGTAACCAGAATATCTAAGTAAAACTATAATGGAGTGCTCCCCGGAGCACGTGTGTCACCTGCCGGGGCCTTGTCAGAAAATTTTAATTTTTGACAGAAAAGGGGCAATAACTCTGATATAAAAAAGATTTGGATTATCCCCCTTTTGTGAACACATCACAAAGATTGATATAAACATTTGTCAGAAGTTTCAATGTAATCCTATGAGTAGAAAAAAAGTTATTTGAAAACGTGACGAAAAAGTGTGACGACAGACAGACAGACGGATGGCCAGACAGACAGACAGATGCCGGACAAAAAAAAAAGTAATCCCTTAGTGCCTACCATGCTACGCAGGTGACACAAAAAGGGCCATAATCTGAATTATATGCAGGAAAGTTATCTAACTTAGTGAGATGGTTGGGAAAGGTTGTACAAAGTTTCAATGCAATGCATAGATCTAGTAGTTACTGAGCGATGGACTCTTAATGTAGTTGCACGCAAAACTTTAACCAGAATTTCTAAGTAAAACAAGAGTTGTCGGAGGACAATATAGCTCGCCTATCAGGGCCATCGTCTATCAGGGCCTACTTCAGAACAGTTATAGCATTGGTAAAAGTCCAAAATCCAAAAGTGGAATTATTCAGTTGAAATTGAATTTACAATAGAAAGAAAACAGTTAAATAGCAACAGCATAAATTATAGTTTCTGAAAGGCCTTCAATGCCTAACTATAACCCAAAATTCTCGGTCTTGCACACAAAGGTTTGACCAAAAAGGGGCACAATTCAGTCAAAATCCATTCCAGAGTTATGGGACTTGACATACAAGGTCATCTAATGACTTTGAATAAGTGTGTGAAGTTTCAAAGCAACAGCATACACAGTGTCTAAGAAAAGGCCTTGCAAGGAAAGGTTTGACCAATTGAATAAGTGTGTGAAGTTTCAAAGCAACAGCATACACAGTGTCTAAGAAAAGGCCTTGCAAGGAAAGGTTTGACCAAAATTCTAAGTCCAAAAAGGGTCACAATTAAGTCAAAATCCATTCCAGAGTTAAGGGACTTGACATACAAGGTCATCTAATGACTCTGAATAAGTGTGTGAAGTTTCAAAGCATCAGCATACGCAGTGTCTGAGAAAAGGCCTTGCACGCAAAGGTTTGACCAAGCTGGCAATGCGTACGCCAACGTGGTTGCCGGGGTTATTACATAAGCTCCCCTATTTCTTCGAATAGGCTAGCTAAAAAAGGGCCATAATTTGCATTAAATGCACGCTAGAGTTATTTTACTTGATTGTTTACATAGGTGTGATAGTTAGGAGCATAGAAGAAAGTTTAAATGCAGTACATCTAGTAGTAACTGAGACATGGACTCAATGCAATACATCAAGTAGTACCCTAACTATGGTGATATATAATGTACTTGCATGCAAAACCGTAACCAAGGTGTGACGCCGACTACAATGCCAGGGTGAGTAGAATAGCTCTCATATTTTCAGAATAGTCAAGCTAAAAATTGCAATGTATCCACAATGTGTTCAACTCTTTTCCTAGTTCAAATGCTCACAAGATTCCAAGGAATATCTGTGCTGCCTGGCAAAAACTAATAATTATAACCAATTATGAAAGTGCGTATAGAAGTGATCCATAACTTTCAACTTGTTCAAGTAACCATTGTATGCAAAGAATATAGTAAACATGGAAATTTTGCCATTTCCAGACAATGAAATTGGAAGTTTTACCATCCCTGCTTATTCCTTTCCAATATATAGACGCTTTCTGACACCACTGCAGCAGATGACTTTTGAAAAAAAGAAGAGTATTTTTTTCCCTTTGCCACAATGTTTTCAACTGTATTAAATAATAATTATACTTTTATTTATAGAGATTTGCCATATATTTGAGGAGATCAATTTATGATCAATTTTACCCTTAGCCACCGTGTTTTCAAGATAGCATCATCTCCACAACAGAAATGAAAGGGTTCATAGTCCTTATCTACAGATATTGTTGTAAGATAACTACTGTAAAGATTTATTGTTGTAAGATAAGTACTGTAAAGATTTATTGTTGTAAGATAAGTACTATAAAGATTTATTGTTGTAAGATAAGTACTGTAAAGATTATGTTTTTGTAAGATAAGTACTGTACAGAGTTATTGTTGTAAGATAAGTACTGTAAAGATTTTTTTGTTGTAAGATAAGTACTGTACAGGGTTATTGTTGTAAGATAAGTACTGTAAGGGGCTATTGGTGTAAGATAAGTAATGTGAAGGGGTATTGTTGTAAGATAAGTACTGTGAAGGGCTATTGTTGTAAGATAAGTACTGTAAATATTTTTTTTTTGTAAGATAAGTACTGTACAGAGTTATTGTTGTAAGATAAGTACTGTAAAGATTTTTTTGTTGTAAGATAAGTACTGTACAGGGTTATTGTTGTAAGATAAGTACTGTAAGGGGCTATTGGTGTAAGATAAGTAATGTGAAGGGGTATTGTTGTAAGATAAGTACTGTGAAGGGCTATTGTTGTAAGATAAGTACTGTAAATATTTTTTGTTGTAAGATAAGTACTGTACAGGGGTATTGTTGTAAGATAGTACTGTGAAGGGCTATTGGTGTAAGATAAGTACTGTGAAGGGGTATTGGTGTAAGATATGTACTGTAAAGAGCTATTGTTGTAAGATAAGTATTGTGAAGGGGTATTGGAGTAAGATAAGTAATGTTAAGGGGTATTGTTGTAAGATAAGAACTGTAAAGATTTATTGTTGTAAGATAAGTACTGTAAAGGGTTATTGTTGTAAGATAGTACTGTAAAGGGCTATTGGTGTAAGATAAGTAATGTGAAGGGGTATTGGTGTAAGATAAGTACTATAAAGATTTTTGGTGTAAGATAAGTACTATACAGATTTATTGTTGTAAGATAAGTACTATAAAGATTTATTGTTGTAAGATAAGTACTGTAAAGAGTTTTTGTTGTAAGATAAGTACTGTACAGGGTTATTGTTGTAAGATAAGTACTGTAAGGGGCTATTGGTGTAAGATAAGTAATGTGAAGGGGTATTGTTGTAAGATAAGTACTGTGAAGGGCTATTGTTGTAAGATAAGTACTGTAAATATTTTTTGTTGTAAGATAAGTACTGTACAGGGGTATTGTTGTAAGATAGTACTGTGAAGGGCTATTGGTGTAAGATAAGTACTGTGAAGGGGTATTGGTGTAAGATATGTACTGTAAAGAGCTATTGTTGTAAGATAAGTATTGTGAAGGGGTATTGGAGTAAGATAAGTAATGTTAAGGGGTATTGTTGTAAGATAAGAACTGTAAAGATTTATTGTTGTAAGATAAGTACTGTAAAGATTTTTTGTTGTAAGATAAGTACTGTAAAGGGTTATTGTTGTAAGATAGTACTGTAAAGGGCTATTGGTGTAAGATAAGTAATGTGAAGGGGTATTGGTGTAAGATAAGTACTATAAGATCTTTTGGTGTAAGATAAGTACT